>CM056960.1:22850356-23385142 GCA_029856935.1 Cyclocarya paliurus
GTTTTGAGATTTGAAAAAGTTAAATTGAAATTTGAAAAAGTTGTATTGGGATTTGATGAAAAGTTGAATTATTTATTATATTTTATATAGGAATTTGAAAAGGTTGTAATGATGAGATGAGATGAGAATTTTATTGAAGATGAAACTTCCAAACATAATCTAAATCTGTTTCGAGAGTTTTCTTAATTAGCATTTAGCAATTAGCATGGCTGATTTGACTCTCGACATCATCTCAGTTGCAACGAACTGAATTGCTTCAAAAGAATGTATGGCAATTAACCCGTTACGAGACGATGGTCGTGAGCTTTTTAGGCACCATTTGTATCGAGAGATGAAATGAGATATAATAATTTTAGATAGATTAAATAAAATATTATTTTTTAATATTATTATTATTTAAAAATTTTAAAAAATTAAATTATTTATTATATTTTATATAAAAATTTAAAAAATTATAATGATAAAATAAGATAAATTGATATCACTTCTCAATCTAAACAAAACCTTAATTATTACAAACTCGCAGGGTATCAAATGCGACATAAAAACAACGCACCCAATAAACACTTGTATCAGAATCTTGTATAGAGTTGTGAATTTGCTGTGTTAAAGACTACTCCAAGAACCACTACGAAGAACTTGAAAGACAAGTCAAAAAAATTACAGAAAAAAAAAAACTTTAAAGGAAAAGACAATTTGGTCAATGTCCATTGTACATTCAACAAATAATTACAACAAATGGATAAAAATCGCGTGGGTATCTCGAGCATCAAGCTTCAGTCATTTCTCTTCTTGGCACTAGTTTTCTTTTTCGACTTCCTTAACCCTGCTCCACTCTCCTGTAACCCAAAAGTGCATTCAACGCATAAGTGACATAAGTTGGAAAAAAAAACATGTATAATCATCAATGTAGAAGGTTTTTTTGATGAGAAATGAATTGTACAAATTTTAAATAGATAAATATCGTACAAGAACTTATAAAATAGTGGATCCCATCTAAAAAAATGTTAAAAAAAAAGTATTTTTTATTAGTAAGATTAACTTTTTTATAAAAAATTTATTTGAAATTTATGTATTTGAAACATGTAACTAGTATTACTCCTTTTAGATGTACTGTACCTTCCGGTAATTTCTATAAGCGCTTCGACCTGTCAACTCCTGCCCACCCCTGGTGACATAAACCTGCAGAGGAATGACCAGAGTATATATCGTCAGCGGGCAAATTATAGATGTACGTCTAATATCCGACAACAGAAGATCAGATCAAAAGTAGGTCGCCTACTAAATACCAAACTCCAAAGAACATATACTAAATGCTTAAATAAAAGCAGAATGAAACCTCATCGACAATATTAATAATGATTTAATATCTTTATTCCCCGGGGCTGTGTGAACCATAGTAACAGAATTTAGGAGGTCCAAGAATATTTGATACTACCCCAACTTACATTGATTGCGAATATTACAAGACAAGGGTTTGTCCACTATTTCTAGCAGGTGTAAAAGGACAACAAAGTATCAAAACATTGAGGAAATTGAAGTGGTAATAAGAGTTTCACAAAAGCCTTGGATGGCTCCGCTCTTAATGAGATGTCACTTTCAAATTTAAATTAGAATGAAATAAAGACTCATCTCTCCGGACTTTTCCATGGTTCATGTGCACAAACATCAAATGACCGAGCAACTAGTGAACTCCGCTGACTAATTGCTATAAACCTAATTAAAATTCATTCAATCCAAAAGCAATATATAGCAATTTTACATACCCTCCTTCCTTCTGGGGTTGTATACCAATGACCTGCAGACTGGCCATTTGCATGAACTGGTCTTTTACCAGCATCATTTGGAGTGCTGATAGAGCTTTTGCGGTCCACCCAACTTCCCGGAGTGTTCAATCCTTCTCCGTTATTTAATTTTTTTGATCGTTTTGAGTTATTTCTTCCCTTTGTAGACCTGTTCTGAACATTGATTTTCCGAGTTGCTTTTTGTTTAGAAATTTCTCCCTTGCCAAATGTCGAAATGACTTTGGGGTCCATCCAGCCTCCAGAAGCAAGCAATTCTTCTTCATTTGATACATCGGATTTATTTCTTCCACTTCTGGAGCTTTTCCCAAAACTGGTTTTCCGGGTTGCTAGCTGTTTAGAAGTTTCTTCATGGTTGAATTGTCTCCTGTAAGTGACAACAAGTGCATACTATGATATAACACATGGTAAAGTTGATAAAATGCAGAAACAATACACATAGAAGAAACAGAAAGCAACATACATGTAATCAATAACCGATGCATTAGGTTGTTGATGTCCTCTGTTCTTAATAATACCAAGTGGGGAAAAGTTGGGTAAGCGATTGCGGACTAATTTCTGAATTCTTGGATCATCATGGAAAAAATATCGATGAACAGGAGGAAGGGGGTCAACCGAATTCCACACTTGTTCATCATTTTGGCTGCTACTTGTATGCTCTTGACGAGCCTCTTTGTTACTTGTGCATACATTGCTCCTCAGTTTCCAGTTCAAATTATTGTCCTTCAAAGACTCGAAGTATTCTTCAAAAACCTCATCCAAAGCAGGTGTTGGAATGCAAACACTCTTCTTTGGGCAGAAATCTTTCCATAAATCCTCATTTTGACTCATACTAGCTGACACTTTGATCTTTTGTTCACTTAAAATTGCAGGAGAGTGGGGGTTAGATTGTTGTTCTGTTGAGCATGGACCAGTTTTATGAGCTTCTCTGCTTAAATTGTCATGACCAGATGGATCATCAGAATCAGAATCAGAATCAAGTAACTGGAACCTTCTAAGAGGACTGATCGTTAACTTTGGAAACATTGATGCATTGCAGCTTGTTTCCAAGCTCATTGAAGCTGGGGTATCAGAAACCTGTTTCCTTTTCCTTGCCTTCATCCGGCTTGATGATTCAGTGGTCAAAACACCACAACCATGCAATGGGATCTTTGAACTGCTACACATGGATTGATGCTGCGATGGTGGATATGCATCTGCCACATTGTAAGCATTAAACTAGGAGTGGAACTAAAGAAAATTCAAATTCAAGGTATCATTTTTTACTTCAATAAATAAAGGTAATCCAAAAAGAGAGAACTTAAAATCAACATTGTGGTATATCAGTAACTATGTAGCAATTCTACTCATAACGAGCATGATGCTTCATTTAACAAAATGATCGCAAAAAAATTATCATCTTGATGACAACCCCTAAGAGCAAAAAAGAAAATGATAGGATTAGTAAAACGAAGTAACTAAGCAACAATTAGAAGTTTTAGTTATATTTTGGGGGGGGGGAAGGAGGCCAACACTACACCCAAAATCAACTTCCAATAAAGTTGCACAGCCGAGGAGTGTCTGTCATTGATGAAACTTTCTATGTAAACAACGGTAAGAATTCTCAAAATGTTTCATCTAGTTCTGACCCGATCTAACCTCAGATAATTACCTTTCCAGCATAGGGTACTACATATTCTTAAGCAGCAAATGATATTTGATTTTCTATAAATCTGACCATAACGTCTGTCATATTCCTTAGCAATCTCTTGACCCAAATGAGCCAATATTGCAAGCACCAAGTTGATACAATTTCAGTCACATGGCTCATCTACAATGCATAATTATTGCCCGCAAACTATCAAATCAGATTAACCTAACCCAACTCTCTTAACCATAAGAATTGCCAAATAACTACATTTTAACCAAACGGTCCCTAGAAGAACATATCGCTGGATTGTGAAACAACATAACCAGTCAAATCAGATAAATTTAAAAACCAGAACAATAGACAAACAAATTTACTTTGCCGTAGAATCAGTATCAAGACTTATCAAAAAAAGAATCAGTATCAAGTGTAGTTGGAAAAAAATGGGAACCAGAATATTTATTACCTCTACGAAAACCTTCGTCTTGTGATGAAAATTCTTCAATCTCATCGTCAAACGCACCACAAGATTGCTGCGATTCCCGGAGCAACCGAAACGACGGCGTTTTGGTGGGCCCTCGCCTGAGCCGCTTGAGAATACGGGGCGGTTCCGGAACTGTTTCAGGATCCGAGTCCATGACTTCTGGCAGGAAGGCTTCGTCCCCGTTTGCAGGTCCATTTGTTACGGGGTCGGAAGCTGGTATTTGGACCGGAAACTCGTCAAATGATACTTGGAACTCCGAATCGATACCCAGATCGAGTCCCAGAGAGAAAGAGGGGGGTTCGTAGCCAGCCATGGAAGAGAGGGAAGAGGAATCAGAATTAGAGGGAAAACAGAGAGCGGGAATTGAGCATGTGATAAAAAAAAGAGGGGGAATCAATCGAGTCCGCAAGGAAAAAGTCGTGATTTTTACGGTATGGCATCGTTTAAGGATATGTTTGGGAGGTGAGCTGAGAATTTTGTGTTTTGTTTTAAAGTTTAAAATATTATTTTTATCTTTTAAGATTTGAAAAAGTTCAAATTGAAATTTGAAAAAGTTGTATTGGGATTTGAAAAATTGAATTGTTTATTATATTTTTATTAGGAATTTCAAATGTTGTAATGATGAGATGAGATGAGATGAAAATTTTAAAGAAGATAAAACATCCAAGCATAACCTAAATTTTTCTCACATTTAATCATTATAATGTTTTAAAATTTTTATACAAAAAAAAATAAATAATTTAATTTTTTTTAAATCTTAAAATAAAAATAATATTAAAAATATATATTTTAATAATATTTTATTTTATTTTTAATTTTAATTTCAAATCATCTATAAAAACAAACGAAACATGTATATAAAATAATTTTATTTAAAGATAAATCTTATAAATTAAATTTTATATTTGAATAAGAGAAATGATCAACTACCAACTAATTTATTACTCTTAAACTACTATTGAATAAAATAATCTTTTTTTAAATTTTGATTTTGATTTGATATTCTAACATTTGAAAAAATTATTATATTTTAAAGAAAGTAGTAAATAAATTGTAAATGGGCTGTTACCTTATCATATTATGCTCTATACACTATTGATATCACGTTTTACTTTTATTTTATTATATTAAATATGATTTTTTTTTATCATTTTTACGTTATTTTAATTCTGATGGACAATATCATCACATCATAATAAACAAGAGTGTAGTATCACACCACATCATTTTTTGTAAAAGGATACAGCAAGCTTTCACAATTGCAATGTTTCCGCTTGTTCTAACCAATGAACACTTCAGCAAATTTTTTATTGTGATTCAACACAATTTCCAGTTGCTTCTTGTTTTTCCTAACAAAAGATCAAGTTAAAATGGTCGTGAAAGTCTCTCATTCAGCAAGTCCAAATCAACAAAATACAACACACAATTCTCCATGCGGCTTATAGCTATAGTTTTATAATTTGTTTATCAGACTATATAAAAATCACTTCAAACTGCTTCCCCTTGTGATAAATGGGTCTGTTATGGACGTGTGTGGCTTGGGGGTTATGGAAAACGCCCTTGATACCTAAGTCAATGATCGCAGTAAGAATCTCATTTTCTAGATAAATCAGTCAGATAATATTCAGTTTCACATACTTAAGGGATATGTATGTATAGAGCCCATGAGATTTCTATTACCATTCAATAACGAACTTATCTACTATTTGAAATTCAAGTCTCGAAATAGAGAGTATAATCAAATCCAACTGATCGGATAGCTCCTCATGTCTGGGATATTCTCAATCAGTTATTTTTTCAATAGTTGGGATGGATTGGGCTCTCAGGGAAGTGGGTTATTGGTTTTTTTTTTTAAAGAGCCGGTAGCCTTACAGGAGTGGTCCCATCCCAAGTTTATTATAGACTCTCACTTGTGGCGGAGGAAAGTCGTGATTACATCAACACTAAGATTAACATCAAAAAACAAACCAATAAAAAAATCAAAAGCAAAACAGAGTTCATAAAACCAGCCTGGACTATATCAAAACCACCCATCTCAATCCCAACGTACTAATGACGCATAGCAGGGAGCCCCAACCTGTCGATCTGTAGAATTCCTTTTAGGCGATGTGGAATAGCACTAAACATCACCTATATCCCAGATTCATGCTCAAACGCCAACCTTGCTAAAATGCGCCAACGTTGCATTCCCGATAGACATCCCTAACCAATAAGTGGGTTATTGGTTTGATTTGTAGCCCAGGCCCGTGACACGGCTAGGGTGGGAGTCATTTTTTTTGCTCCAAATCCCTCTTTTTTTATTTCTCTTGTATTGTATTTGTTGGTTTTGAGAAGATTGTAGGGAACTGCCACCCATCAAACTTTGTATCCTATAATCCTTTAGTTCACATAAGATATGCTTACTTGCTTAATATATCTATACTATATATAATAAGTGGGGATATATGTGAACAGTAGTTTTTGTCATCCTCCATGTTGCAATCTATTTTTTATGTGTTTTTTTCTTTTTGTCCTGCTGTTTTAACGTTTTGTGTCTATTTAATTGGGGGTATTTTGGTCTTTGAGGGTATTTTAGTCTTTTGCTTTTTTCCTTACATATATGCTTCAGTTTTAACTCTCTATATCTTTTCTTTTCCCTTCCCGAAATGCTTTCTCTCTCTCGCTCTCTACCTTTTTCCCTTCCCGAAAGCAACGTTCTCTCTTCTTCATGCATCTTCTCACAGCTTCTCTCTCTGGTTTTTATCTCTGAAAGCGACGCTCTCTCTCTCGTTTGTTCTTTACAATTTTTTTTTCGGTGTTGTTGGTTTGATGATTTGACATGGGTTTGTTGGGTTTTTTTGTGCCATTCGTTTGGAAATTTTACATAGGTTTGCATGTTGGGGTGCCGTTCGTTTGTAAAAAAAATAAACTTTTCTCTTCACATTTGCATGTTGTGGGTTTTTTTTTTTTTTTTTTTTGAAAAAATTGACTTTTTTGTTCAGATTTGCATGTTGAAGGTTTGTATGCTGTGGATTTTTTGTATTTTTTTATTTTTTCAAAAAAATTAACTTTTGTGTTCAGATTTGCATGTTGTGGGTTTGTATGTTGTCGATTTTTTGTGTTTTTTGTGAAAAAATATATTTTTTCTTGGGTTTGTTAGGTTTGTTTTGTGTTCAGTGGAGGTTTTTTCATGTGGGTTGCATGTTGGTTCGGATTTCCTTGGATATTTTTTTTAGATTTTTTCGTTTCATGACCTCGGTTTTTTTTGTTCTCATTTCGTTTTTTTAAAAGATATAACTCTTTTGGTTGTTTTATTTTGATTTTGATTTTTGTGTTTGCATGTTGTGAGTTCTCTGTGTTTGGGTTCTCTCTTTAGGTTTGTTATTTGCAGCATTGGGTTTGTCTTCGTTGATTTTTTTTTCCTGTAGATTTGCATGTTGTGAGTTTTTTTTTGTTTTCGTTGATGGTTTGTTTTTTATTTTTTTGGTTGTTTGATGGGTTTTTTTTTTTGTGGATCTGCATGTTGTGAGTTCTCTGAGTTTGTTTTGTCTCTTCACGTTTGTTATTTGCAGCATTGAGTTTGCTATTGTTATTTTTTTTCCCTGTAGATTTGCATGTTGTGAGTTATTTTCTATTTTTTGCTTTCGTTATTTAAATGTTTTTTAAAAAAAAAAAATTTGTTCGGTGGGGTTTTTTTCTCTATGGGTTTGCATGTTGTGAGTTTTGTCTTTGGGCTTTTTCTCTGTTTTTTATGTTTGATGGGTTTTTTTTTGCTGTGAATATGCATGTTGTGTGTCGAAGGTTTTTTTTTTGTTGTGTAATTGGATGGAAGTCAGTTTGTGTCTGAGAGGTCTGTTCTGTTGTTTATTTCGAGTTTCATCTTTATCTTATCTACATCCCATTATAACCATAGGAGAATCATTAAGATCTGACCTTTTCTGATCTTATTCGCTCTATTTACACGTCTCATGACCTTTTAATGGTGTTGCTTTTTGTATGTTTCAATATTTGATATGTAATATATATATTGAACAAATGTAGAATATGTATTTTGTTTATTTTTGGTTTATTAAATTGTTGTCTTTTTCATTTGATGTTATGATGACTAACTGGTTTTGGCCTTTCAACTAACTGGTTTTGGCCTTTCATTTCAGGTTGGTATCCCTTCTTACAACCTTTTGTAATTTGTTTGCATTATTTTATTATTTTTAATTGTGAATATTAGGGCTGAGTATCGGCCGGTCCGGACCGAGAAAATCGGACCGGACCGGTCATTTTGGGGTCCGGTCTGGTCCGATCCATTTTTTTTTTTGACCGAATGAATTCGGTCCGGTCCATGGTCTGGCCGATTTTCGGACCGGACCGGAATATAACTAATTTTTATATATTTTTTATATATAATTAATTTATATATATAATTATACTATATTATAATTAAGTATAGACTATTAATACTATTATATATTTTATATAGTTATACTAATGGTTATATTAGTTGTTATATTAGTTTAGTTATACTATATTGTAGTGATTTATTATAAGTTATAAGTTTATAAGAAATTATAACTATATTATATATTAGTATAAGTTATAATGATTTAGTATAGTTATAAGTATAGACTATAGACTATAGTTATACTTATACAATTATACTTATACTAAATTACTAATATTACTAATATATAGCTATAACCTATAGCCTATACTATATTACTAATAGTCTAATACTTTATACTAATACTATTATATAGTTATACTAATAGTTATATTAATTTAGTTATACTATATTATAGTAATAAATTATATTATATATTAGTATAAGTTATAATGATTTAGTATAGTTATAACTATTAACTATAGACTATAGTTATACTTATACAATTATACTTATACTAATATAATAATATTACTAATATATAGCTATAGCCTATACTATATTACTATATTACTAATAGTCTAATACTTTATACTAATACTATTATATAGTTATACTAATAGTTATATTAGTTTAGTTATACCATATTATAGTGATTTATTATAACTAATTTATATATTAGTATAAGTTATAATGATTTAGTATAGTTATAACTATTAACTATAGACTATAGTTTATTAGTTATACTTATACAATTAATATTATACTTATACTAATATTACTAATATATAGCTATAGCCTATACTATAATACTATATTACTAATAGTCTAATACTTTATACTAATACTATTATATAGTTATACACTTATACTAATAGTTATATTAGTTTAGTTATACCATATTATAGTGATTTATTATAACTATATTATATATTAGTATAAGTTATAATGATTTAGTATAGTTAAAACTATTAACTATAGACTATAGTTATACTTAATTACTTATACAATTATACTTATACTAATATTACTAATATATAGCTATAGCCTATACTATAATACTATAATACTATATTACTAATAGTCTAATACTTTATACTAATACTATTATATAGTTATACACTTATACTAATAGTTATATTAGTTTAGTTATTCCATATTATAGTGATTTATTATAACTATATTATATATTAGTATAAGTTATGATTTAGTATAGTTATAACTATTAACTATACACTATAGTTATACTTATACAATTATATTTATACTAATATTACTAATATATAGCTATAGCCTATGCTATATTACTAATAGTCTAATACTTTATACTAATACTATTATATAGTTATATTAGTTTAGTTATACTATATTATAGTGATTTATTATAACTATATTATATATTAGTATAAGTTATAACGATTTAGTATAGTTATAACTATTAACTCTAGACTATACTTATACTTATACAATTATACTTATACTAATATTACTAATATATAGCTATAGCCTATACTATATTACTAATAGTCTAATACTTTATACTAATACTATTATATAGTTATACTATAATGACAATTATAGTATTAGAATCATAAATTATAATATTTATAATACATTGAATTTGAGTCATTTACATACTCTAAGTTAGTAACAAATTATATAATTTTCATCTAACCTAATCCTATCACTAACTAATATATAATTATACTATATTATAATTAAGTATAGACTATAGTTATACAGTTATACTTATACTAATATTACTTATATATAGCTACACTATATTACTAATAGTCTAATACTTTATACTAATACTATTATATGATTATACTAATCATGATTCATAATAACTAATCACTATAAGTCTATCACTATATATATTTAGTATCAATGTATTAATATATTCTTTAATGTATTACTAATACTATTAAGTATTAAGAGTTATAGTGTAAATTATAATATATGTATAATTTATAAATTTATAATAGTATGTATAATTAAATATTTTATTCTTATTTATAATAGTATGTTAAGTATGTATCTTTCTCAATTATGGATATAATATGTATGGATAATTAAATTATTCATACTTATTGCTTCATATACAAAATGTTAAAAGTTGTATATGGCTCATTATGCATTAACATACTTTAAGTTAATAATAAAGTAATAATTAACATAATCAATAATGTAATTTTCATCTAATTTATTAGCATTGACCATATAAAATATTTTTTTATTGAGTTTGTTACATAATCTACATTAATAAGTCACTTAGTTTAATTTAGTAATGTAAATAATTTTTTTTATTAATTGATTAAAAAAAAAGGCCAGACCGAATGGACCGAACCGGACCGATAGCTACCGGTTCGGTCTGGTCCCCTTAGGTGTTTGGTCCGGTCCGGTCCGGTCCAATTGATGGACCGAAAACCTTCAGTCCATCGCCGGACCGGACCGGACCGTGTGCAGCCCTAGTGAATATATCCATTGTGTAACATTAACTTTTTGTTTATTTTTTGTTAAGAATTTCTAACAATAGCATTCATATTGGAGTTTTACTTGAAGGTTTACATTTCTCAACTATTTCATTATAACATGTGATTATTAATTTATCTATATCTATATCTATCTATACTACACTAAATATGATAAGTGGGGATAGCCGTGAACAGTACATTTTGTCGTCCTCCGTGCATTTTATCTGTTATTTTGGTGTTTTGTCTTTTTTATCTTTTTATGTTATTCTTTTGTGTAAGTTTACATAAGGATAGTTTGGTCTTTATACTGTTTGGCCTTCTTTCTTACTATGTTTATCCTGTCATTTTATATATTTATTTTGGTCTTCTTGAACGTACGGTTTTATCTATTTATCAAAATCAAAACATCTTTCAATTTCTGAAAACTTGGTTCTATGCATCTCACAGTTTGCATCGTCTGGTACGATTCCTTATTTTCCTTCTTCTGAGTTAAATTTTTTTGATTACTTATTACATAATTTGATCACAGCAGTTAGATGTAAAAAAAAAATTACGTAGTTAATAACTTTTGGTCTTTGAGGGTGTTTTAGTCTTTTGGTTTAGGGTTTAGTTTTTCCTTTCATGCATTTTTTAAGTTTTGCTTCATTTATTTTTTTATTCAGTTGTTCACACTTTTTTTTCCCTCTTTGAATTTATGCACTTGATTATTTAGTTCTTTGAAGGAATTTGGGTTTTATATGTTTTGGATTTGCATGTTATGGGTTTATGTGTTTAGTTTTTTGTTTCATGCATTTTTTTTATTTCTTCATTTTTGGAGAATTTACAATGGGAATAACACAACAGAAAAAGCCATTGTTGGATGTTAATATATACTATAAATATATTTTTCTATGGCAACTATAGATCAGATTTTTTGTATAGATCGGATTTTTTTAAATTTGTTTTGTAGAGTTTGAGTTGTGTGAAGTTAATTTTTTCAGGTACAATGCAATTTTGTATTTTTCCGTTTATATAGGGATAGTTTTGTATTTTTAGAGGGGTTGTTGCTTTAATGGAACCCCATCGATATGGCAGGGTAATTCTCACCTGGAGGGCCATATTGCAATTTGTCGTACTTTCCATAAAAGGCAATCGGGGTTTGGGTGGGATTTTGCAGCTATTCGATGTGAATGGTTTCTTGCAACTATGGAATGCTTTTATTTAGCATTATTGTGATTTGTATGCTATTTGCTATGTTTGAAGATTTTAGATTTGGTTTTTGTGGTGGTTTTTTTTTTTGGATGGCATTTTTTATGTTGCTTTAAGGCCTACATTTTTTTATTTTTTTGTTCTTTTCCCGTTGTTGATGATGCACTTAATTTTTGTGAAAATAGGTAAGTGGATTTTTGTCCAGCCGTCCCATATTTGTGGACTTATTTTTTTTTTGAGAAGTTTTGATGAAACATATGATTTTTTGTTCTTACTTTTAAAGGTTGTGATGTTTTACCATTTAATGGATAATATTTGTTTATTTATGGAAGAAATATATGGATTCTTTTCATTTGTTATACTGTGAAAGATAATTCCACTTGGTCTTGTTTCAAGCTTTAAAGTTGATTTGTTTTTTTAGGTGATGATGTAGTGATGCATGATCAAAGATAGTTTTTTTTTTATAAGTTTAAGTGGGTGTTTTGATCCTACAAATCATTTTTTTAGGCCAGTTTAAGTAAGTGTTTTGATGCACTTCACTTATTGCAGTCAGCTCTGATGACAACGTCATGTCTGAGACACGAGAATTTTTTTTGCGTTTCATTGCTCATTATTATATTGGTTACATGATATCGTTTTTTTTTTTCCTATTTGTATATTTTTTTCATTTGTATATTTGTTGTTGCAATGTTGGTTTTTTTTTTATTCTGTGATTTTTTGCTGTCTTTCTTGTAAAAGTTTCTTTTGTTGTCATTTGTAGTTGTTCTGTTTTTCCCTCTCTTATCCTGCAGTATTTTTTTAGGTATATTTAGCAATTTAAAGCTTTTATATCTTGACCTGCATTATATATAGATTTGTCAAATTTTAGATTTTATGATATTGTTTTGTTATCTTATGGCACAACATTTAAAGAAAGTAATCAAATTTCAAATTTGCTAAAAAAAGTAAAAGAATTTGAAGCTAGATGGTGTGTAGCATATGCTTTGGTTTGTATGTTATGATTTTTTTTTTTTTTTTTTTTGCAAGAGCATTTACCATTCTTATAAAGTATGGCAAAAAAAATCTCAGAAAAAGAATAGGTAGTTGAACTCTATGTAGATATAGAGCAGATGAACTTTGGTTATTGTTTAGGACTTAAATCAAACTACATTTTGTAAACTTATATCAAGCTTCTTTTGCATATATATATTACTATGATTATAGCATAAACGTTGGTTATTGTTTAGGACTTAAATCAAACTATATTTTGTAAGCTTATATCAAGCTTTTGCATATATTATTTGTTTGCATATACTATATGCAATTGTGTTATTTTTATTTCTATATATATATATATATTTCATATATATATATATATAATTACCGTATATATTTTATCTCCAGTGGGCAAACGTCCCTTGGACGTTTCATCACTACTAGTATATATATATATATATATATGTGTGTGTGTGTGTGTGTGTGTGTGTGTGTTTAGGGTTTGAATAAAGAGGTTTGTAAATAGATTCATTTAAAAAATTATTTATGCAAGTTCAAAGCGTACAAGTCCCATATAAATTTTTTGAAAAAAAAAAAGTGAGATTCACACTGAAACAATTCAATTTTATCAAGGTGAGTCTCATTCTTTTCAAAAGACTTGCACAAAATTTATATATAGTGTGCTTATATCTAGCATACTCAAAACAGAAGTGCTGAAACCCATATATTTTAATCATTTTTAAATTCACATTAATTAATTATAAATTATTTTTTATTTTTTAAAATAATAAAATAATGAATAATATTCCTCAAAAACAAAGTTCAAAATATGAGTGTCAAAAACAAATTCAATTGTTGACACTTTCAACATAATACCCTAATCTCAACGAACTCTCGTCACTAAACATTAGTATTTATCCTCATATTATCTTTTAATTAATAAATTTTTAAAACCCAACTTATAAGATAATAGACCGGATTTTGATTTTAATGTAAGACCAGATAGGCACAGTCAGCTACGATTGCTAAAGCCTAAAGTGAGTCAATGGCCAATGCTATCTTTTTATTTTTCTAAGCTATATATGGCCAATGCTATCTTACTAATTAAATGGCACCTCCACTCGTTTTAATTATGTGACAAGGCCAGACATTCGAAAATCGATTCCGCCTATATATTAATCTTAAAACTTTCAAAAAAGCCAATAAAAAAAAACCCTAAAAAAAAATCTTAGAGATTGTCAAATTAGAAAAACAAGTACTATATGCATATATATTATATATATAATCTTTGTGCATCCTAATATTCATACTTAGCGATCATTATTCACTACAAGAAACATGACTTTTTGAGGCACTAAAAATCGCCGCAAATAACCCTCAAATAATCGCTGCAAAATCGTAATTGTTGACTCACTTAAAAGTTTAATCAGCGAAATCCAAAAATTGTTGCAAAAAATGTTTATTTGTAGCGATTTTTTTTTCGTTGCTAATATTGTAAATTACGCCGCAAATAATATTTCTATTTCAACTCTTCATCGATGCAAAAAAGTATTTACAGCGTTTTGCATCGTCGCAAATACAAAGAATATCGCCGCAAATAGCTTATATTATTTGTAGCGTGTTAAAAAATCGTCATGAATAAGATTCATTGCAGCGGTTGAATTCACTGCTACTAATATAATTGCAACGATTTTATGTTTTCTAGCGAGTAACTGTTGCTGCAAAGAGTATTTTCGGCGACATTATTTCACCACAAATAAGCTTATATGAAGGAAAAAATTATTTCCGGCAAACTGAACTCGTCGGAAATGATGTTTCAGAAAATTAAAAAAAAATGCACAAAACAAAATAAATAAAAAATATAATGCCCATCCAAATTATATTCACTATAAATTTTTGAGTGGCCACGCAAAGTTCAAGCTATATAAATTGCAATTTAGTATTGATATCAAATATGTTTGATATAAATACCACTGCAACCATTTAATACCACTGCCATAGACATGCAAACATCAATTAACCAATTGTATATAAAATGCATAAGTATACACAATATGTTGTAGATAAATCACATGTTCCTACCATTATTTCTCATAACAGCAAATAACATCCGTATTATGTTTAGTTTTCCAAACATCACTAAATGGCAACTAACAGCTTCATTCAGTTAGGTTGATTCAAACAATATTTACACATAACCCAGAAACAATCACCCTTTCAGCTATTTCAGACAGGCATGGCTAATGAGAGAAAGTCAATTGTAAAGCAAAAAAAAAAAAATCTAAACGAGATAGAAGATTACCGTTGCTTCCTCACAAAAGAGTTCCACATATGCATCATTAGCTTCTTGCCCTTGGTCACATCAACAAAATCATCAACCATCTGCGACATGATAAGAGTGTATCAATGCTATCATTGATAGAGAACAAAACACCTCCAAGTAAACAAAGTCAAAGATGCTTATTAAACTGAAGGTGCTTACCCATATTGTCCAACCAAGGCCAATTTTTTTTTTTTTTTTGGATAACAATGAAATTAACAAATTTGGATGAGCAACAATCAAATCACCAATAAAAAAAGATGACGACAGAAATGATATCTCGGCCATTGACTTTACCAAGGCCCAAATTATATTCAGCAAACTGACCATGGACTCAACAAAGACGGGACCAAGAATTTTTTTTAATCATTCTTACCTATTAATGGATACCTAAAAGGAGGAACTGCTAATAAGAAGCAAAGAATGTGAACACTTGTCCACGTGCATTTGAAGAGCCAACAATATGAAATTCAGTACAATTATAACAATTGAGAATTTCCTGTAATGGGCCCTAACTATGACCATTGTACTTGATACTTCTTAAAGGTTACCTAAAAATTACTCTTCAATGCTAGCTATTAACTATTTTGTAACTTAAACATTACTCTTCAACCTGAAATTTCTTTTTCAAGCAAAAAGAAACAACTCTGAGAAAATAACAAAAAAAGTCATGAAATCACTAAGCATACCCTCCGATCTTCAAAGTCTGCAACATCGTCATCAACTTCATCTTCACTATCTCGTTCTGATAATACTGGCTCTGGTGCCATTGGCTACAAGCACAAGATAATAATATCTATTCTCAGGTATATTGATTGGTATATTTTGAGCAGAAGTATCCAAAACAAAATATCATGTTGTTGAAAAATATACAACATGAACTTGACACCTGTGCTCTATGTGAGAGAAAGAATTGTCGCTTCTGCAGCAGGGCACAGCTGAAATGATTGGAAAATAATTATAATGATATGCATATAAGATGATGGAATTTATTATTTATACAAACTTGTATCCTTCCAAATAAAAATAAGAATATGCCAACATACTTTCTAGGATCAAATCGTTCAAGTAAATGGAAACCCCTGCAACATCAAAGTCGGACAACAAATTTTAAACACTCTTCAGCACTGAGAATGGCATTCTGCGAATCATTCCCACCTGAAAAAAGAGCCCGATCACCTTTGCTAGAATGAGCATTTGAAATTAAATAATAATAATAATAATCATTGTCCATATATAAAATCCATGAGAATGGGTAAACAGGAAAACAAAGAAAAGAATGCAAGAGTCTATCTAGTCCAAGAATCCTTCACAGTATCTGCAGATATCTAAAACTACGAGCTGCTGGAGATATATTGTAGGCTTATTTGAAAAAATGATGCCTTAGAAAGCCTGAAACAATAGGTTCACCCCACCTTTTCCATATATCTTCAACAGGTGGCACAAAGCTAGATAGTCTTCAACAATTCAGTCCTATTTTGAGATGGTCTTTTGAACAAAGCTTGGTAGGGCAATTGAAGGTCACTTCACAAGTTCCAACCCTACTCCAGGAGGTCATTTTGCAAAAATATAAGTGCAATCTGCAGATTACATGTTGCAGGGGTGGATAAATGGATTGCATGAAAATGGCTTTGAGCTGGATAAAGAAATGAGCCCTCACACTAATTCTAAGGAATTGATTATGTATATGAACTTAAATGGAACAAAACCAAAGAAGCTTATTAGGTCACACTATGGAAAAAGAAGAGAGAACTTACCAAAAGAAGAATGTTTGTTGCTTAGGATCAACACCATCTGCAACAACTTGAGGAGAACAAACTTGGATATAAATTCCAGACAAGAATATCAATGACACAAAAGCAAAATGTTGTACACACAATAATACTAGACTGTTAATGACAACCCAATAAAGAATCATCACAAAGTAATTTTCAGGATAAAGTTATTGTCACCTCAGATCTCCACGTTTCAGTTTTTACAGACACATTTACAACTTGATACTCTTTAGTCACCTGTAATACATCCATGTTTTAGTAGTTATGCTTCACCAAATTTTAATAATCAGAATGTCAAGAATTTTGAAGATTACCAACCGAAAACTCAAAGTTGAAGAGATGATGTGATGAAGACAAGTGAAATCTGAGACCCTATAGAAAAGGTTTCAAAACTTATAAGCATCAACATGCAAAAGCATGCATACTATCTGATCAGAATGTCATATGAAATGAACTATGAAGAGATCAGAAAACGAACAAGGAAAGAGACTTACCTCCAAGCTAGAGCATTTTATCAAGCAGGATGGGCATGTAAAGTCTTCAGTTACTGCAAGTTCATGAATTAACCAGGTTACAACTCAAAGATCACAACCACGCATTAATGGGGAAAAGGCATACATCATGCAGAACTATTTATTTATAAGTAAAATTTTTATTAATAGCAATCTAAGGGAAGCCCAAATACAAGACTTATACAATGGAAGACGTCTAGTTAGGAGAAAAACTATTTGGAAGGATTAAAAAAAGCAGGGAAAATTTGGAAGAGGAATTTCCATTAGCATCAATATCTACTATATTCTTAAAAGTAAATGGAAGTGCAAAATGAGAAAACCCTTATTCTTTTATGAATGTCTAACTGATAAACCTCATCTAAAACCAAGTTACCATCGAGGAGTTGCCACAAGTTACCAAACTAGTATACTGGCTAGAGCTAATAGAAAACCTCACAAGTTGACAAGAATCAGTACAGATTGAATCACATAACATTTTTTATGCTTGCAATAATGAGAGATAAAATGAAGTGATTATAGAATTCAGTTGATACAAACCACAATTGAAATGCAAATCTTTTTTCATGACTCAATAAAGGAATCCCAAAAATTCTTCATTTAAAAAATCCAGACTATGTTTCTAACAACAACCACGAATAAGCGAATGACAACAACCACAATATAAACTTGGCCAAAGTAAAGAGAGTGCAGAGAATGGTGACGATTTATCCGGGGGAAAAAAAAAAGAAAGAAAGAAAGAGAGAGAGAGACCTCCAGGCGTGTTTGTATCGCTTGACCTTGCGTGGAGGAGAAGGGGGCTCCGACGGAGGACTGGCGACAGCGTCGAGGTGTGGGTGGGGCCGAATGGCGCCCCTAGCGGCCGCGACGTAGAGAAATTCGAGAGAGAGAGAGGTGAGGCCACATTCGGGGAGAAAAAGAAAGAGATCGGCGGGCGGCTACGGGAGAAGGAGGGGGTGACCGTCGAGGTGAGGTGGCGGTGTCGTGGTGGAGACGTTGGCGACAAGCACTGCGCGGCGGAGGCTTGAGTGAGAATAGGGATCGGGGAGACAGAAGGGGGAGGTGTGGGGAGATGGGAGGGAAATGGCGAAGGGAAAACGCGGGGGCAAATTTAATTATCCTTTTGCGGCGACACTATATCGCCGTAATAAATCAAAAAGTTGCCACAAAGTATCAAAATCTCATTTCCAGCGAATCAAAAGAATGTTGGCACTGCTCATTTGCAGCGATAAAAATTCACCGCCAAAAGTATTGTACAGTAATTCATAAAAGGTTTATGAGCTACGTCTTGTACGTAAAATGTTTATTAGTGGCGCTTCGCATATTGCCGCTAATAAACATTTTACAAATTCGGGCTAAATTCAGTGGCGAATTTAAAAATTGTTGCAAATATTTTTGCAGCGATTTTGAAAGTTAAAAAATGCTGTAAAAGATCACTTTTGTAATTGCAGTGATTAACGAACCGTCGTAACAAGTTTTTCAACATGTCAACAAATTTTTTGATCTCAAAAAGTGAAAAATCGTTGCGAAATATCAATTTAGTATTTGTGGCAAAAACATCCGGCACAAAAAATAGAAAAATCGCCGAAAAGACTAATTTCAAATTTTGGTATAAAAAGATTGCGACGATATAAAAATTATCTTAATTAACGACTTTTTGTGGCGATTTTATTTTTAACAGACATAAAATCACCGTAAAAAACATTATTTCTTGTAGTGATTAAACTTAGATCTAAGTTGGTCATACTTATACAATTCAATTTCATTGCCCAACCCCACCTCCCAAAAAAAAAAAAAATCATCACAGGTGAAAAATCGCGATCGAGATGTGTTTTTTGTTTTTTGGTTTGCGACGATATATTTATTTTTATGTTTTTTTCTCTTTTGAAAACCAATACCAACGATTGAGTAAAATTTGATTTTGGGGATTGAAAACTAAAACAAAAAATAATGTAATAAGAAGAATTCTTAATCTAAATGTCGACTTTGATCGGATTTCCAACTTAATTCCCTTTCAAAAGGAATGATGAGTATGCAACTAAACTCCAAACTAAAGTCACAGACTCACAGTGGAGGTTGAATTTTAGACCTATTTGGTTGGAGTTATCTCTCGACTCAGTCAAGTATTGATATAGATACGAGGTGAAGTGACTAATTTGTTTTTGTAAATAAGATGAGATGATGAGTAAAGATAGAAAGTTGAAAATTAATTAAAATGTTTTTAGAATATTTATTTTAATATTATTTTTATTTTGTAATTTAAAAAAGTTAAATTATTTATTTTATTTTGTGTAGAAATTTGAAAAAATTATAATGATTAGATGAGGTAAAATCAAATGAAAATAATTGTAAAATAAAATTACATGAAATTATATTATTTTAAGATAGAGACATATCTTATAAATGTACGTATTAAATCAAATAGTAGACTTTTGTCGCATCGGTTTAATTCTTGCATCATGTCTTGTCGACAGTTTTCGATTTTTTTTTTTTTTTTGGTTATTGTTGTTGTTGTTATTGTTGAAGTTAAGAATGATGAAAGTAATAAATACAACAATCATGCATATACATGGTGTCATTTATAATACTATATATATGTTAAAAACAAAATGCAACGGATCATGAATTCATTTTCGAGAATGCATCATTCCATGTCGGCAGATCATGTGTCCCATCGAACAATTTCACATCATGATCACATGTCTAAGGGTTCACATTAGCTGTTCTTTGAGATTTTATCGATTTTAGTATATGTACCGAATGTCTTTTAATAATATATGGTGCAATTTTCTAATCTTGCACGTTCTTGGTTGACTACAGTGAGAGATCAATGATATATTCGAAATCACCTTCCAGCAAAATCTTTTCATGGCCCTTTTTTTTTGTCCTTTATTTTTTTAAATGATTGTTATAGAACTTATGATCAATAATAAATAAATAAATAAATAATAATCATATATATATATATTGTAATTTATTGTAACGAAAAAGTGGACTTAGCACTCTGGTTGACGAAGTACGTTGGATGATCGAGTCTCTTGCCTTTGAGTCTCGAGTTTTTGCTGTGATTGGATACTCAATCCATCTTACCTCATATCAATTTATCATTATAATTTTTTTAAATTTTAACATAAAATATAATAAATAATTTAATTTTTTTAAATATCAAAATAATAATAATATTAAAAAATAATATTCTAATAATATTTTATTATCTCAACTCAATTTAATTCAACATCCAAATGCAGAATTAAACTATAAATAACTCAAAAAATATTTGAAGAGTTAAAGCTTGTAAGATGAAAGAAGTGAAACATATATATCTTAAATCAAAGTGAAGTATCAAAAGACGACATTTCTTAAGGACCTCGTGACCTTGTCGCTTGCCTAGCTTTCTCATCAATGGCTTGTTAATGGCATATTAAAAAAGGAGTGCTATAATTATAAAAAATTTATAAATTGTCGTAATTTCATTTTGATACATCAATTATATTTTACGATAAAAATATTTATCAGATAAAAATAATCTTGTTGAGAGAGAGATCAGATTCCGTCGCTTGAACCAAAAAGAAGGGAAAACAAATAACTTTACCTCAGCCACAAAAAAAGGGGGTGTGGTATTTACATGAGTGAACAAAATCTACGGAAGTGGCCCTTCGAGTTCGATCTGACCCTATTCCCCCATCTCTACTGTTTACAAAACAAGACCGGTACTACATGACACTAACCTAGCTAACACAATATCCTAGCTAATTCAGAGGAACAGCGACCAAGAAAGAGTAGTCTTCAAACATTATCATTTTTCATCATCATCATAATCACGCACGTACGTACGTACTCAAGGCTATATATCTACCTTTAATTCTTTACATTAATTCTCAGTTAACTTCAGGAATACTCTGCAGGGCAGGCCTCCACGACCGCTGATGCGTCTCAAATCGATCGCTAACGTTCATCAGCTGCGCCAAAACCTGATGCACCGACAATTCCTTTACGTCCACTCTACCCAGCAACTCCTCCAGCTGCTTCCTTGTGATCTTGATCTTTACCTCGGTAGTAGGAGTAGTGCTTGCTGCTGTTGTTGCAGACGAAGAAGAAGTGACCACTCTGCGATGTCCGAGAAGTCCCTCCTCTTCCATCTCCATGGCCTTGCCGCCCATTTTGTCGCCGCGCTTATTTCGAGCACAAAGCCCTTGATCCTTTGCCGGCGATCCCCAGTCCTCACCGCCCCATTGCATAGAAGACTCATGATGCCGCAAACAATTCCCCATCTTTCTTAATTCTCCCGTATAAATAATTTGTTTTCCGAATTTCCTTTGTGGTGGAGAGAGCAAGGTTTTGGATATGGAGGTGTGGGGGTTATATATATATAAATAGATCTAGAGAGGGAGAGAGAGAGAGGGGAAGGACCGAAAGGGGGTGGTGATCATATAAAGAGCAGGGATAAAGTTAATGGGAAAAGGATATAAATGGGGGTGAAAGAGTCAAACCTAACTTCTTGCCACATGGGATGACATGTTTTCCTACGTGGCAGATGAGGGGGTTTAGTCTGACCTCATCGCGATTCATTTTCGGATTGGTTCCAACAGAAAATTAAAGCTTTATGTCGATGACTTCCACGCTGGGAGCGAGCAAGCTAGCTAGCTAGAGCCGTCGGTGCATGGGACGTTATAACTTATGATCGATATGTATATATTTAAATGGGCGGCTTAGTTTCGGCTGTACTTTAAGCAGCCCATTGAATTTCAATATGGTTTATTAATTTGTGCGTGGTCAAGGTTTGCTTGAGTTAGCTTATATCTTTGGTGAATTTAGTTTTGTTTGCTTTGTTTTAATGTTTTCCTTTTTTTCTAGTATATAGTCTAAAATTGCGAGCCACGCATTTAATTTGGACCAAATTATAAATCTAAGAAATGGATTTTTGATAACCATACAAATAAATAATAATAAGTATAGTTTGGATAGTGAGATGAGTTGAGATGATTTTAAATGAAAATTGAAAGTTGAATAAAATATTATTAGAATATTATTTTTTAATATTATTATTTTTTTGATATTTGAAAATTTTAAATTATTTATAATATTTTATGTGAGAATTTTAAAAAATTATAATGATGAGATAAGATGAAACACATTCACTATCCAAATAGGACCTTAATTAGTACGACAACTTTATGAATGCAAATGAAACCCCACATGCATCCACATTTCCTAATAGATAAATGTTAATGTAAGATTTCATGAACTACAACGTAATATTTCTACATAATATCTACCATAACATGTCAGGTTTGGATATTAAATTTGAGTAATGATATATAAAATACTAGATATGTAAATATCACGTACTTTTTTTAAAAAAAATATGGAGTTTGGTATTAAAAAGTGAGTCAGACTTATTTATTTGAAATAGAGTGCACAAGACTTACATATTTAAAAACTGCATAAATCATTTTCCTTTAAATTAATACGGTTTTCATTATGACAACTTGAATTGATCTTCTAATCATATTATTATAGTTTAATTTATAGAAATGATCCATTTTGATTATCTTTCCAAACTATAAATACTTTCTCTGTACATGGTTTAATTTTATTTTTCTAATTAAAAATAAATAAAAGATAGTATTTAGTAGTTTGCCCTAGATAAATCAATTTTAAGCCATGAGCGCGAAGATAAAATTAGTCAAGCCATTCAATTTAGACCAAAGCCGGGCGGCCGGCCGCGAGCTAGAAAAATAAGCTGGCTTCGCAGGTGTGAAAAGAACTCTGGAAAGAATCTTGGCGTTCAAAGTAGGTGTGAACGCAAATTAGCGCAAGGAATCGGGATCCCCTGGCATTGCGCTTTTTTTTTTTTTTTTACTTCGTTTGGTTATCAAATCAAACTAAATTTATCTTTATAATTTTTTTAAATTTTAATATAAAATATAATAAATAATTTAGTTTTTTAAATTATAAAATAATAATAATATTAAAAAATAATATTCTAATAATATTTTATCATCTCAATTCAATTCAACTCAAATCACTTCAACATCCAAACGCAGCCTTAATATATGGTCTAAAATTGCGAACCAAGCATTTAATTTGGATCAAATTATAAATCTAAGAAATGGACTTTTGATAACCATACAAATCAATAGTATTAAGTGTAGTTTGGATAGTGAGATGAGATGATTTTAGATGAAAGTTAAATAAAATATTGTTAAAATATTATTTTTTAATATTATCATTGTTTTGAAATTTAACAAAATTTAAATTTTTTATTATATTTTATGTAAGAACTTAGAAAAATTATAATGATGAAAGAAAATGATATTAAACACTTTCTTTATCTAAACAAGACCTAATTAGTACAACAACTTCATGAATGCAAATGAAACCCTACAGCATCCATATTTCCTAATAGATAAATGTTAATGTAAGATGTCGTGAACTACAATGTATAATATTTCTACATAACAGCTACCATAACATGTCAGGTTCGGATGTCAAATTTAAGTAATGGTAGATACAGTACTGGAGATGCAAATATCATGTATTCTCTTTAAAAAATAGAATTTACTATTAAAAAGTGGATCAGACTTATTCACTTAGGCTTCGTTTGGTTAGTCAACTGAGTTGAGTGTAGTTCATTTTTAAGCATCTTTTGGCATCCAAACATTAACTTGAACTACATCGGAAGTAAGTTTAGCGGACTAGTGCTGTACATTGATGTAATCAGTTTGACTTGTACTGTACATTCTGCAGTGACAGAGGTCCTGCAAACCGGAGGCTGAAAAATAAAAAATAAAAGTCATGTTTGTCCATTTTGCCCTTACTTAACTTGAGATGGACAGCTGCAAGTGCAACTTGGAGAAATCCTTTTGTCTTTTATAGATTTGACGCCGGCAATATATTTTTGATATGTCAGATGAATAGTTGAATTTAATGGTAGGACCCATTTATTTTTACAATTTATTATAAATATATCTAAACTCATATTAACATCTAAACACATCTAAACTCATTTTAAGTGGACCCTACAAAACTCACCTAACCATCTCAACTTACTACTATTCATAAAAAACTCAACTCAACTCAACTCAACATCTAAACGTAATCTTATTTGAAGTAGAGTATACAATACTTACACACTTAAAATTACATAAATAATTTCCCTTCAAATTTATACCCTTTTTATTACAACCCCTATATAGCTAGGCTTCTATGTATTTAGACAATTTGAATTGATCGTCTAGTCATATTACTATAGTTTAATTTAAATAATTGATCCATTTTAATTATCTTTCCAAACTATAAAGACTCTCTCTTTTAAAAAAATAAAAATTACCTACACCAAATCTGTACATGGTTTAATTTTATTTTTATAATTAAAAATAAATAAAAGATAGTATTTAGTAGTTTGCCCTAGATAAATCAATTTTAAGCCATGAACGTAAAGATAAAATTATTCAAGCCATTCAATTGAGACCAAAGCCGGCCGGCCGCGAGCTAGAAAAATAAGCCGGCCTCGCAGGTGTGAAAAGAACTCAGGAAAGAATCTTGGACCTTAAAGTAGGTGTGAACACAAATTAGCGCAAGGAATCTTTGGTCTTTAGGTGGCACTGCTCTTTCACGTGTGCCCGCCCGCTTGGACAACGATCGATGGGTTGTTTGCGCACTTTTTTCTTCGTAACGTTCCCAAATAGAAGCCAATTATAATAATCGTCAATCAAATCATTTTTTTTGGATAGAAATAATCAATCAAATCATTGGTACGTAGATAGCTAGTAAGTTTAATAGGCCCAAATAACGTATGGAGATAAAGCACACTTATACTGGTGAAAGTTTTTATATTTAGGTCCTTTTACGAGATCAAATAAGATAATTTTAGATAAAAATTAAAAATTAAAAAAAAATATTATTATAATATTATTTATTATTATTATTATATTAAAATCTAAAAAAATTAAAATTTTATTATATTTTTTATAAAAATTTTAAAAAAATATAATAATAACATGAGATAAGATAAAATCGTTTTTGTATCCAAACGATATTTAGTTGCTTTGATTTATTTGATCGTTACTATCCAATTTACCTATATATATCAGGTTTAAGTTTTTACTACTGTTATTCTAAGATTTTTATATCCCACATTATTTATATATCTTGATGTAAATAAAATGCTTTACACGCTAACTAAATAATAAAATAATTCTTAAATTTTAACAAGTCAGTCTCGGTGGTAAGATTTTCGTCACTTTGATGATCATATTAATTAGAGGAAAAGGTCGACTTAAGTAAGACAACTACTTGCTAGTGCAAATATTCTTTAGATTTCTCTCCCCTAATCTCATGTATGTCAGCTACTTAAACAACTATTTAAATTGTAATATGGTGAGTGTGATTCAAAATGACGAAATTTAGACTGAAAAACATAAATTTTCATTTATAATTTTGTAATGACAATTTTCTCTGATGAATAACCTCCCATTCTACTTGGGAGAGAAATCTCAATCCACAAAACATTAATTTCTTCTTTGATAATTAGTATATAATGTATTAGATTGATGGTGGAAAGGAATGAAAGGATATATATAGGATGAATTTCTTTGTTTTTTGAGTAATATAATGAATAAATATGAGATTTATATGAAAATAAATTATTTTTTTAATAATAAATCTTACTTTTTTTTAAGACGAGTACACGGTGTTTATACACTCTATGACTGTATATAACATTACTCTTTATTTACTATCCGGAAGACTATAGTATATGACTACTGAACAGAAATTTTATAGTTTTAAAAAGGTTTCAAAATTTTTGTGGATGATAGTGAGTCTGATTAGTTGGCTCCTAATTCACCAACCGACCAACCAACAATCACGAGCCCTTGATCCTGATCTTGGAGTGATGCCATTGTCCCCAAGCAAAGCCACGGCCCAAAAGTACCCCACCAAAACAAAAAGACACATTTCAGGACCAGCCACTCACGTGAGTAATATTGCCCGATCCCATTCACATGTACAACGTAAGCATACGCCACCTTCCACCGGCTTTCACGGCTCCTAAACACAGTAACCACTAAAATGGACATGGCGGGCAAGGTCATTGGTTCCCCCCCATGTTCCATGAGCAGTAGCACTACTGCTCGCTAGCTGGCGTTTTCATGGCCTCAAATGAGACGGTGTGTCAAAGCTAGGGCCATGCATGCGCGTTCAAATTTGGTGGGTCTTCGACGTTGTACGTAGATGATGATGTGGTACGCATCATGCATGTACCTGATGAGAGGAAACAAATTGATAAAACATTAATTGAAAAAGCTCGATCGTCAGGCACCTAACATGTTTGTTGAAATTTCTACACTGTTAAACCAATAAAAGCTCTAATTTATAGCATATATGGGAGTCTATAATAAGAATAATTCAAGTAAGGTAGACCTCATAAGTACTGCTATATATATATATATGTACGTACGATACGGTACAAAAACATTATATTTATTAATTAGGCGTTGAAACTCGTTGAAGTGCACTGGATCGTTTAAAATCGATGTTTGAATAAAGGTTGGTCGATAGACAAGAAATATTAGATAGGATCGATAAGATATTGCTATTAATCATTAGACATATTCAGTTTACATTAAGCAATATATATATATATATATATATATATATATATATATATATATATATATATATATATATATGAGTCGGGCTACTCGCAACTTGACCGCTTTTGTGTTTTAAGTTTTTTCTTTTCACATTTTTAATGTATTTAAATATTCTAAAAAATTAAAAAATATACTTCAATACACTTAAAATCACTTTTTTAATTATTAAATAAAAAAAATAAATCAAACAGTTAAATGAAGCAGTACAAATGAAAGGCAGAGTAGTGTTTTTCTATATATAAATATATATATTTATATTAACGAACGGTCAATTTCAATTGGTTGTTGTTGATCATTACGATGATGCTAATTAGCTTCCAATTGGCTAGCCGCTAGCTAGATCTATCTAGTTGGCGATCTGATCATCTCCAATTTGGTCAATTAATGCACTTAAATCAACAACATTCAACTGTCTTTCAGCCGTCTGTCTAGACTCAAGCAGAGTATATTCATTCCCAACAATCAACAACTTCTATATATTATATATATATATATATATATATGATTAAAAAATAAATAATTTTTTTTACTATTCATCATCCCACACTCGAGATCGATTCTATAAAAAATATCATCATTTATTATAAAAAATATTTTCATACTTTATGAAAAAATTATATATATATATATATATGGAGTGTGAAAATAAATAGTAACTAATATATAATAAATTCTATATATATATATATGTATAGCAACTGATCAAGATTTTGACTCACCTTAGCAATCTAACCTCGTCAAATATAACATATTAAACCGAGTGTTCGTCATACAATTGACTTCAAAGTTCAAACGTTGCGTGCTATATATTATATATATATATAGTTATTATATAAGCGGCAATCGGTGAGCTACAGTGTTTCTACAGTAATTTTTTCATTTCATTTTTTCCTTTTCGTGTATCTTGTTCTGTCTTTTTTACCTTCTATTCTCTGCTTTTGCGTCCGTTTATATTTACTATTATTTTTATAAAGGTTTAATTATTTTTGATTTTTTTTGTCTAGTTTGAATTAGTTGATCATATTCACTTGTCAAAATAAAAAATTATAATCTGGCTGGCCATTAAAATAATGTGAATATTCGCATCAAATATATTAAACTACAATCATTAATCGACAAGGTATAAAACACATGCATTTTTTAAGTTTCGAGTTGAATAAATGGATGGAATCCTTGTAAGCTGGCTGATCGAAGGAGATTGGAACGTCATGCTGTACAGACACGTGGCTTACCAAATTGATAGGAGGCAAGTGGAAGGAATATTTGAGTCCCATGATTTTAGCTGAGAGATAAAGTTAAGAAGGAACTCAGACTTCTAAAAAGAAGTAACTCAGACTTATAAGAAGGAGATGACTCAAATTCCTAATAAGAGATAGACTTTTAGGTTATGCTTGGATAGTAAGATGAGAATTTTTAGTTTTAGATGAAAGTTTAAAATATTATTTTTTAATAGTATTATTGTTTTGAGATTTGAAAAAGTTGAATTGAGATTTAAAAAAGTTGAATTATTTATTATATTTTATGTATAAATTTGAAAAAATTGTAATGATGAGATGAGATAAGATGAGAATTTTGTATCTCATCTTAGTTACCAAACATAACCTTAAACTCCTAAAAAAAAAAGTTTCACAAGACTTAGGTTAGGTTTGGAAGTTTTTTCAAACACAAAATTCTCATTTCATCTTATCTAATTATTACAACTTTTTCAAATTTCTACATAAAATATAATAAACAATTCAACTTTTTCAAACATCAATTCAATTTTTTTAAATATCAAAACAATAATAATATTAAAAAATAATATTTTATTCAATTTTTAACTTTCATCTCAAATTAAAAATTCTCATATCAACATCCAAACCTAATATTAGACTTCTAAAAGAAAAAGGCTTCATGAGACTAAAATTCTTAAAAGGAAAATGCATCACAAAGTAAATTGAGCTCTATCACTTCAAGAAAATAACTTCTATAAATAACTTACAAGAGGTAACGAATACTACACTTGAACTAAACTTGATTAAATTTTTCTTTACATACATTTACTCTCATATTGTTATATTGATTTTGGCATCGGAGACTCTACAGGGCAACCAGTGTCGCCCCTTCATTTGTTGCAGGTAATCCGTGTGGTTGGTTGTGTGAAACAAATCTTTAACAGTGATGTCATTTATTGGATTTGAATCCACAATTTTAGCTAAGAGATAAAATCAAGAAAGGATTCAGACTCCTAATAAGAAGGGACTCGGACTCCTAAGAGGGAAATGACTCAGACTCCTAATAAGAGATAGATTTAAACTCCTAAAAGGAAAATATTTCACAAGACTTTGATTCCTAAAAGGGAAAAGGTTTTACAAGACTTAGACTCATAAAAGGAAAATGTTTCACAAGGTAAATTGAGCTCTATCATTCCAAAGAAATAATCTCTATAAATAGCCTACAAGAGGTAACAAATACTACACTTGAACTAAACTTGATTCACTTCTTCTTTACATATATTTACTCTTATATTGCTATACTGACTTTGGCATCGGAGACTCCATAGGGCAACTAATGCTGCCCCTTCATTTGTTGCAGGTGATTTATGTGATTGGTGGTGTGAAACACGTCCTTAACAGTGGCGCCGTCTGTGGGATGTTTATAGAATTCAACATGATTTTCACATACCGACTACTACGCTATCACATGCAAACGACGATATCTTCTACACCGAAATTGAGAGAAAGATATTCTCCGACTCACCATAATGTATTAAAAAAATTAGATAAGATTTCCTCAACTTCGTTATTTTTCTTTTTGTTTACAAACTAACACTGCAACAAATAAAAATATACATATATATTATACGTGGAGGAAGAACACAAGAAACGGATGCACTACACACGTGCACCATGCACTACGTACATAGGAAGGGGTACACGTCGTGCACCCACTTCCTCCACCATACAGAAGCCACAACCACTGGTGACCCATTGATGATACAGCGACGGCGGAGGCTTTTGCCTGAAACTCACTAGATTGAAGTGTTGTGCACGCCATACACAGTGTGGGCAAAGAACAACAAGCTGCTGGAGGCCCACACACTGACGTCCACGAGCTTCCAGGGTGACCACCACCCACCAACCTTAACAAGGCATGGCTATTCGTGGGCATCGCCCACGTATCATCAGCCTTCACTACACATTAGCGGGATGACTCAGGTTTGCAAATCTCAAATTTGTAAATTGTATTACACTTACCTATTTTATTTTTTGTGAGAAATTCTCAGGACGCGATGCAAACGAATGGGCGTGGAGGTCTCCAAGACCACACGACCTTCTCTAAGAGAATGAGCGTGGATGTCGCAAAGACCACGAGACCCTCTCGAAGCGAACAAGCGTGGAGGTTGCAAAAACCACACAACCCTCTCCAAAGTCAACAGGCGGGAAATGTTAGGGACTACTCGACCTCCCAAGCACCTAATAGGCAAACAACTCTCTAGACTGCCCAACTTTTCTCTTGAATAGCAGTACAAGCATAACATCTTCTTCAGCAAACGGAGTGTTTATACTCGCGCCACAACCGCCTCGAGTGGGTTTCCTTTGGGAACGAGCCACCAGGCTCTACAACAGCCTCAAACGGGTTATCTTTAGGAACGAGCCACTAAGCTCTACAACTGCCTCGAGTGGGTTACTTTCGAGAATAAGCCACCAGGCTCGAGAGAGAGTTACATTTTGGAACGAGCCACTGAACTCCACAACTGCCTCAAGCAAGTTTTCTTTGGGAACAAGTCAATGGGCTCAACAACCACCTAATGTGAATTCAAAGAGTCGACGAGCTTCTTGATCACTTAAGCGCGGGTTACTACCAACAACGAAATAAGATCACAACAACAATTTACACCAAGAGATAGAAAATCCACTACTACCAATAAAAGCAAAAACGACCACAAAAATACACACGAAAAATCAATAAACAAAAAAGTCACTCTTTGCCCATAATAAACAATGTCTTAGGCAAACATCCACACAAATACACAAACAAACTCTTACATCCACATCAAAACAGAAAAACGCCAACAAAAAATACAACATGAGGCGAAACCCTCTAAGGCCACCGAAAACAAAAAATGATCACTGAGCACAACTACTAGAATTGTTTTTTTTGCAGGTTACCTCCATCCCGATTGACTTGAAGATTCTCAAGACAACCAAAATGTCGAGTCACCAAAGGTCGAACCTCGTTCACGGTGCAGCCAACTATTAGCTGACCAAAAAGAAGTGAAGACATCCATACGCACTAACTAGCATGGATCCTCGACAGGGTAGGGGAAAACAAAAGCGGCAAGGTAGGGGAAAATAAAAGCAAGCAGGCGCCTACGAGCCAGCAGGGTAAAAGACAGGTACAGAGAATACAAAGTATTTAATTTCTCATGTGCTAGCACAAAGAAAATTAGCGGGATAACTGGAAGGGATATTTGAACCCCCACAATTTCAACTAAGAGATTAAGTTAAGAAGAGATTTAGACTCCTAAGAAGAAGGGACTCAGACTTCTAAGAGAGAGATGACTCATACTCTTAATAAGAGATAGACTTAGACTCTTAAAAGGAAAAAGGTTTAACAAGATTTTGACTCCCAAAAGAAAAATGTTTCACAAGGTAAATTGAGTTTTATCACTTTAAGGAAATAACCTTTATAAATAGCTTACAAGAAGTAACAAATACTACACTTGAACTAAACTTGATTCACTTATTCTTTACATATATTTACTCCCATACTGCTATATTGATTTTGGCATCGAAAACTCCACAGAGTAACCAATATTGCCTTTTCATTTATTAGAGATGATCTATGTGATTAATAGTGTAAAACACATCCTTAACAGCAAGAATCAAAGAGAGGGGTTAAGTTATAACTAGTCAATAATTAACTAAGATTTTCTTAACTGAAAAAGAAGTTGAAAGATTATTAATCTTTAATGAATGATGTTCTAGCTAGTAGCTAGCTAGGGTATAATATTTTGCACAATATTGATTTTACGTTATATATCTTTGTGATTAGTTTCTTTTTAATACAAGTCTTGTTATATACAATTATTTATATATATATTTATATATATTTTATTGATATGATAGGTTAAATGAATTATTTTATATTAAAAAAAAACTCAACAATCATATTAGTAAAGTGCGTAAAAAATAAACAAAAATAACTGTACATAAAATTTTTATTTTAATATACCAACATGAAAATAATGTAGGTCCATCGTCGCAATTGCAAAAACGTTGAGTTTTATGTGGTGCGTGGAAAAGCTCCTACATATTAGCTTGAAAATTGAGTGGAGCGGATTTTATAAATATACATTTTTCATCGTCCCCACATATAAACTGTACAGATATATAAGTCAATGTATATGTTTGGCAAAGATATATAGATCACTATAAGAAAAATAATTATTTGTGCGACAATAATTACGAACTCATTTTAATAGAAAATAATTATGGCCATGACATGTAAGTGTATTTTTTAGTGAATTTTATAATATTTTATAATTATTCATGTCATGATATGAGTTTTGTCACACTAGAAGAAATTAAAAAGTTATCATGATACGTACTGTTTGGATGTTATACGTACGTACGCGTCCATGTGGAGTGAGCTAGATAGGGAGATGATTAATCTAATTAAGTAGTAGATTGGCCTCATTAACCTACAAATTTTTCGTCAGGAAAATATAAAGCGAACTGCATGTGCAGGCTTAGCTCCAAATATTGCTTCAAAACAAGAACAAGAGTAGTCAGGGCCTGACTTATGTCAGAGACCACAGCAAAACAAGTAACCATGCAGATACGACAACTGCATGGAGGAAACAAGGAAAGAAGCAAACACGATGAATTAACACCTAGCTGGCTGGGTCGACGTATAGTACTCATGAATCAAGCCATGTTTAATTTGCAATTTGCATGCGCAGTGGAGCGGCCAGATTCATTTTTTGTTGGGCCTAAACGTGCTATTGCTTAACGGGTCAGGGTGCAGCAAGTTAATCAATTAAGTACATTAGTCCAATAAATTGAAGTTGTGATCTGCTTTCAAGTAACTAATAAGGCAGTCCGAGATGAGCAAAAAAACATTTTCATGCATGCTCGATCGATTGGAGCAATGAGCATGTTTGGGAACTAAATTGTTCTCGTACTACTTTACTATTATTTATAAATAGTTTACTTATTATTCACAAATCATCTGAGATATTTTTAGTATTCAAACAGATTAACCAATATACAATGACATGAATGCCCGTGAATTATTAGTTCAACTTCCCCGGATCCTCACATGTATTTTGGCTTTTCACGAGGAGGTGGTCCTTAGCATGCATGCAGCAAGTTCAAAAAGTCGAAAATATGATGGTAGGGGTTTAATTCGTTTTAGATTATTTTTGGGTACCCAAATTAAATTCAAGCCTCCAAAAGTGGTTTTAACGTACGTACAATATTATATAATGCATGCTGGTGACCAGATATGAGGCTTAGGTCGGCTAGGGGTCTGTCTAGATTCAAGACTTGGAGTAAACCATAGATATCAGACTCATGTTTTATTGCCCTGTCATAATTCGATCATTTGCAAATTATTCATGTCCTTCATCAATTTTCATATCGATAATGTTGCCAAGCTGTTAGGTAAGATGTTCGATCATTTGCTGATCGAACATATCTATATATTGATCTATTATATATGCAGTACAAGAAATTAGGGAAATGCATGCAAAAAGGAAAATGATCAAAAGCTAGCTAGCTATTCCCTTTTAATTAAAATAGTCACTATATCCCACGTACAGTTGTAAGGGCTGTGTGCCCTAACAAAATTGCATGAGAGAGAGAGAGAGAGAGAGAGAGAGAGAGAGAGATTGATTGGGACCCCCAGACATGCATGCTCTTCCCTTATGATTGTCATGCGGGGTCAACATTAATAATTTTAACTCAATCTAATGGTCGAGAAAAGCAGTAACGTAGATTAATCTAGATCCTGATCCTCATTCACTGACGTGTCCGACAAAAAGAGAAATAAAAGAAGTTTCGCCGGAGATTTCATGTGTTTCCTTTATCATGCAGATCATCAAAGACCATGCATTAGTTATACCTTATTATATATAAATGGGTTCTAAGAGGCAGGGCCGGCTCAATTTTTTGAGATGCAAACTTGTTAATTAAATTTTTATATTCAAGTTCTAATCTTTCATTCTCAATTGTTAATATAGCTAGAATATTCTTACGATGCTTATGGATATTCTAAAATAAAATAAATATTAATATAAAACAATAGAACATATTTTAGCAAATGAGCTTCGCTTTTATATAACAGATGAGCACCATTTTTATATAAAATTGTTAATTTACACAATAAAATAAAATAGATTAATATTAATATTCAAAATCAAGAAATAAATTATATATTATAGAAGTTGAAAAAAAAAACAAAATTTGAAAAAAAGTTAAGGAATATGTGGCCCATGAGCAATGTGAATTCAATTGTAAAACATCTGGTCGTCGTGGTTGGTTGAAGTCTTGAAGAAGAATTCAATAGAAAAAGAAAACAAATAATGTTCTAGATACTAGAAGACAGTTCACGTGGCTGTTTTATTGTCACAAAATTTTACTGTATATATAACACAAAAATTTTCAGCTTTACATTTACCTTCATCGATCATAGCACAACAGAGATGTTGCTCAACGTCTGCAAGTGCGATTCAACGATAGGAGAGGTTGCTAGTGCCAAATACGAGCAAAATAGATGCAAGATAGTTAGAGATTAGAGACTGTAGACTGGAGTCTACAATTGAATTCACATGACCATGTGAATTTAATTGTGAAACATTTTGTCGCCGTGGTCCGTTGAAGTCTTGAAGAAGAATTCAATAAAAAAAGAAAATAAAGAATGTTCTAGAGACTAGAAAACAGGTCACATGAATGTTTTATTACCACAAAATTTTACTATAAATATAACACAAAGTTTTTAACATTTTTTGGGCCTTCTTTCACCGTTGAGCCTTAGGCAACCGTTTAACTTGCCTTACGGAAAGAGCCAGCCCTGCTAAGTGGAATCATCACAGTCGTGAGGAAGGTTAAACTTGCTTATATATGACTTGGGAAGATCAAGTTTCTTACTTTCTGGGTCGGATTCTTCTCCGATTAACTGGTTCAATCTATGCCTATATTAATCCATATTTTTCTTTTCGGATTAGCGTTAAAAAAACAAACAAACAAACAAACAATGGTTTTGAATCTTGATCAATTCCAGTATGAGTTGATTGTACAAAAGATCAGCAATATTAATTGTTTTTATTTACGATGATTATTTATGGACAAGCAGTCCCCACGTAGTGATCATCAACAGCTAGCTAGCTAGCATGCACGGACACCATCACTTTCAAACCTGCAAAACACCATCACTTTCAAACATGCAAAGCCTGATATCAGTGACCCAATTCATATCCTCGATTGACATGTTGCGATGATCATCAGGCGTTCAGCCTTTGACTAAAATAATTACAATATTGAACCTCTGGTCGGATTCCGTACAATGCATGCATATATTACGCATTTAAAATATATATCGACGTCGTTGCATGCTAATTAAGGCTTCATCCGATTTTCAAACTCATCTCATCTCACTTATCATTACAATTTTTTTAAATTTTAATACAAAATATTATAAATAATTCAACTTTTTCAAATTTTAAAATTATAATAATATTAAAAAATAATATTTTAATAATATTTTATCATCTAAACTAAACTTAACTCAACTCAACTCACTTCAACATCCAAACACATCTTAACTCTATCTAGCTAATTATCACAAGTTTCAATAATCACACACACACACATATATATATATATATATATATACACACGTACGTTCTTTACAGAGAAACCTAAATTTAATACATTTTTAAAATTTAATCTCTTGTTAAATTAAATTAACATAGTTAACAAAAAGCTGGCCAAAAAAAAAAACAAAACACAAAGAAAACCAAACCAAAACAACAACAATTACAACAAAGAGGGATTGATGGGTAGGCTGAGATCATATGTGCATGAGGTTGTCCCTACTCTTTGGATCCTTATCAAACACGCGCGGCCTTCTACCTGATAACTGATATGTGGGGTTGCCAAAATCTTCGTTACTATTATACAGTTTTTAATACATACATGCATGTGTATATATATACATACTATCACTACCTTTTCAATTTGTGCCATAAAGCACAAAAATTGATGATTTTCTCCACAGATTACCGAATAAAACAGCTAGCTAGAGCTAGCCACACGTTAACACAGCTGTAACATCTCATCAAAATTAGTACAGGATCAAACACCACATAAGCGTGATCCATTCGCACGCATACCCTAACTATCACTATAAAAAAAAATAAAAAGAGTATTTGTGATAGATTATTTATAATAAAAATAATCATGTACAATGAAAATAAATTTATTTTATTTAAAAATAGTTATTTTTATAAAAAATAACTGATCACAAATAAACAATTTTATTGTAATGTGCAAATAACCAATATTCAAAACACATATATAATTAAATAAAACCCCTTTTGTCAAAAAAATAAAAATTAAAAATAAAAACCCTTGAGCATGCAGCAGCAAAGCCTGGACTAGACCTGCAAAAATACATGAAAATACATACACAAACACAACAACAACTCCGGCAGTACCAGAGTACAGCATCAAAACAGTGTCTGCAAACTCCCAATTATATCCCACAATGATTTGGTTCTCTTCTTGAGATCTGGATGATCAGAAATTGGCCGGGAACATGCTGCATGTCGAGTACTGGCCTTCTCTTTAACGAGCAGTACTACGTACGTATATAAATATATATATATATATAGTTTCCATAAATAAAATTCTGGATTATTCATTTCTTTCCAAATGTTATAAAACGTACGGTAAGTAGCTGCCAACGTAAGTTTGATACAGGACTGATTAATTTTGAATACCATTTTTGTCTGGTTTGGGGTACGCGCGCGCGCATTCATTCGACAACGTTGTACATGTTCTGCCATATATCAAAGAGAAGATGATGGAAGAAACGATTATTCCTCCAACAGTCCAATGGTATTCGGTTTCGAAACTCCTCTTAATCATTAGAATAGTCCCCCGACGCCGCTTAATTTAAGCTTGGTTGGTTTATAAAAAAAAGTGTTAAAGCGGGACTTTATTAAAGCTAGCTAGGCGCTGCCTCCTCAACGCGGCGTTTTAATACTGCCCCTACGATTATGAACGAAGGATTTGTCGTACCTCTTCCCTTATTGAAAAGTAAAGGTTGGTATTAATGCAGTTTGTAATATTAATTTGCAAAAACGTACGTGCATTTCTCGATGCCTATAGCTCTCTCTCTCTCTCTCTCTCATTATTATATTTCAAATCTCTTACGGCTGGAAATGACTCACATTTTAACGATTAACGTCTCGTTTATTTTTAGAAATAAGATGAGATGAAATGAAAATTTTTAAAATAAGATAAATTATTTATTTTATTTTATATTAAAATTTAAAAAAATTATAATAATTAAGTGAGAGAAGATGAGATGAATTTGAAAAAATTGAATTGTTTATTTTATTTTGTATTGAAATTAAGAAAAGTATAATGATAAAATTGAGATAAGATAAAATAAAATGAGATGTTTTCTGAAAACAAACGAGACGTAAGTACAATTCTCTCTTTTTAGGATATCTGTGGCGCAGGCACATGTCGATTTATTTTTTATAAAAAAGTATTGTAGGATAAAGAAATTTTATAAAAATAAATTTATACATAAATTTATACAATTTATTAAATCTATTTTATAATAAAATTAATTTTATAATCTAATTTATTACATCAAATTTATTTTTATGAAATGCTTTTATAATTAAAACATATCTCTTTCTTAAATATTAGGCTTTTTACGTTAGAAATTATAAAAATAAACGCATTGACATATATTTTATAAAGTTTTTATGATATAATTATTAAAATTTAAATAAGTTTATATCGGTCACTCATTTGATTAAATATTTGATAAGTAGAAAGTAATAAATAATTTTATAGTTATTATGTGATAAAAAAAAATTAAAGAGACGATAAAGATTTTTTAAGGAAGAATAAAGTTTTGTTTTTTATTTTTTCATGAGATACAAGCACTGCCCGTAAAGATTGGAAATGGCAAGAAGACTCACATTCACATGCATGTATGTATGTTTCCGTGCTGGTCATTTTCTTTCTCTAGCAGAATCACTGTCCCTGAAGTCTGAACCAACCCCCCTCACCCTCTCTCTCTCTCACAGTCTTTCATAGTACATACGCGCGCGCGCACACACTCTTTCTCTCTCTCTGGCTGTGTGTAAATGGACGCATCTAACTGGCGAATATGAAGATGACCGGAAAGCCGGAGCTGCCGCCCACATTCCCGGCAAACCTCTCGTCCAAAGCCCTAAAATCACCCCCAGACTCGGATCTCCAACACAAGCTAATCACTCGCAAGCCTTCCCGGCGCCTAACCCGGAACTCGACCTGCCTGAAGAGAACTGGAGCTCCTTCCGGGCGGAGGAGCCGGCCCAACACCCCACTGCTTAGGTTGAAGGTATACGGCAGTGAAGGAAACGACCGCGTCGACGATGACCAGAAGTCTCTACGAGAATGTCGTCGGAAAAATCGCCGGAGAGAACGCCAGGACGTCGTCGTCTTGTCCGCAAGGAAGCTCGCTGCGGGACTCTGGCGGTTGCATCTTCCCCTGGTGGCTGCCGGCGCCGGTGAATCCCGCCGTCTCTTTCGGGGCAAAGCTCAGCTAGGGCTTCAGGCGAGTTTACTTGTTTGTTATTAGTTTCTTTTTCTTTTTTGTTTGAAATATCAAGATCTGCGATTTTTAGGTTTATTTGGAGAAGTTGCGACTTGACAATGTATCTATAGGCTTGCTTTGATATGATCGAGATTTCATCTTTATGGTGAAATTTCTTGTTGCTTGGTTTTGAAGTTTGAGTTTCACTTGTGACAAAATGTTTGATTTTTGAATGAAAGAATTGATTTGAATGTTCTTTGTGCGCGCTTTTTCATTACCATTTTGGGGTGTATACAGTAGTTGGCTGAAATGATTGGACCTAAAGTGTCTCCTTGGGACATCGATCATTGTTAGATGCGCAGGCAAGCTAGGTAGCATTTTCTCTTAAATGAATTTTTTTGTCCTGGAAATATTTTAAATTTGTAAGGCAAACTTCCTCTGTTCAGAAAGATAGTAGTTGAAATTCATCTTCTTTTTTTGTTTCCCTCAATCAGTTACATTTTTTCTCAAGTAGTTGAAATTTATGGGAATGTTTTAATTCGTGATGTAAATGATTCTGTTTGTAGACACCTTGTTGGCTATGTTGTTCTTGTGGACTATCAACAGTTGGCCGAGTTTTGCTGTGGTAGATTTTTTGTGTCATCAATTCTGTGGTAGATTTTTTGTGTCATCAATTCTAGAAACTTCCCAAATTTTCTCAACATGTTGTTTGTCCATGCAGCATGGTGTTGGCCATGTAGGCATTCCCTTTCCTTGCCATCCTAGCGGCGAAGATTATGGTTCCGATGCAGAGGATCTCTTACAAAGCCGAAGTTCCATTGCCGGCCCAAAGAACGGATTCTTGCGTAAGGTGTGGTGCTCCTTTAAGTTATTTGCTGGAACCATGATGTCTTAATAGGGCCTGTTGGACTCAGTAGCTTCTGAGCGAGGATCATTATTAGCCATTGCAATAGATTACTGAGTGAGGATCATAGAGTAGATGAAGAGAAACTTGGCCCATTTTATCTTCTTACGTGTGTGGCACGCATCCAGCACAGCATGCGTCCTATAAACTGGCAGGACCTAGCTAGAGAATACCCTATAGGCTATTTCCTTTTCAAGGATTAGTGCTTATGTTTTCATCACAGTGATTTGCTTCATGGACAACATCATTATTTTAGTTTCGGTCTGAAGTTTGACTTTTCATGAGTCAGAATTTTCTCGTATGAAAAGGAGAGAGCACAAAAGGGAATTCACAACTTTGCTTTTGGCCTCACACTTAATAAAGCATTGTCTCTGGAGGAATGTTTGCTTACAATTAAGAAAATATCACAACCCCCCCCCCCCAATCTAAGTCTCCTATGATAATTCTAATACTAGATGGTTTTCCTCTTTTCAGCTTGAATCTTCGTTTCAGATTTCAAACTCTGCAATGGAGGGGGCAACAAAGTGGGATCCTGTCTGCTTGAAGACGAAGACATCAGATGAAGTTTTGCAGATTTACAGTCACACAAAGCTCCTTGACCAACAACTAAGTGCTGTTTCGGTAGTTTCTGTAATTGAAGCCAAATTTGAGCATGCTCAAGCCCGCATTCAGGAGCTTGAGACTGAGCACAGATACTCAAAAAAGAAACTGGAACACTTGTTAAGGAAAATCAGTGAGGAAAGGGCCTCATGGCGGAGCAGGGAGCATGAGAAAATCCGTGCTTTTATTGATGATTTAAAAGCTGAATTGAACAGGGAAAGAAAAAATCGCCAGAGGATTGAAATTGCAAATTCCAAATTGGTTAATGAGCTGGCTGATACCAAATTATCAGCAAAGCGATTTATGCAGGACTATGAAAAAGAAAGAAAGGCCAGAGAATTACTTGAGGAAGTATGTGATGAGCTTGCGAAGGAGATTGGAGAAGACAAGGCTGAAGTTGAAGTGCTAAAGAGGGAGTCCATGAAACTCCTGGAGGAAGTGGAGGAGGAAAGGAAAATGTTGCAGATGGCTGAGGTCTGGCGTGAAGAACGTGTTCAGATGAAGCTGGTCGATGCGAAGGTGGCCCTTGAAGAGAAGTACTCTCAGATGAGCAAGCTTGTAGCCGATCTAGAGAAATTTATGAGGCCAAGAAGTTCAAGTTTGGATGTGAAGGACATGAGAGAAGTGGATTTGCTTCGAGAGGCTGCTGCCTCCGTGAATATTCAACTTATAAAGGAATTTTCTTATGAGCCTCCCAATTCAGATGATATTTTTTCTGTTTTTGAAGATGTTAATTTTGCTGAATCCAATGAAAGGGAGATTGAACCATGTATTGCTTATAGTCCTGCCAGCCCTGCCTCCAAAATTCATACGGTCAGTCCTGTGGTTAATGTAATCAGCAAGGACAGCATTCAGAGACATTCGCATACATTTGTTGATGAGAATGGTGACATGGAAGAAGATGAAAGTGGGTGGGAAACTGTGAGCCATCGTGAGGATCAGGGCTCAAGTTATTCACTAGAAGGGACTGCCCCATATGTCATCAAGAATCGCCGAGAAAGTAATGTCTCCAGGAGCAGAATGGAATGGGACGAAAATGTTGGTCAAGAACCACAAATTACTGAAATCAGTGAAGTCCTCTCAGTGCCAACGAGGCAGTTGAAGAATGTTTCATCCATTACACGACTTTGGAAATCAAGTCCTGGTAATGATGAAAATTTCAAGATTATCTCTGTAGAGGGGATGAAAGGTAGACTTTCAAATGAGTTGACATCCAATGGAAGTATCATGTCTCCAGATAGGGTGTCAGGTAATAGTGGGATTAGTCCCCCGGATTTGGTGGGGCAGTGGAGTTCTCCCGAGTGTGGGTATCCCTATGTAACTAGAGGGATGAAAGGGTGCAATCCTCGCGGCACACAGAAGAGTAGTTTAAAGGCACGGCTTTTGGAGGCAAGGATGGAAAGCCAGAAGGTCCAATTGCGCCATGTTCTTAAACAGAAGATTTAAGAAGATTTTTAGACAGGACGACAGAGTTTGCTCATTCTGCTTGGCCAAAGTGAAAACAAGTAGCTTCATTGCCACCTTGAAAAGTACCCATTTGTAACTGCTCGGATTAAAACTCTAATTTTTCAGGTTCTCCAATTTTGGCATGCAATTATCATGCACTACAGAAAAGTTGTGTTTCACACTTCTTCCAACCCCTGAGGAATAGCCATTTTCAAACCAGATTATCTTGTCTCACGAGTAGCTGCAGTTTCTCACTTGTTTAGGTTATATGAGTCTCTCATTGCAAGTGATCCGGAGAGCAAACTTATTATATTTGTACCGAATGGTTTTAAAGTCTGACACTCTCAAGGAACCCAAATATATGGTAGAGATTGAAATGATAGCATTCTCCCTCTGTATTTTTGCACAACTCTTAGCAAAACTGCAAAGGCGTTGAAGAAGATTAGAAAAGTAATAAAACGGGAGTACATAGTCTACACGGTCACTGTCATCTATATTCTTGGAAGTTGACGTGGCCTGTTGCTTGTGCATGTTCCGCAGCCTCCTACATGTTCACGGAAAATCAATATTGTCAGCAATTTTGTCATAGAGAATTTCGGAATCAAATCCAAATCCAAATAAAAAAGAAGCGTAAAATTTGTATCGATGAGAAATGACCTTCTGGGCAACCACTCCCATTTGGCATACTCCACAACGCAAAGTGAAGTTTGCAGTATCAGTGAATCTCCTTTTCCTGGAAATAGCAGGATGGAATTACAGCATAATCACACACTATTCGGTAAACATAGTCGATTAAAATGAAAGTGCTACTCAAGAACATTGCCATATAGTTAACGCAATAAATAATGCTACTTTCCGGTCTGGGAAATTTGTGGACAAGGTAGTTCTAATACGAGTACTTGCCCTGTACCATGAAGCCAAGATGAAACCTCAAATATTACCTTTGTTGTTCCTTAGCAAAATTAAGAGCAAGCCCCTCAACTGGACCAATGGTACCGTCATGTACGTTGAAAATAGTCTGATCAAACTCCTCTGGGGCTCCCTCAAATGGCGACATCTATTCATACAAAAAAATGAAGCATCCCATTACTTGGAAACAATAAATAAGAAACCATAACTATTAATGAGGTCAGGCAGGAAAATAGATTAAATAACGATGAACACATAAAAGGCAAACAAATAGAAAGAGTAACTGTAAAATTCAATTGGCCTACGGTACTGAAACTGCCATTTCTTCACCCTGATAATTGCAATTTTGGTAAAATTACTAACCCTGAGTATTGAATTTGCTTAGTACATAAGTCTTTTTCTCAAGTTCTTTTCATTGTTTTCAAAACTTTTGGTTCGCAAAGACATCTCACAAAAGTAGACTCAAAGTGATGTGACTTGTTATGGTGCATTAGATTGTAAAACTCTTGCAAATCAAATAAACATACAAGGGAAAAGGTGGTTATAATCATCCAGGTGGATTATAGTTGGCCAAGTGACTCCCGAGTGGCGCTAAAGTGATGGCAGAAATTTAGAACTTCTTCAGATGGGTGGGTAGTTGCTGGATGATTTTGTTATTACTCCTCTAAGCATACAACCAGAAAAAATAAATATAAATAAATATAAAATAGAGAATAATATATTAACAATTAGAACCACATTACAGCTAAGGCATCATAGTGGAGCCCATCATATATCAGCATAACCCTTTCGGAATATTTCTTTTCCTGTAAAATAGCACCCCCAAAAAGAGAAGCAAAATATTTAGTAATGGCAAGTTGACTAGATTCAGATCCAGAGAGAACGGATTCCTAATGCTAACCTGACCATACAAATCACATCGTGTGGTCTGGATATCATATGCCGCAATTTCACGCCCATAATAATCAGCTAATATTGAAAGCTCAATGGCACCTTCATAGAGAATATAAATTACAGAGTAAGAACAATAAAGCAAGATATGACCTAACAACATCCTAGAGCTTGACTGTGACTGAATATGCAGGGGAACCCAACAAAAGCAGAGAAAAACTCCATTCCACACAAACTGGTACACAACACTTCAGACCCCTTTTTTTTCATTTCGATTACATCTTACAGACAATGATGCCTCCCCTGATTAAGAATGGAAAGTCAAGTTAGTCAACAAACCTCCCCAGTTCTCTGACTCAAGAATCCAAGCACAATACTCTTCATTTGGCTTTCCAAGCAATGCTTCAGAAGATTTTGCTGGATCACTTGCCACTGCTGCAGCTATAACCTTCAAAATTATTGATAAAAATGTAAGGATAAACAAGCATAAAAAGCAATAATTATGCCACTAATGCACGCAAAAAAGTGTAAGCAGATCTGCACAAATGTAAAACCTTGGCAATTCTATATTCCTAGATTAATATCCAGAACGCCACGAGTCTGATTTTGATCGAATTTGGTCTTTTAATTTGGAATGGAGCGAAAGATATAAAATGCTTACATAGAAAACTTTATATATTGACACTTGTATATAATAGCGGTTTAATAAAGCAACACAAAGGAACATGAACAAAATATAAATAAGTATCAGATTTACACTAAATAGAAAGGTTTATAAAGCCATATAGAATATGAAGTTTGATCAGTTGAATTCTGCAAGGTCAAAATTTAAAATTTAAATCTGAATGAGATTTTCAAATGAATGGAGGTTGAAAAGTTGGAAAATAACTTATACTAAGATGTTAGCAAAAAAGACGACAAGCTATGGATTGTAACCTGTCTCAATTCATGAAGTGCTTTGTCTTTGTTACGATCCATGACATGCCTGCAACTCAAGAAACAAGAAAAAAAGATCAGACATAACAAACGCACTCCCCTCCTTGCAATTGATAATAGCGAGTATGTGTGTTGCGATCTGAGCTTACCCAACGGCATTAAAGAGGCAACTATTGTCCGAGGGAATGACCCTTCTCACCACAATGCCTTCCATGTTAAGATCAGTATATCCTAAAAACAATCACAATCACATATTATGTTACCCAGAAATGAATACAAAACGCACAACATAGAACCCAAAGCAAGCAATTGCAATACAAAATAGAGGAAACCCATTTGCGTAGAGGGAAGAAGAATCAAAAAGAAAAAATAGAACTGATGAAATTGAAGAAAACTATTGTGCAGTGTAAAGCAATAGCATAGTTAGTCTTTAGAAGCAACAATAGATAACATTTCTCCAATGTTAAATTCCTAAGCTAATAGCAGCAAGAGGGAGGCTCGTAGCTCAACCAGACTCAACTTCACAGACGAAGAAGTGGAATACCGACGAGATTCAACTACACGTTCCCGGCCATCGTTCATAAACACACGAGAAACGGGAAGAAAGAAACACTTTACGGGAAACAAAAAGCAAACAAAAATTATGACAAAAAAAGTATGAAAATTACCCAGGTAAAAAAAGGTTAAAGAAATAGAAATATGAACAACTCCGGGTGTACGTCCCACCACCCCAGATTTACTTGCAAGAAAAGAACGAATTTTGGAAATACTGTGCTTGGGGAAATCTTACTCTTGTTTATTTTGTGTCACACGCCAAGAAGAAGAAAGCAACAAAGAAGAAGATCGAGAAAAGATTAAAGGGAGAGAATTGAGAAATCAACCGTATCATTCATGTTATTTTCCCGCTGTACAACTCGTACCCCTTTTATACAACAGCAACCACAAAAATAAAAAAATAAAAAAAATCAATCAGTTACAATCATGGGCTTTACTTATTTCACTCTACAATCACGGCTTCACCCATTCAACTAAGGCCCAATTAACTAAAGCCCAGCTCAGTAATCTCATATACACGTATGCTTCTGAAACACTCAGGTGCATAAAAATATCCGAGACTGACATTTTGGGGGATCAGGAAAGGAATAGTTGGAGGAATAGACGGGATTGAGTCTGGATGTCTCGGGATTAGGCTGGCGCCGAATGTCTCACAGTTTTTTTTCGGATGCCATATAGTTCTAGAAGTGTGGTAATATATGACATAATTTATGAATTTATATAAATATGATACAAAATTAGTAAGTTTGGATTTGATGTTAACATATTTAGATCAAAATGGATTGATCCATTAAGACACAATTTATAAACGGATAATAAGAGGTTAATTTGCTTAACTCGAAATCAATCCGTTTCGATCCGTTTAAATTTTACTTCAAAATTATAATTTTATTATTGTTTAGTTATAATATTATTATTTTTCAGTATGCTTATGTTTTTATTGAGATTGTAATTCTGGTCCTATGTTCATACTTGTTATTATAGGGTTTATAATATTGGTTTTATTATAAGTTAAAATGTGAAAATATTGATATTTTTTTATTAATAGGTAGTCTTATTTTTTTAAGATATTGTGACTACTAATAAATATAGATTTTAACTTTTATGTAAAATTATGTTAATCAAATCAAATGACTTATACGTGTTAGTTTAACCCATTTACATAAAATGAGTTAAATGAATCGTGTCGTGTTAATCTATTTCCAATTAATTATTAAACAGATAAAAATGAGTAATACGACATAACCCGTTATCTAAATGGGTTGAGTTAAGGTTTGAATGTTTAATACGTTTAACTTAACGATTTGAGTTGACCTAAATAATAGAATATTCATAACTTGTAACGACACGAACACAATCCAATACGATTTGACACCCTAGTTCCTTCCACTTAGTGCGGTCCTGTCACGGGGCATGGGGACCGTTCACTCTCGAAAATACCTGGCTGTACACCCTAGTTCCTTCCACTTAGTGCGGTCCTGTCACGGGGCATGGGAACCGTTCACTCTCGAAAATACCTGGCTGTACTATGAAGGTTAAGCAAAGCCTTCGAACTCTTTATTATTTTTTTCAATGTTGATTTTAAGGTTCTGGTTATGTTATTTGAAAAAAAAAATGATCTTTTATCCACTTTGAAAAACATTGTTAAGAGGCAGAAGGTGATATGAGGGTGGTGAATGGGCGATGAAAATTGGTTAACTTGGACAACCAAACCACCAAAAGAAAACAGATTAGAAAGTTGTTCCCTAATGGTCAAAACACATGGCGGCCTACTCACTCTCATTCAATGGCAACACCACTTTTCGATTTGGCCATTTGAGATGGCTACTCGCATGCTTTCAAGGCACTAACGGTGCATGAATTGCACTAAAAACTCGTAAGTAAACTTGGTTTTAAAGCAATGCATATGAGTTACATTCCATTCACTACCAAAAGAGGTGAACCAAATACTTTCTCGGTATCATCTAACAAGGACACTGCACTAGATATCCTTGTGCTGCTAGTTGATGCTCTCTCATCAGTTTTTACAAGTTCAATTATTATGATAGCATTCTTAAAGTAACTACAACCTCCACTGGGAGACAAAACAAAGTCCAACTCCAAATCTTGGAGATACCCCTCCCACCTTATTAACCAGAGCTGTCTAAAGAAGCATATGCCATACATCAAAGGCGTTCATATGGTAGCAATGCACTCAATTTCGATCTTGGCATCCAATGGTAATGCTGCCACTTGATATGTTGAACGAGCCGGGGCAGGGGAAGGAAAGTCTGTCAAGCAAACCATTTAATCAGGCGTCAATGGTCATCAGGAAATTTAACAATGTCTACTCCAATTTGTTTGATGTGATCAACTGTAAGCAAAAGTCTCAACTACTAAGCTATACGGTAACCTAGATACCCACACTAGGGATTTTTTTTTTTTTTTTGATTGGCACCGGGTGTCCAGGAACAGTGCTCCAACTAATCTCGGGGGTGCACAGGCCCTCGGCAAGGAATTTCCCGCAAGTGCACCACCCACAATGGGGATTTTAAGATCTACATGTAAAATAATTTTATCTGGTTGAATACAATATACATGATGCAAACATAGTTGACCACACCTGTTTGCTTGCCAAGTCCAAGTTTTTCAATTAACATAAAAAAACATCAATTTCAGTTCTAGAACTCACATTTAGCATAAATCTCATTCACTTTCTTGAAGTCTTTCAAGTCAGCTAACCTGCAGCAAAAAATTAAAAAGGAACTCATTTCTTTGGCGACGCTCATTTTTTGAGATCAAGGCAACAGGGCAGAGTAATAGAGGAATTCTTACATAATAGTTGTCTTAACTACTGAGGCATAGCTTGCACCGCCAGCTTTCAGTATTTCCCCCATATTTCTGAGAACCTGTAAATTCTCATTTCTATGAATATGTTTGAAACAGTCTGCTTTGAAAATTGGAAACAAGAACCATCAACTGCAAATCTTTTACTGAGCCAAGTGTGTCATTAAGAGGACCTATCAACATATATGAAAAAAATGTGCCAAGGTCTTTGAGCTTGAATAAGGGAGACAAGATACCCATAAAGCAAATATAAATATCATTTTTTGGGCAAGAGGCCAAGGATTAACACTTTCCACTGAACATGGCAATACACATATATCTGACAGATGAAAAAACCTGAGAAGTGAAGTAATATACAAAAGCAACAGGAAAAGTATCCATGAGCATGTCTCTTAGGTCTATGAGAGGAATAATTAAGAACGTAGGACAGCAATTGTAACTGTCATATTTTCTATCTCACTTTGGCTTTTCCTGATCAGATCTAATTATCAGCTCAAGCCATGTGAGCTATATCAGAGACCGATTTCCTGAAGAGAAGCACATCGCTTGAAAGAACATACCAAGCAAAAATATAAAATACTAGATATATCTCTGTAATATTAATCTCGAGTATACAGTTTACTTAACCTGCTCTGTTTGACCTTCCACAGAATCTGAGATGAACTTCCCAGTCTGTATGTATGTTGAAATCACATATCATCAGCATAGATTCCCAAGGCGCACAAAACTTAAAGCCACATGCAAAATGGTGAAATGTAGCAAGCAAGATTCTCTCGGTGATAGAACAAACCTCTGGAACAAGTCCGAGAACACCAGAAACAAATAGAAAGTTGTTGGCTTTGATGGCCTGAGAATATGGTCCCAAGGCAGCCGGAGCCTTTTCTGTTTGAATGGCTTCCTTATCACCTGCAATCACGAAATCATATGCACAGGTGTTCACGGATTGCAGAATACAATAAAATAAAAGTTAATAAAATAACATTCAGAACAACTATTAACTTTTCTAATCTTTGTCATGTAGTAATAAAATATCATTTGACCTGGTGAATTACAGAAAAAATATCACCACTATCCCTTCTCTTTCAAATGAGTTAGCTTAGACACTGGCCCAACAAACAACTCTATGTTATATCGTAAGATGCCATAATGCCGAATTCTGTCGAGAAAAACTGATTTAAATTCCTATGGGTAGTGGGTACCATACAGACTCCAGAGGTAGTTCTGGGGCGTTTCCCGTTTGAGGGTTATACATTTTCGACAAGTAAACCCATATCTACTTCGATAAACTTGTATGAAATGGGCCGTAAATTCCACAAAAATGCGTCCATTTCGAACATATTTTCGATTCCCAATATTTAACCTTCATATTGTACCCAATCGGCAATCAGTGAGAACAAATACCTTGGTTCGATCAGGAAAAAAACCCTAAAGTTCTAGCATTAGAAAATTAAAAAAACAACTACAATTCTAAACTTGATCAGAGAAAAATAAATTCCTAAAGTTCTGAACTTTGGAACAGAACTTTGGCACGGTTTGATATTCAAAAACCAAAAAATTCCTCACTCAAACCTAGCCTATATCAACAACTTAAACTGATTTAGAGTAAAACCAGGATAATATTCCACATTCCTAAATTTTTTCTTTTTCTTTCCTGAGAAGGCGTTCTAGCAAATGCGGAAAGAAAAGAAGGGAACTCACGAGAATCAGTGGAAATGCCTAAGCAAGCGAAGGGGGGCATAGATCGCTTGGAAGAGGAACAGGAGGAGCGCCACAAGGTGGTGCCAGCGACTGAGGCAAATCCTACGCCGGCGGCAAACGGAGCCCGTTTTCGAAGTGCGCCCACGTCGATCATCGGCGCGTGCATCGACCTAGCCGCACACCACGCCATTCTCTCTTATCTTTCTCACACACACCGTCTCCTACTGTTGTGCTTCCCTGGTAGTGTGAATTTTGATTTTTGACACCCCGTGGACGCAGGTAGATTTTTTTTGTGATAAACTCATTCTTTTATTTATTAGTCAAAAACTTAAAATGTCGTTTTAGGATTTTAGATTTCCCAATAACTTTAGAATCATGTCACTCCATTTTAAATTGAAAGTAATTTAATCTGTAATTTAATTTTTTATGAAAAATATTTTAATTATAAAGAGACTTAATAAAAATAAATTATACGAATTGATATAATACGTTAGATTATAAAATTATTTTTACTATAAAATAGTGTTAATAAATAATAGAAAGTCACGTCAATTTATAAATTTACTTTAATAAAATTTTTAGGTTGAACTTCAGAGAACTTCTTTATATATATTATTGTGAACTAATATTTTGGGTAAATGCAAAATTATTATTAGAATGAATAATGTTAAGTATGTAAGCGCCGTGTAATTTCTTTAAAAAAAGTAAGTAAATCCGAAATCCACATAAAAAAAACTATTTTTTTAAGAAAAATTCTATTTGCAATATTAAGTGGAGACTACGTGTGTACTTCTATTGATTAATGTGGGTAAAAGGAGAAAAATATTATTTCAAAAAGGATATTATTATAAGTTTTAATTATTTTTAAACATAACTGTATAGGCTTGCATGAGCAGTCCATATTTGGGGACTGTATGTAGACTAACTCTTTTTTTAGTAATAGATCCTACTCTTTTTCAAAATGAATTATGTGACGCATACGCACTCTACGACTGTATCTAGCATTAATCAATTAGAATATACTCAATAAAACTTAAAATAAAAACTAAGATTTTTCTAACCAAACTAAAAAAGTAAGGAGTTAATCACTCCACCCTCTTACTTGATGGAGTGATTAGTCTATTAGGAGGGCAGTTAGAATTTTATTTTTATTTATTTATTTTTTTGCGCAAGTTGACTACTACTTTTATATATGAAAAAACCAATACATCAAAAGTTGTCTAAAGCAAATAATATAATTATACAGATAAAAGAAGTGGATCTTTTTCACTGTGAAATAACAACAAAGAAGGTGGAATTTGGATTAAAGGGATGTTACCATAGGCTTGCGTCGCCTCTGCCCATTGTGCCAGGTTATGCGCGCATCGATTCGTAGAACGATGTATTTTCCTAACTTTCCATTCTTTGAAAGATAGGAGGTAATGCTTGATATTATTGATGGTTGGAGTCATGGTCCAATCTTGTACAACATAAGAATTGGATATTGCCTCTATAGTGGTGCTTGAGTCTCCTTCTAGTAATATATTTTGCAGGCCCAGTCTCTTTGCTTCAATAACTGCCATCAAGGCTGCCTTTGCTTCTCCTAGGTTTGGACTAACATTGTAGATGAAGTCGGTAATTGCATAGATAACTTCTCCTGAATCATTCCAACATATGGCTGCTGTTATGGATCTTTGGTCCCTTACTGCCACATCGAATCTGATGAGAAAATGACCAACTGGATGCCTTTCTTCCGTCTTTGATATTTGATCATTAACATATGCCCAAGCTCCTAAATGTTGTTGGAAAGTTGAAAAAAGACTGACTTGATGAAAAAGAATGGTGATGGAGATAAAGGAATTTGGTTATGGACTTTCTTATTTATGAGAAACTAGAGACTATCCATAGTTAATCACTCCACCCTTTTGCTTTCATTGATGCTTTGTCCAGACCATTGATTGTAAATCTTTAAGTAATCAGAGAATTTTTTAGCATTAAAAGCTGTGGTTGACCCAAACAGAAATAGATCATCGGCAAAAAAGAGATGGGTAATGAAAGGACCGCCTTTAGAAAGATTGATACCCTTAAGGCAGTTGAATTGTTCTTCTTGAGTGATGAGTCTTGACAGAACCTCGGTACCTAGGATGAAGAGGAAGGGCGATAATGGGTCCCTTGACGTAGACCTTTGGAAGGGTGAAAGTAACCTTGGGGAAAGTCATTAATGATGATAGAGTAGGACATCGTGGTGATGCACTCTTGGATCAAATTGATCCCTTGTTGTCTGAAACCTGCATGTTTAAGGATATCAAGAAGAAATGACCACTCCATGGAATCGAATGCATTTGCCATGTCTATCTTAATGGCCATTTGACCTTTTCTTTTTTTTCGTGCAATGGTAGATTTTTTGGGCCAAGATAGTGTTATCTTGAATAAAACGGCCAGGTAAGAAAATAGATTTACACGGAGAGATGATATTTGGGAGAATGGTCTTAAGTCTGTTAGTAAGAATTTTTGCTATAATTTTATAGCAAACGTTAGACAGGCTTATGGGTCTTAATTGATTAATGTCATTTGGGTTGCCAACTTTTGGGATCAGGACTAAGTTAGTATGGTTGAGTTCTTTTAACAATTTCCCGTGAATAAAAAAACTCCTTACTGCAATAATCAAGTCAAGTTTAATAACTTCACATAAAGTTTTGTAAAAAACACCCGTGAAGCCATTTGGGCCGGGTGCCTTGGTGGAGGGGAGCTTTTTAACAATGGAAGCAATTTCCTCTTCATTAGGGATTTTGCAAAGAAAGTCATTTTCCTGATCATAAATTTTTCTCGGAAACAAAGATTCAATGCCAGCAGGAGATGTGGGATTAGAGGAAGAAAAGATAGCTTGGAAATGATCTTGAATCTTGGAAGAGATTGTTGTTTGATCAGCTGCCCAATTGTTTCTTCCAAGCTCGAGACAATCAATATTATTTCTTCGACGTCTGATAGAAGTGGAGGCATGAAAGAATTTTGTATTAAGATTAGTGGAAGTAAGCGAAGTTATTCTGGAATTTTGTTTCCAAAGAGAGTCCTCTCTAATAAGCAACTCATTTATTTTTTCTTTAAGATCGGCTTCTAAAGGGCTAGACAAGGATTGAACATCTTGATCTTGGAGAAAGGAAATGTTAGACATCAAAACTTTAAGATTGGATTAAATATGGCCAAAGGATATTTGGTTCCATTCCCTGAGAGCTTTCTTGGTGGTTTTTAATTTCTTAGAGAGGTTGAAAGAAGGTGTTCCCAAGAAGTGAGAGTTCCATGCTTCTTTGATATTCTTGAAAATTGAAGGATCATGGAGCCAGAATTCCTCAAATTTAAAAGATTTGGGATAAGACTTCCTCTTTGTTGTGTCTAAGAGAATTGGTGCATGATCTGAGTTTACCTTAGCAAGAGTGGTAAGGATGGCTTGAGGAAACAAATCTATCCAAAGAATATTAGCAATACCTCTATCTAATCTCTCCTTAATCAGATGAGGAACTGATATGTTATTGGACCAAGTGTATTTGGGGCCTGAAAATCCTAGGTCCACGAATCCAAAATTCTCCATGAAGAGGTTGATATCTTTTGATTTTGAGGATTGAGCAAAGGGGTGATCGCCAGATTTTTCGGATTGGCAGATGATGAAATTGAAGTCTCCTATTGCTAAGGATGGATCGAGAAATGAGGATATAATACCAGAGAGAATGTCCCAAAAAAATTTATTTCTTCTATAAGATGCAAGGCAGTAAACCAAATTAAGGAGCCATGGATAATGACTAGGATCAGAGTACACCAAAATAGAGATAATATTACTAGAGTTATGTACAATTTCAAGATTAACACTGGGTCGATATATGAGCAAAAGACCCCCCCCCATTTTCCAGTCAGGGGAGAGTACACAAAAGAAGTATAACCCAACATATTCACAGTATGTACACATTCATTAGTAGCTATTAAACATTCAGAAAGGAAAATAATATTAGGGTTGTGGATCCTAATATTTGCCTTGAGTGATCTGACTGCACGAGGCCGGGCAATGCCTCGGCAGTTCCAAGCAAGAAGTCTCATGGCGCATTTGGTGGAAGTGAAGACCTTGCCACATCAGTCATTGGATTTATGGGGAATAGATTCATGGTTTGAGACTGAACCTTGTTGCCCGTAGCCTTCAGATTCTGAGTTTGGTATTGTGAATATCTGATAACTGTTAAACTCCTCTTCTGATGCTTTCTTAGACTTTGATTTTTCTTTAACTGCTGGAAATCTCTGTTTCGGGCAGGAATCATCGGATTGGATGTCCCGTCATCTTCTTCTTCATCTCTAGCTTGTTCTTCGATGGACACTGGAATGGTGGTACTTAGTAGACATTTTTTGTGAGGGTTAACAAAAGTGCTCTTCTCTATTAATGAAATTTTCCTCTTCTTTGTAGTATCACTTTGGGTGAAGGTTGGGAATTAAGGCTCTACGACAGAGGAGAAAATTTTTGGTTCAGGTAGGGTTTGAGTTAGAGGGGAAGGAACAAACTGGGTTAATGAAGCTTGAAGGTCTGGATTGGTTAGATTGGGTTGATGGGTAGGAGAAAAGATGTTGGGTGGGCTCAGTTGAATAGTGTTGATTGCAAAACAGGCCTTATATGAGGGGCTAACTAAAAGGGAGATGTTGTGGTTTGGGTTCTAGAACTCGGATGGGCCTTTTTTTTATCTTTGAGTTGAGAAATGAATTGTTTGATGAGTGATGGGCTGGACTTGGGTTCAATTGAAAAAGGCCCAATGGATTCTTTTCCAGACTTCTGTAAGCCAAGCTTCACTGGGTTGAGAGATAAAGTCGGAGGGGCATGATGTTGGTTTTCATTATTCGAAGGGAGATTGTTTAAGGATGGATGGGACACGTGGAGTGATAGGAGTTCATTAGCAGACAAGATTGTCGATGGAGCAGGTATCAAATTATTGATTGTGAAGTTTTGGATGCTCATCTTAATTGGATCTAAAGCCTTTGTCTAGTAAGTTGAAACACTGCCACGTGGTGATATGCATGAGTCCTTGCACAATGATTTTGTGAGAACATTGTTACCCCTTAAGGTTTCTCCTTATTCGCCTGTCATTGCAGAGAAAAGCTTGTTGATGCAAAATTCATTCCTTTGGCCTTCATTAGTGTTGACAATGATCGCTTTTCCTTTCCCAAGATGTTCGACTTTGTTGCTCTTTTTTGCTGAGTCATGTGATCTTGAACCTTCATGGACCATTGGGATGATAGGTTCTCTAATGCGAACTAGCGGGAGGGTAGGCCAAAATGAAATTCATTTGGTCTGATAGGTGCAAGGCTTGGGTACACTGTTGGTCTCTTTGGGGATTTTCAAAACGCATTTGTCTTCTTGAGTCTTGGGATTCCACTCTCATTGAAAGACCAAATAAAAGTTCATCAACTGGATTGAGGTAGATGTGGTAAGACTGTAAAAGATGACCAATTCTTCCGCAACCATAACAGAATTTCAAAAGCTGTTCATATTTAAAAGTAAGCTTTGCGGGTTTTCAATTGGGACGAGGAAGAGTGAACCCTTCATAAAGGGGTTTGCCCGTGTTGATTTCTATATGGATCCTTGGACATTGTTTGACCCCATTGATGGAAAGAACAACTTGGTCAATTTCAAGTAAATTACCCAGAACTTTACCTATTTGTGCTGCATTGTCTTCTGTCATCATTTCAAGGGGTAACCCATATATTTGGATTCAAAAGACAGAGTGGATTAAATCTATTTCTTGAAGATTTAAATTGGAGGCCATTCTTTGAGCAACATATGGTAACCCTTAAAATTCTAGAGCCTTTGTGAAAAAACTCTATTTTTCACGATCGATGATGGAAAGGTAAATAGAAAGACATTGGTTCCTAAATCTTCAATAGTAAGTCCTTGAATGAATCTCCATATTGCACGGATTGTGGAATGAAAAATATGCTTGTTCAGGTTTTTAGAAGAGGCCAACTTACCAATCAGTGCATGGTTTGAGATATTTGCAGCTGTATCTATTTCAGGAACTAGCATAATGTTATCTCAAGTTAAAGCCTTTGTTCGTTCAATGAGTGATTCCAGACTCTCTTTTTCTTTTTCGGTCGACATTTTGAGGAAGAGTTGGTTGGATGAGGTTTGGGTGGGAATGAATGGTGGGATATTGATGGTGATGGAGTTTAGTTGTGATGGTGAGTTAGGTGAATATTCGTAAAGGTAGGTATCATAAAGGGGAAGACTACTAAGAGGAGGAAAAAACTCATCTTCAGAGAGAGAGCGAGGTTCAACAAGCAGTTAAGCATAGCGGTTAGAGGAACGTAATTGGCTATCCCTTATTTTTAAGATTTTTCTTACTAGAGCTATGGTTCGAATAGGGTGAATTGCCCCCTTTTAATTTCTAATTATTTTTTTCTTACTTTTAAATTAATTTGATTATACTAGTGTTTTTCGATATGTTTTTGAAGTCCCATAATTTTTTAAATTATTGAAGGTTATGAAATATCTATCATAGGATTTATAATAGGTCTTGATTCAAGTTAAGTTAAGTTTTTATTTATTTTTTATTTCTGTTTTTATTTTGTCATTTGGAAAAGTTAGTGAGCAGCTGATTGGAGGCGGCCTGACAAGCTTTTGTGCTTGGTCTTGACCATTTCTCGTATCCTGTACAGAGCTGCACTTTATATATCCAATAAACACTAGAATTTTCCAGGCATTCCTCCCACCGACAAATTATTGCATTTGTATTCACAATTGCTTGAAAATTCTCACTTTTCTGATTTGGTGGTGAGGTGAAGCTCTAATTTACAACGCATTTGTGTCATCGCACACACATTCTCTACACATTGGACAAGTGCCTTGTCGGCTTAGCCACTTGTCTATGCAGCCCACATGAAAGAGGTGTCCACAATTGGGAAGTTCCCTCACTGAGTTTTCATCCTTGAAATCCTGCAAATACCATCGACATCCTTTCCTTAATAATTCAGAAACACCATAACTTGCATATATTGTTTTAGCTCCAAAATATGGGCAAATGGTTATCGAGAAAGATCCTAAATTTTCCAAGAGTAGGGAGAAAAAATGCCATATTCGCACACAATGTCAACCTTGTTTTTAAAGTCTCTTTCATACCCTTACTTATAAGATAATTATGCTCACCTGCAAGCAAATTGAGCAGCAGAAATCATGACATGATTTGATCATCTTGCTAGAATGAAATATATGAATTGGAAGCTTTTGAATGCAGCTGTTGGATAACCCCTTGACTCCACCGATGTCATAGATATCATAAGCTTCTTGATAACTTGTTTCAAGGTTTCCAACCTGCCCAGTAGTTTTCCATTACATGAACAAAACATTGAACACCAGTCCAGCATAAATGAGTAAGCTTGTTGGAAGGATAAATAGAGATCATTTACTTACTTGCCACTGATAGGCCTTTAGCACTGCAGGACAAACCCATTCCACGAATACCTTCCCATTCATCAAACTACCTAAGAGGGCGGTCTGCCATAGTAGAATTGTCAGAACACCCACAGCCATTAAAAGGACAAATACTACACAGTAGCCATAACAAGGATATGGACCACAATTGACAATACTATGTTGAGCATTTTTTCAAAATATGCAAATGCCATACGGCAAATTGATTAGTACATTAAAAATTACCTTTGACAATGACTCACAATCAGCAGCTGATTCCAGTAACTGAATGCCTGCAAAGGCCCCTGTCACTGCTCCTATCCCTGCCCCATTTAGGAACCCAGTTTCTGTGGTCTGGCCCTTGATGGCCCCAACAAATACTCCCACTATAGCACCTCCTACAAAACCGCAAAGCATTTGTGTTGCAATCAGTAACTTTTTTTTTAAAGTACAAGATAATGAGATTGAATTTTACATGTTGATTATTTCCTATGAATTAGTCTTAAGTAGGTAGTTTTCTGATTAAACAACTGAGCTGCAAGAAGATAATTTTGAAGGATTCTTTCTGCCATTTGCAGGTTGGTACTGCTCCATGAATCTTAGAAGTGATGGAAATCGAATAGCATTAACAGTGGCGGGCATGATGAAGCTTAGACAGTGAGCCACAGTCCAGTTGGTGTAAAGGTGGAGCCTTGTGAATGTTTCAAACTATATAGAACTGGATTTTGGAATGTCTTATGGCATGTACGGCTCTGAGTTCTGACCATTAGAGACTGAAGACAACCACTATTTTCAATGGCTACATGGTTCCTTAGCCTAATCCATGAGACCAGCATCCTATTATAATAAAGTAGCAAAAGAGAAAGGACGTACCCAATGCAAGAATGCAGGTGAATATAACAGAAGCTACTCTCTTCATTGCTCTAGTAAAAAACCCAGTTCCAAAAACATCAATTGCAGTCTCTTTAGACCACAAAGCCGCCTTTGTTATGCCAGAAAACCTCCCCTTCATTGCTGGAAAGATGCTCGAGAATGCCATGTGTTTGAATTATTTGAAAACGGCCTAGAGCTTGCCTTTGTGAATGTGTGAAGCACCATTTGATAGCTATCATTTATAAAGGAAAGGAAAAAGAATCGGCATTTAAGAGGGCAAGAGCTGATATCACTGATCAGGCCCACCCACTTGCAGATACCTTACTTATAGTCTGTAGTATCTACAGAGGATTGGATTGGATTTTAAGAGCGATACGCGACTGCAAAAAAAGAGGGTCAGAACGTTGAGCAACCCTCTAGAAAATGGCACCTTTTTTTTTTTTCATTTGTGCAGTGTTGGAGAATTGCTAATTTTATATTACGATTGGGCTTTCCTTTGTCTTATACGGGACGAAATTGAAATCCAAAGTAGGTTCATTCTATCATCCAAAAGATGTACAAGTTTGTAAGAACTTTCATTTTATGAAACAAAGATGATATTGGTATTAAAATTAAGTCCACGAATCAAAGAAATTGCAAGATTCACAGTAGAAGCTCAAACACCAGCAGGTCTAATTTGGGTGAGAAGTCATGGAACTAAGCTTTCAGCATCAGGGGCAAAGCCATATTAATTGGAACTCAATATATCCAGCCACCTATTCTTGCTTGTTAGGAAAGAAGAAACTGGAAAGGAGGCCAGACATCGAGAAAACTGGAGAAACAAAAAACCAGGTGCTGTAGCTGGAGTGGTGGTTGATGCTTCAGTTCTGTGGGCTGAGAATTTTAATTAAAAAATTTTGAAAAATATGGGCATGCAAGTGGTGCTTTAATTGCACTAATTAAAGCAATGGGGGCACGGCAGATGTTCATGTCTTTATATTTTCTTTTCTTTTGCCTAGTAGGGCACTGCACGTCTTCCCCATTCATTAATATTTACCAAAAATAACTTATACAAGGAGTTAAGGCTGTTGTGGTGTTTTACCAGAAAATAGATTAGTATTTTGTCAAAATTATCATCAGTGTAGTGTATTCTTTTGTTTATTAATCCCATTTCTGGGTGTTTATTAACTCCTTTTTGTCATATTATGTGTTTTAAGCAAACTAAGATAATGCTAAATGTGCTTTCCTTCCTCCCAAATAAGATATAGAGTTGGATAAGCTTTTTATCAATCCAGTTCATAGAAACACCTTAAAAAAAAAAATCAATGGACAATGAAAAATGCTTTAGATTCAAAGGGATTACATAAAAATAAATCTACAAATCGATGTGGATTGATATGAAGCATAAGATTGTAAAATTATTTTTATTATAAAATAAATCTAACGGATTCTATGAAATCATATCAATATATAAGTTTACTTTTATATAATTTTTTTGTGTAGATAGCAGTTTTCCAAGTGTAATGATGTAATTATGGTATTACTCTACCATAAATGAAGCCTTATTAATAAATTTAGGACGAGACTGCATTTGGCTACCGGTTCTTTCTAAAAATATATATATATAGAGTAATGCTAGAGAGAAGCCACTATAGTAGTGCACACTTTACATTCACTATGTGCTTTCTTCTCTTCCTCTTATTTTTTCTTTCATAATTTCAACTTTAAGAGATGGACAATCTGGATGAAACCACATATTATGTACAAAAGTGGCTGCTGTAAACAGTAACTTCTCCCAAAAATTTTTCATATATATAGCAGTTTCCATCATGTTTTCTATACAATCTGTTTCTCGTTGGGCCTTAAACTGAGGATTGAATCTGTCTGTTAAATTCGGCCCATTAGCACTGCCTTTATAAGTCCACTAAGCACCGATCGAAAGAAATGAGATCGTAACTCTCCAATAGTAGGTATAATTTTAAGTACATTTTTAAAAAAAATAAAATTAGATATTATTAAGAAGAGAAATAATTTTTATTATCTCTACACCACACACTAACATGTAATTTATCATTTTTGACCTTCTATTTAAATACATATATTTACACATTAATATGTGTGTGTTAGTGTGTAATGTAAAAAAAATAAATAAGATTTTTCTATTAAAAAATAAGTTTTTTATATAAATTTCAGATTTATTCATTTCTTTTTTAAATGAGCACTCAGCAAATCTCTCTCTCTCTCTCAAATAAAACAAGACGACATTCCCACAGAAATAAAGAAGTTGCTTGGTAGCCAGATGTTATATATTTCTTGCAAGCTAAGCCATTAATGCTTCTAAAAGCCACATTTTCTTTTGAATCTTTTGCATCAAATTACCGCAAAAAGAACGAAAAACAGGGACATTGCTTATCAGAAACAGGTATTAGTTTTTCTAGGACATTTCATCAAACGTGTCTTTCGCATAATCAAAACCGCGTAGGTACCATCTGTTTACAACCACCACTGCAGAAAACTAATTTTCAACGTAAATTTTTCAAAGGCCGTGTGAAATAATTTTCAATCTCTTGAATTTATTAGTATCATATTTCTTCTTGAATAAATGAGTTTCTCTCCCAAAATCTAGATTCTAAAATTTTTAAATGTTTTATATAATTATAAATAAACTTAATATCTGGACCTTAGAGTATTTTAACATTAGATATTAGAGGATCTTCTTTTGCCTAAAACAAATATTAATATTGATCAAAATATTCTAAAATTTCGTTTGGATAGTGAGATGAGATGATTTTAAATATAAGTTAAAAGTTAAATAAAATATTATTAGAATATTATTCTTTAATATTATTATTATTTTATAATTTGAAAAAGTTGAATTATTTATTATATTTTGTATAAAAATTTTAAAAAATTTTAGTAATAAAATAAAATGAGATGAAATTATTTCTATATCTAAACAGTATCTAAAAATATTGATGTCTTTCCGGTAATAGCTCATCATTAACACAAATACTAGATCAATGAGATGTTTAGTTTTTAAAAAATATTATTTCTTTGTTATCAATAATTTTTATTTTTATAATATGACATCAAGTAATTAATAAATAAGTGAAAATCTAATAAATAAAATTTTCAATTATTTAATAATACGTTCAAGACAATAAAATATATAGGAGTAATTGAGGTAGAAAGGAAGAAAAAAGAGAAAGAAAAGAAAAGCTCTTTTTGATGATGGCTTTATCTATAGAATATTCTCCCTCTCTCCATCTGTTCAACAGAGTAGTTTCAACCTCCACGAGGTACAACGTGATTGCAAAGTTGACCAAGTTCCAGTTTGTCCTTCCGTTGCTCCCCACTTCAAAGCGGAAACTCTGATCCAGTTTTATTATCCTCCCAAGTCTCAGCCCAGAATTTGGTTTTTTTTTTCAGTCTCTTCGTGTCCTCTTTTCGATTCCCGTCAGGGTTTTCACCTCACCCACTTTTTCCTTGAAATATCAATCTATCGATCAGCTCTGAAATTCCTGATCTAAAAATTCTCATTCGCTATTGTTCTGAATACTCGTATATTCTGCAGTCTTTCTGATTCTTCATCTGGGTCTTATTCCTTTTCCATCATTTCCCTGAAAGTTCAACCATTTTCTGATCTGAACCTTAAAGTTTATCCCTTTTCCTTAGAATTCAGTTTCATTGACTTGCAAATTTGGCTATTATAAGAAATGGGTATTTGCTTAAGCAAAGGCAAAGCTTCAGAACCAAGATATAATGGTTATACGTCAGGAGGTGGTTCTGGTGTGCAGCACCACCAGAAAACCCATGAGCCCGTAGTTTACCAATCCAAAACCCCACCCCAACAATCGCACCAATTGCCTGAAAAGCGGGCCCAGCAGGCAGCGCCGCATGTGTTGAAGCTGTCTGTGCCGGCTCCAAGCCCAAAACCCGTCCCCAGGCCAGATGCAATTCTAGACAAAACATATGACGATGTTAAGCAGTACTACACCATTGGCAAAGAATTGGGAAGAGGTCAATTTGGGGTTACTTATCTTTGTGTTGAGAATTCAACGGGCAGGAAATATGCTTGCAAGTCTATATCCAAGAGGAAGCTTGTTCGTAAGAATGACAGGGAGGACATAAAAAGAGAGATTCAGATTATGCAGGATTTGAGCGGGCAACCCAATATTGTTGAGTTTAAGGGTGCTTATGAGGATAAGCAATCAGTGCATGTTGTTATGGAGCTATGTGCCGGCGGTGAGCTTTTTGACAGAATCATTGCGAAGGGGCATTATAGTGAGAGGGCTGCTGCTTCAATATGCAGGGCAATTGTTAATGTTGTGCATATCTGTCACTTTATGGGTGTGATGCATAGGGACCTTAAACCCGAGAATTTCTTGTTATCTAGCAAGGATGAGACTGCACTTTTGAAGGCCACGGATTTTGGGTTGTCCGTTTTCATCGAAGAAGGTAAATCTCTAATTAAAGAATTCTTCGATCATGTGTTCAGGGAGTAATGATTTGAATGAGTATATTTTTCATGGGTTTATTAAAATGGGATGTCCTCAACAAGGCATTGAATTCTTTCTTTCCTAGAAAACAAATTATTTTCTTGCTCGGATTTTTTTTTTTTTTGTAAGTATGATAATTTTATTAATGAGCTGAAGTCATTACCAAATACACCAGGGCTATACATCAGAAAAATTTGAGTAGAAAGAGAAAAAGATCGAGGTTGGAAAACTTCATGATTACTGCCATCCACTGATAAAGGGATCCGAATAAAAAAACCTTTATCTCTTCCATATTCTTCTCGCAATTCTGAAACTATGAGCATTCCTGTCCCTCCATATGCCATGCAAAAGATACATTGGGTCCATCTTCCAACCAAACCAACCGTGATGGCATAGAAACAGTTCCATCTCCCTCCTCAGGATTGCCCAACTCAACCTGAACATGCTGAAAACAGCTTGCCATAGAGTTTTAGCTACTGTACAGTGTGTAACAAGTTATCCAATGTCTTTTCCTTAAGTTGTCATGTTGAGGATTTTCCCCAACTCCGCCTCCCAAGCAAAGGCTCCCGTTCTCATTGGTGCTTAACTCCTCCAAATGATCTTTCATGGGAAATGACACTGTTCATGTGGAAACAACGTTCAGTATAACAGTTCGTCCCCCTTTGGATAAGGCCAATAACATCCTGTCTTCTCTCCCTTGTCTCATCGAGGCACCAAATACGAGTGGGAAAATAAGCATTTTCCTTTCTAGATAAATTGTACCTCCTATTGCTGTTTTTCATATTTTTTCTTATATATATTTGATTGAAAAACCAAGCATAATTTATATGTTTCTACTTGAAATTTAGATGCTATTTATGGCTCAACTCTTTCCAGGGAAGGTGTACCGGGATATAGTTGGGAGTGCTTATTATGTTGCACCTGAAGTATTACGACGGAGATATGGGAAGGAAATAGATATTTGGAGTGCAGGAGTTATCTTGTATATATTACTCAGTGGCGTACCTCCATTTTGGGCTGGTAAAAAAAAAAGATGTACTTCTTTGCTCAATGCTATTATTGTCCATGTATGCTTTTCCAGGTGGATTTTGTGACTGGTAACAAAGCTATATTGCAGAGACGGAGAAGGGGATTTTCGATGCTATTTTGCAAGGGGAAATTGACTTTGAAAGCAAGCCATGGCCATCTATTTCAAGCAGTGCCAAGGACCTGGTCCGCAAGATGCTAACACAGGACCCAAAGAAAAGGATTACTTCTACTCAGGTTCTAGGTATGCGGCTCTTTTCGGTAAAATCATTCTGCCTTTGAATCCAAGCCCTCTCGTGCATAATATTCCTGAAGGTAACATGACTCATTTATGTAATATTTTCATTTTACTTTGGTAAGTCCCTTCATATGAACATAGTAGGAAGATATAGCCAGTAGAAATTCTATCTTCAAGGTTGGCTAATTTATGAGTACAGAAGTCAGCAAGCTAGTCCTTATCCGTATAATTTATCTGTGAGTGTTATATGGAGTTAGAGAATTTAGATGAGCATCAGTGAACCTTTTCAAGAGGGGCTAAGGGCCAGTCTGATATTCATGAAAGTTCATTTTTTTCACAGATAATATGAAAATGACAAAAAAATGTGTTTGGAGCAATTTGGTTGTATTTTTTTCTTTTTTATTTGTTTTCACAAAAACTGAGTTTTTCAGTGACGGAAAGTACCCAAATGATGGGTCTAAAAAATTTCAAGTTCATTTTCCTATTTTTCAATTATAGACCAGAGAAGACCTGCATATACCCATGGTTGAAAACTGAAATGATGTACGGTGACAAGACGTGTGCGCAAATCAAATTTGGCACCAACCAGTGTCCCCTTAAGCCATTAAACAAATTTTACTTTTCAAACTTGGTTTTATTTTGAGCGCTCAAATTCAGAACATCCTTGTTGCGGCAGCAACAAAACCTTGTAACAATTTTCTATAGTAACACCATGGACATGGTTCATATGATACAGTTTCTTGTCGTGCTGTCTTACATTTAATGATAAAAGTAGAAAATAAAAGTAGTATTCTTTTCTCTTATAACTCATGCCTAAATTTGTTTGGCTTATCTAGAGCACCCGTGGATTAGAGAAGATGGAGAAGCATCAGACAAGCCAATCGACAGTGCTGTCCTTTCCAGGATGAAGCAATTCACAGCAATGAACAAACTAAAGAAACTTGCCCTGAAGGTACGTAAATCCTGAAATCTCCATACACAGACTTTAAGCTTCCATGTGATGTGGGATCATGTATATAGATGAAATTGGAACTGTATGGGAAATGGATATTCATTTTGGAATGCTCCAGTATTCTGTAGCCCAGTTGTAAGTCCCATGCAGATATGGATCTGACTCTGCTTCCCCATCTTATAAACTAAGTAACCATGCCAATAATTATAGGTCATTGCTGAGAATCTTTCTGAAGAAGAAATCCAAGGGCTGAAGGCAATGTTTGCAAACATTGATACTGATAAAAGTGGCACAATCACGTATGAAGAACTGAAGGCAGGATTGGCTCGTCTCGGCTCAAAGCTTTCAGAGGCTGAAGTACAGCAGCTCATGGAAGCTGTAGGATATTGAACCCCAGAAACTTTGCTTTTATTCTTTTTGCTTCATACTGTACTGATATTTTTGGTTTTGCGATTAGGCTGATGTGGATGGGAATGGGTCAATTGACTACATTGAATTTATCACTGCTACAATGCATAGACACAAGCTAGAAAGAGATGAACATCTTTTCAAGGCTTTTCGATATTTTGATAAGGATAATAGTGGGTAAGTCTTTTCTTTTATTTATCAAAAAAAAAAAAAAAAGTCTTTTCTTTCAATCTCTAAAATCAATACACTGATACTTTGACAGCTTATTCTGCGTAACTAGATAATCGTATCGTATCGTCTCATGCTTGCTTTTAAACAGTCTCACCATGGAGCAGCTGTAGCTTTTCTTCTTTACTACTGGATGATTAAAAAAAATTATTTAATATGGTGTCTGAGTACGTTTCCTGGGTTACTACCTGCAGGAGGTCCTTCATATTTTATCAGCTTTGAGTTTGAGATGTGGATATTTGCAACCACAAATTGACATGCATATTACTTTGATATAAATGTTAAGATACTGCATTGGATCAGATTTGGTTTGGGCATATTGACTGAACACCATCAAACTTGATAGTTTGACTATCTTTGCATTCAACTTTTGTTGGGGAAACACTCTTAGAAGTTTAATTTGCCAGATTATAAATGGGTTTTTCAGTAGCAAATGATTCTCTATACTGAGGTTGGTTGGGGAATTCTTTCACAGGTTTATTACCAGAGATGAACTAGAGATTGCCATGAAAGATCATGCAATGGGTGATGATACCACAATCAAGGAAATAATATCAGAAGTTGATACAGATAATGTAAGTTTGTTTTGGAATTTTTTGCATGCAAATTACTCTCCTGCGATATGAAGCATTAGCACTCAATTTATCGGACTTACAGGATGGTAGGATCAACTACGATGAGTTCTGTACTATGATGAGAAGTGGAACCCAACAGCAAGGGAAGCTCTTCTAGATCAACAGGTGTTATTCCTGCTGAACCCAAGAGCCCCACCTGAAGGTAACATCTGTAGATTGAGGACTTGGAGCCATCTCAGATGGTGGCATCTGCTTTCATAATAATTCCTATCGAGTATAAATATACAATCCCAAATCATCCCAATTCAATTTGTTTTGAGTGGTGCAAGGGTTGTGTATAAATAATCACAACCATCTTCCTGACATTTTCCGATGTTCTGTCAATTGTGTGGGCATGTAGATGATATTTGGGGGGATAGACTCGGAAGAGGATGATGTTTTTTTCCCTTTATTAGGACAGGAGGGTATGCGCATAACTACCTTATAGACAGGTTTCGATTGAAGCGGATGCTAGATGTTCCGGAAATGAAGCATGGATTGTCAGCATTTCTTGGCATTCAGCTCAAACCTGAATCTGAACATTTTTCACTGTTTGCTGAGAAATGACAAATCCTTTTAACTCTTTGAAAAGTTTTACAGAATAAAAATGGCTCTAAAAGCCATCCTAAGCTGTTTGGTACAGTTCTTTCTTGGAGCATTCCATTATGAATTATTAGATGTAAAAGCTAGATATTGATTGAGCTCACCTTTTCTATCGTCACCATACACTTCATCATCAGCGAATCCATATTGTCCACGCGTTTGAGTTGGGTGTTCATGAGTGAATTAGAAACGTTTTTCTGGTGATAATTTTCGTGTTTTGGTCTCTTCCACAGAACTGCGGATTTGATTCTCTACAATTTTTTTTTTTAAATATTCTCTTGTATTACCGTACGTAAATAAAAATCCTCAACACGGAGATAGAATAAATTGACTAATTTTTTAAAAAATATTTAGGGGTTCTCATAATAATTAGGATCTGAGTAATTGAAAACAATAGTTGGCATTTAAATAAACCTACTTTTATAGATTTGATAACTACAATAATTTTTTTTTTTTTTTTTTAAATCCTCATCCAATCCCCGAGTAGCCATGCATAGCAGTTGCTTTGCAAAGGTGTTTCACCCATCCAGCCAGCCTACAAAGTTTGATTACACGGGATATTGTATTCACAGACTGGTCGAAGCTGGGATTGAGAAACTAAGCACCAATCCAAATCAATAAAGACTTGTTTTGACACTGGCATTGAGACAATATGATGCCCCGACACAGAAGTGGCAACAGATGCAAAACAAAAGGGGCCATTAAAACCGAAGGGCAAATCAAAAGTTCATGTAATTTGTTGCTCTGGTAAGCGTTTCAGGTCCATTTCAACTTGGTGGATTGTCCATTGCATATTTTCCAATTTCTGCAAGGAAAGGATGGTATTAGAGTTTCCCGAATATTAGACCAACTTGAGCGTTGTATTGGCATTACCTTCACGATATCATGGTACTGCCTAGCAATTGTATCGAAGTGAGGATCAACACCTTGATACTCGCGGAGACGTGTAACCTGGTTAAGAAGTTGAATTGATAAACGCGATTAAAACTCTGGCATGCCCCCACATATGATGGTGGCTCAATAAATCTGTATTAGCAATATTGGCAATCTTAATTGGTTAAAACCATTTCATATATTAGTAGCTTGGAGATGTTACTATTCATTATCCAAAATCCCTAGCAGAGAAAAAGGGAGGCAATAGAAAAGCAGAGATGTGTGAGAAAATAAGTTTAAACTAGTGAAAAAAAAAATCTCAACTAATTGGCAAAGGCAATTAGAGTGAAATTACAGGGGGGGAACGTATAATTTTACCATCATTACCCTTATCCACACAAAGAAGTATATGCAGCTCAGAAAACTGGTATAATCTAGCGATCAATCCTTAAAGATGTTAAATTTTCATAAATAACAATGGACAATATGATATGAATCCAACTAATAACCACAAGTCAAATAAAATGAAAATCTACTACAAGAAAATATCTCAGACGGAGGAACATACCGCTTTATTATATGCAATAGAGGCTTCTTCTGTAGCCTCAAGAAGATACTTCCTAGAACAACTACCAATTATTAGTATTTTACCTTGAACCAAAAATTACAGATCCAATCAAGAGTCATTTTTAGAACCTTATTTTATTAAGGGCTGGTATTGACTCCTGAGTATAAGTTTCCAGGAGGAGAACATGCTCCAGAACCCTGGGAAATGAGGCATATCACAGATAAATCAACAGATTTTTACAAGACTCAAACTGGCAAGAAATTTTTGTCAATCTGGGTGTAATTGTTGGGCATATAAAGAGTAATATAATGAGAAAATACATGAATAAATAACAACAATCAGTGGTGACTAGCCATGCATGTGTTGAGTAAGAGGAGAAGAAGCATGCATGTCATTTTCCAGAAAACAAAATCAACATGCATTTCGCACATATCAGTTAACACTTAACATCAAAAGAGTCAAGTTGAGAAGGTTGGTAGAAGGTAATGGAATCACGTCACATTAGTTTCTTAGCAACATTATTGGCACAAACAGAAATATCAAATTGCAGGAAATAGTGTCACAAACCTTAATTTTGCACTCATAGTCTCACACCTTTTGCACAGCCACGTCTTTTGCAAATCATCCTACAAATTATTTAGAGCCACCAAGTTCAAGGTCCCCTCAACAAGGATAAGAACGAACTTAAGTAATAGTGGTAGATACAAACAAAACCTGAGCATTGAAGATAGCAACAAAACTCTTACATATTTGTGTTGATGCTGCAACTTCAAATCTTTAACAAGCTTAATAAGAACCCCAAGTATTTGCTCTAAGACCTAGAATCTCATCACAAATAATGTCCTCCAAATAAAAAAGAGGGTGAAGGGAAAAAGATTTAGTCAACTGTAAACTAAATTACTTATTCACATACATTATAGTAGTCAGCAAATTTTCTGTCTGCAGAATAGAGTTCCTCTCGCAAAGCTGCTTCTTCCCTTTCAATCTCCTCAATTATCAACTTTACCCTGATAATTTAGAAAGTGACATGCACAGAAAACTACAGGCTCAATCAATATTGAGAATGTTGGTTCCAGCTATCTGGGCGTGAATGTTTTTACAATACAAAATGCATGAAACTACTGATGATCCAGGAACAACATAAGAGAACAAAGTTAAAAATATAAAATAAAATTCTTGTGCACAGATCTATTATCAATCTTCAAAATGATACTGAAAATGGTTAACAGTTGTATCCCTTTATGTGGAAGAGAAGTGATGTAAAGAATTCGAGTAGGAGAAAAACTCAAACCTTTCTGGAAGGCGAGCACTTGAAGTTTGCTGCCCAGATGACAAGTCTGCATCAACAAAAGTTGGGGTAACAAATTGCCAACAAACACCATTGATACTAATATGTATTATTGTAAGAGAGTTCTTCACCCCTTCCCCCTCCCCCCCACCCCCAAAAGGAAGGAGAGGAAAGAAAAAAGAAATAGAAATATCAGTTCCAATTGTGCATCACAGAAGTTAATACAGCCATTCTGTACATATCACTAAATGGAAGATCCCGGATCAATGGTTTGCCACACACACAAAACCGATTGTTCATTAAGGATATAGCAAAAGGATCTTATCCCCAAGAGATATATCATAAATATGAATCTTTTGAGGAAATGAAAAGGGTCTATTTTGAGTTCATATGCAGAGAGAGAGAGAGAGAGAGAGAGAGAGGCAATAATAAAACCTACCAACATCATCCATTACAAAGGCATCAGCTAACGTATCACATTTAGCTTTCAAACGAGCCTCAATCTCATGAGAAAGAGACATCTGGTATTCTGCCATATCCTTCAATTGTGAAGTCAGAGTTAGTTATCGAAGGTTTGATTAACAATGAAAGGCTTCTACCATTAGAGAAATAAAAGGTTAGAAAAGAGAAGGAATAATCTATAGACACCACACAATAACATCAGATTGCAGAGACGTTCAATGCTAAAAAAAGGAGAAGAAAAGACACGACAGTTTGTTTGAATATCCATGTGCAGTATCATACCACGGGTAATGGCATTTGCTGGAGTTGCGTTTGCCATAAATAAGCAGGTGTTATTCCAAGAAAGCGATTAGGAACACCACCAACTCCAGGTTCCACCATATCACCAGCAATAACAGAATTATTAGCTGCACTAGTGGCACTATTTGCAGTAGTATAATTCATTGAGTTGGAGCTTGAGCTGATTGTGACACTGGTACTTGTACTATCAAGGGAGCTTCGTGACATTATGCTCATTTTCTCAATGTCATCCTCATGAATTTCACCATCTTTGGAGATAAGAGGAAGCCTCAACTTTTGAGCTGCTTCTGCAAGGATCATTCGATGCTCTAAAGTCTTATATACCTGAAATCCATAAGAAAGAATAATCCCATTCTTGTCAATTATAGAGTACTAACGGCGCATCGGGATGTTCTACATAACCTGAATAGTCCAGCAGTCATTGTATAAGCCTAATGTATTTTTTGTACTCTTCTTTTTTTTAGCATGGAACCTCACCAAGTTAGGACCATCCAGCCCATCTTTGGGGAGTAAATCCCAGATACACAATCCCACCCACTAGGTACACAAAGAAAGCATGAACTAAAACGATTAGATGCAATCTTAAAACTATTATCTGGTGCTAGTTCCAGTTTTCTTCAGTAATCCTAGATTGTGGTTTTTACCTTATTTTCATCCTCCTCTCTGGTTTACTTTCCTTCAAATGCAAAATGCAATGCAAGAAAAACAGAGCCATTCGGTTCCTACTGGACACACCCTTACTGTCACTACAAATAAAAAATGAATTTTCCATTCCCAATAAGAATAGTCCACTCAAATTTGCACAATCTGTACTGTTATACATCCAACATTTCGTCCATCTCGTTTCCAATGCCACAGCATGAAATCGGGGCTGGTACTACTATCTAAGCAACCAACTTAAAGATCTGACTTTAAAGTGATCACTCGGCACAACATTGTTCACTCAGAACGGAGGAAATTTAAAAACTCATACTTGAGGGGAGTTGTTCAAGCCAAGCTGCGGGTATAAACCCTGGATATCGCGCAGGTTCGCCACTGAAACTGCCTGTTGATACTCCTCCACCATTGCTATGGCCTCGCAATAAATTGCCTACATTTAAAATTACTGTCAAACACATATAACTGAAAAAGAACAGAACTCAATTTAATAACGAATTTTTTTCTTAAAAAAAAGGAAGAGGAAAGTGAAATTGCGTGAGACCTAACCATGGCTTCCAAGTATCGCAGTCTTTCCCTCGACATTTCCTCTCTCGCCTACAAATTATTCGAAATTAATATAATCATAGGAAGTCAATTTCTACACTCGGTAATTCTATGAATTACAAAAAAGGAAAAAGCCCAGTTTGGCTGCACGAAAATGAAATGCAGTTTCTTTACGAGATTTTCACACATTTTGCTCAGCAACCAAAAGAGAGAGAGAGAGAGAGTACGAGTTGGAGGTCGTAGTAGGCGGGTCTGGGGACGAGGGATCCATCGGGGGCCAAGCAGTGGCGCTCCAGCTGATCGATCACCTGCACCACGTCAGGCGGGAGGTTTTGCGCTCCTTGGAGTAGTGGTAGTCCCTTCACCATTGAAAGCACGGTCGGTTGCAGATCCGAAATGGTGTCGTATTTCTCAGAGCTTGAATCAAATGGTTGGTAGTTTGGTACTACTGCCAGAATGATTCGAATTTCTCAAGTCCGGAGGCCGGCCTTTGAATTATCTTCGGCGGACGTCCAAATTTATTAGTTTACTAAAACACCCCTGGATACTAGCGTCTGATAATGAAGCTCCAAATGAGGATAAAACTGTAACTTACAAAGTTGATTCGCGGCGCCTTTAAAATCGAAAATTCTTATATTTTCAATGCTGGCTTGCTGGCTTCTTCTCCGACCAAACCATTCGTAATTTCGGACTCTCTTAACGTATTTTGAGGATTTTCCCGTATTTCGGTGTTTTCACTTTCCATGGAAAAAGGAGAGAAGACGTCAAGGCCGTCACAAAATCGTTTGAGAAGCTGGAGTTTCATTCCGATTCCAATTCCAAATCTCTGAAACAAATCACCGCCTCTACCACCTTCAAATCCTCTAGTGTGTTCCTCTCTCTCTCTCTCCTCTGCGTGTTTGTGTGTTCGCATATATGCATATGCTCAAGAGGAATGCTATACATCTAACTACTATTCACTCATAAGGTTTGGGATGTTTATATAGAGTGTGGGGTGTTTGGGATGTTTATCAGGTTTTTTTTTTTTGGCGTGGGACAGTAAATAGTGACTCAATTTTTCATGTGCTTAATTATCTATCGAGTGGCTGGATCTTATTTCATACTTGAAATCGTGGCTTAGGTACCCATTTCTTTATATTATTTTAGACTCTTTTGGGTTGGAGTTATATTGCCTGCTTCGGGCGTTCCTCTTTTCCGTTCATTGCATATAATTTCTGTTAAAGTGCGATTTGGTACTCCACAAGCAGAGCAGATTGAAGGTTCATTTAATAAAAAAATTGAAGGAAGTTCCAATTTAAGGCGAACTTCATAGTGAACAATATCTGAAAATTTCATCTCTTACAGTGTTTATGTTTTTTTTGGCCATCACATCCTTTGGTTTCTGAAAGGCCAAATAGGCTCAAATATAACGGTTCCTATTACTTTTACAATGTGCTAAAATGGGAAATTTCAGCTTGTATTTGATTCAACTTACTTATTTAGTTCGTTCGTGACAGGATTGCTGAAGAAGACAAAGCCTCCAAGCTTGGTTAGCTTGTGCCTTGGACTCGTTGGGAAGCATTTGGAGGATATCATCGAAGACTTGGGTGAGATTGCCGTCAACTTTCCAGCAGATATTAAGGTTGCGTGTTGAAGCATTCTCAATTTTGTATCTCTATCTTGTTTTTTTCTCTGCACTTCCTCTGGAAGAAAAAAATGTTGCGTTCAGCATATATTTGCTACATATGCATGAAGGCATAAGAGACTAGTAGTTGTAGTGAAAGACATGTCTCTAACATCTCATATTAGTGCACCTAGTATACAAAAGAACACCTATGTATTTAGGTGTTCTTTTGTATACTTCCTGTGTACATGGGCCATGCCTATTTCATTCATATTAATAAAATTTATCTCTTACTTATCAAAAAAAAAAGAATGTGGGCAAAACTTCCATCACACCTAGTGCACCTTCTTCCATCACACCCGAGAGGGAGCCAACGAAATCATTTAGCCATTATTACAATAGACCCCTCAGGTTAAAAGTAAAATCAAACATTAAACTATGTGCTTATTAAATTTCAAAGTTTGTAAATAGTATAATCTATATGACAAGGAAAACTTCAGTATCTGTGAAGGAAAGAAGTTGGTTCTGGAAGAAGCTAGGTTTTGAAGATACCCTGTTTTTTATTGTTTGGAAATAATTGCCAGATCCTTGAAGGACTCTCATTGTTGCATATATACAACCTTGGCATCTAACTCTAATGCTTGAAGAAACTTCATGCTGATTTATGATCTTTTTCTGATCTCATTGAACAACAGATGGCAGTGGCAGCAATTGCAAGGAGAAGAAGGCTCCTCAATGATGATGTCATCATCTCTTTGACTGATAGTTCCTGGGAAATTCTTGACATTTCTGATTCAGACGTCTCTGATCTTGGCTTAGGGAAAGTGATGGAAGCATGCAAATCTCTACAAGCTGTGGTTATTAGGTATGCAAATATTAGTTCTTCTCAACATAAACTCATATCTTTTGCATCATACGGACCACATGATATATGGCATGAAGGATGTATTTGCAGGTAAATGATTATGAAGGAAAATGGGCTTTATGTATGGCCTTTAGAATTGGTTATGGTAGAATAGGAATGCTTGAATTGGATTTTTTTTACTTTTTTGGACAATCAGAGACAAGACAAATGATGGATATGTGGGTAAATGGACTACCTGCAGAGCTTGTTTTATGGATATGAATCAGTTGCACTCTCCTCACTCCTTATTAAAGTATGTTTATTAGTATCTTGATTTGCAGAATTGTAAAGATAAGCTAGACGATAGAAAAATCATTTGCAGTGGCTGATCAATAGGACCTGTAGGCCTTGAAAAGGCTAGGTGTCATGAATTTCTTTCTTATATACTCCGTCTTGTTAGACTTCTCAAGATTAGATTAACTAATTATTCGATTATTTTTCTTCTTTCTCATATGCATTCAGTTTTAATTTCGCATTCTAAAGTTGTTATGGGCTCGGTGCTTTTTATGCTATCAAGTTTCTATTTGTTGAAGATTTCAGTTATGTTGATTCAGAGTTTCATTTGTTTTCCTCTGCAGTCGGTGTGATAAAATCACTACCGCTGGTTATTCTGAGCTTGTGCAGAATTGCCATTCATTAGAGACATTAAGATGCGGGTACACTCTTGTCATTAAGCTTTTTAAGCCTTTTGAATTTCGTGTTTGGCTTATTCTATATACATTTGAGTTTGATTGCAGACAATTTTTATTATTATTATTGTTGTTTGAGATACTTGAGTTATCATTTCCTCTGCCATTTTGCCTTGCTATCAAGTTATCAACTGTAAAAATTATGTAATGATTTGTATATTACCAATTGCTAGAGGAAATGGCCAGAAAAACTCTTGCCCTTCTTATAGTTGGCCTTAGTACATACTCCAAGGTACTTTCATGCTTGAATCTGGTATTGAGATTTATCTAGAAAATAAAGCATACAGACTGTGGGTGCTTTGTTAGTACTTCATCTATGTAGCATGAAACTTAAACAAATAGAACATAGGAAAATTTTGTTGTTCAATTCTTTCTGTATGCAAGTGAACTCACACATCATAGATTTGGTTGAAGCCTCATACAATATGAAATTAATGTTACAAGACAATTGTACTCAATTTCATTAACATAAAGCCTGGACTTTTACCTTTTATTTCATCCAGCATACTTGAATTGGCCCTGGATATTGAATTTTGACTAGGGGTACGAACCTCATAACAGGTTATGGACTGAAGTTAATGTTGCACAGAGGTTCCCCAAGAAGTGACTACACTGCACGTAGATGCTTGGGTATATTTAAACCAAAGCTGAATGATGTGGATGGCGAGTCGTGGGAGGAGCTCGATACCACTGAAATTGCAAATGGTGCGGAGTCCCTAGTCTGGCTTGTGTGGGTATGACTGACCTATTCCCGATGATTTATCTTTCTCCCCTAGTTTTGTTTGTTTCCCTTCCCAAACTCTTAAAATTTGTCCCCCCTCTGTCTCTCCAGCAAAAGATTGATAAAGATTCTTTGGAGATTTTGTGTACTGAATGTCCACGCATTATGGTAAATCCCAAGCCATCACCCTTTGGTTTAAGGGAAGCCGCAGTTCCGAGGGAAGCATTACCTAATATTACATTGGATGATCCTGTTGTCAAGGATATTGATCCCTCAACATGGGCAGTGTGTGGCTTTACTCGAAAGGCTGTATCTCCGTCTCTTTCAAGCCTCGCTGAAATGTCTATTGCTGAAAAATTTAGACTTGCATTTGTCGAAAGAGATACTCGGTTAGCTCCAAAACGAGCAAAGAATGCAAGGCAACATCAGCGGCGTGCTGAGAGGGAGTGGATGATGATGAGTACGACAGCCAAGGCACTAGCTCTGGCCTCACAAGTGAGCAAAACTCTACACAGTCGGAACTAATGTCCCACTATTCATAACATATTTGTGTGCTATATTACTCTGTACTGTGTCGTGCCAGTTTTTAGTCTTCTGGATATGAAAGGGAGAAGATGAACCCTTTCGATTATCAATCTGGATTTTAGGAGGAGATTCGCTGTAGAAACGAGATAAGATATATGAGTGTGCTACTCTTTCGTTCAAAATAGTCTGCTCATTTTGGCCTCTAGGCTAAAATTCTGTTCATAAATTTTTTTTAACATTTTAAAAATATATATAAAAAATATTAATACACTAATAGTCATTTCTTTAATTATTAAGTTAAAAAAAATTAAAATACATGAAGTGTCAAAATGAAGAATCAAATTAAGTGGATAAAGTAGTATTTTTTTTTAATTTTTATATTTTAAAAATATTTTAAAAAAAAATTATAGGAATATACTAAAAATTACTTTCTTAATCCTTAAATAAAAAAATAAAAAACATGAACGATAGAGAACAAATGGCATTATAGCATTTTCTAAGATATATTGCAAGACGAGGAGGCCACTGGACAGGGTCCTACTAAACATGGTGTTGTTGACGATCTTATAGATTCTGGTTTTCATGATGATATGCGACTTCTTGGTAATAGAGCAGTTCTGTTTTAATGAGAATATAGTAGTTTATTTTGATTACTTATATATCAGTACACAGGATTTTGTTTCGTAGTACTACAATCAAATGCTGATTCAAAAGCTAAAAAATACTGTGGAAAAAAGTTTTTCTCGAAGCCCCACTAAACGAATGGAAATGATGCTTGGCATGAGTCGTGCAAAGGGTGTCTGTGCTTTAGAAAGCCAGCCACATTATATCAAGAACCTACTGTAGAGTGCAGACTTTATGGCAGCCTCTTTAGAGCAGTCCACACTGAAGGATCCACGAGCCTCCAGTGACATGAATCTATCCTATCCCATCAATTGTCAGTGAAAGGAAATATGTCATATTTCCTAGAAAATTGATAAAGATGTCATTTTTTTTTTTTATAATTACTTCAATCATAAAAGAGTTATGTTTCTACTCTCTATCGATACTCATCACTGAAGTCGGGAATTATTAGCAGTTTCCCGGAAAGTAAGGCCAGTTGTTCACAGTTTTGTTTCCTCTCACGTTATTTGTGATGCTAATAAAGGAGCATACAAACATATCAATATATGCTTAACATAAATTTGAGGTTGGCTTATTTTCGATGATTTTTTTACTGTATTTATATCTTATTGAAAAATATGGGATCGTTAAATAAAAATATGAGCAGCATAAATGTGCATGATTCTTTCGCTTTGCGAGTACCTTTGGTTTTTGTTTCAAATCAATTCCGAGTCAAAAAGCTAAGGCTTGGTTTGGATAGTGAGAAGTGTTGAGAAAAAGTAATAATAAAATATTGAATAATAATAAAAAGTAGATAAAAAATAATGAATAGTAGAAAAAGTAAGTGAAAAGTAATAATAAAATAATAAATAATAATGAGAGTGTTTGAAAGTAGTTGAAAAAACTTCAGTATCTAAACACAGCCTAAAAGATTACAACAGTTAGCGAATGGAAGTGAGGCCCAGCCTGTGTTTTGCGCAAGCATACGCGTGCAGGAGTGTCGGTCAAACAGTACGTAGGCCAATCCCCTGAGACCCCATTGCATGCTTTTACAGCCGCCTCTCCAATCAAGGTGCTGCGCCTTCAATGATTCGATTTCAGCTTCAGTAGAATGAATCTTCGAATTATATATTGATTAAGATCAACGTAATGCTTATTTTGTTCTGTTTTTATTTTTAAAGTTTAGAGCAAATCCAAGCAGGTTGAATTGGTGAAAGATTGATTTGTCTTGTCAGGGCGTGCCAGTGATTTCTTTGTTTTTTATCTTAAAATTTGACAACTTTGATGTCCGAATACGATGAATGACGGCTGCTAATTAATTGCTGCATGTGCGTGACATTGATGGACTTGCACTTTGCTGGACGACGAAAACTTCCAACAACTCCAATTCCTTTCAATCAGTAACTTTGTCAAATTTTGTCGTTGCCAAAAACAAAGCGTACATAGAGCCCACAAAACTTTGTCAATGTTGAAGAGTTTCAAAGATTCTTTCTTGGATCTTTTCTCTCTTCTGTTTCTTTTTCTTTTTTTTATTGAATGCTTTGCAGCATTCAAATATGGAAGAAGTATGCTTTTCATTATAAACTGGGTGCAGTGCATTATTCCTTTCTTTTCATTTTTTATTATTATCCTCTTCTTTCAGGTTTTGCCGCTTTATCATGTCCTTTCCTGGCAGTAACTTATAATCTATGTGCTGTGAATAGTAGAGGGTGGGCGTGTCATCATTCAAACTTGGTACGATTTTCTTATCATGATTTTCTTTAAAAATCATAAATTAGACGATACGACTCGTTTATCTAACATCACGCGACAATAATCGATTTGAATTTAATCTTAATAAATTTGAATAAAAATAAATTGATACAATTACTCAACGAATTGACAACTGGTCAATTTTTTTTTATGAAAGTTAAAATTATAATTTTATTTTTAAAAATAAAATTGTTAAAATTTTAATTTAAATATTTTTATTATTTAAATTATAATTTTGAATTTGTAGTTAGTTTTATTTTTTTTTTAAATATTGTAATTTTACTATTTATAAAAAAATATACTAAATTTAATTAGGTCAAACGGGTTAATTTTAAATCTGTTCAACTCATTTACATAAACAGGTTCAAACAGCTTTTAACTTATTTTGTAATATTCACTAACAAGTCAAAACTGATTGTATCGTATCAATCCGTTATATTAATATGTCGTGTTAAAATTTGAAATTTTAATACAGTAGACTTAACTAATCGTATTCAGATTGATTCATATAATATAATATATATGTTTTGACAGGTACTATTAACACACCCTAAGGTCACCTTGAGATTGTCTTATAGATTACATGTTTTACAACGAAAACTCGAGCAGAATGTTGATTGTATTTCCTAAAATTGCAGATGGGGATTAGGTGAAAAAAGACATTGAATCTAACAAGCAAGTGCCAAGCGATCAAAACGTGTTAATCTAACTCGTGGTTTTTGAATAGAGCGTGAGTAGTACCGCTAGTTATTTTTTTTCTTCGTCTTATATTTTTTTAATATATTTAAAATATTTTTAAAAAATTAAAAAAAATATCAATATATTTAAAATTACTTCCTTAATTACTAAAAAAAAAATTGTCGAGCGGTATATTTCAGTGGCACAACTTGAGAGGCAAGACAACCTTTTCCTTTTAAGTATATTATTTTACCAAAAGAACCACGTTTGCATGATTATAAAATGGTATACGGCTGATCAAAATTAGGATTGTCAAATTGTGTTAATGGATCGTATTCGTATCGTGTTAAGATATATATATTATACTATATAGGTCAACTCTAATCCGACCCGTTAAGTTTATCGTATCAAAATTTCAAATCCTAATACGACCCGTTAATATAATGGATTGTGTCGTGTCAACCCGTTATGACCCGTTTATATAAATCGGTTGAATAGATTCGAAATTAATATGTTTGACCTAGTTAAGTTTAGTATAATTTTATATAAATGTTAGAATCACAATAGCTAGAAAAAAAAATATAAAACTAACTACAAGTCCAAAATTACAATCAAAATATAGAAATTAAAATTTCAACAATTTTATTTTTAGGTATAAGGGTATAATTATAACTTTAACTTTCTTAACGGGTCATAACAGGTTGACCCGTTATCAACCCGTTAAACAATCGTGTCTTAACGGGTCAACCTATTTTTACCCGAACCCATTAAGACTAAATCCTAACCCACTTTTATTATAATGTGTTCATATTAAATTAACAGATCATATCATATATTGCCACTCCTAATCAAAACTCCCATATATTTCCAATCTCAAATTTACAAAAGCATCCTCTACTTTAAAGTCACCTTAGCTTTTCATGAATCATGATACCTGTCTCCCCGTTTTTCTAGGAATTGTTAGTTTGTTTTTTTTCCTTTTTCTTTCGGTTTCTTCCGATTTGATGAGAAAGATAAAGGTCTCATTCCTGCATCATCCCGGGATGGGAGGATCCCTATAGATCTCCCTAATCTGATTTGTAAGGAAAGCCAGTTCAACTGGATCTTTGTTAAGTTATTATTGCCCTTTCTACATATCCAAAAGTTAGGCTTATACACGGGAACCAAAAGAAATACATGAAGACCCATCACAGCCTTGTAGATATCTACAAAAAGTCATTTATTTGTTTTATTACCCCCCCACGCCACCAAGCCCCGACTCGTTTGGCTCTCCATAAAACCCACCATTATTAAGGCCACCTCAAACATTTCGAGGTAAGAATCTCCATGGAAGGAACATCTCAGAAAAAAGAGGAGATAGAATATAGAAGAAGTTGAGAAAGAAGAAAACAGAACAACTAAACTTTCTAATTCGTTGAGCTAACTTTTCTTACACATGTTGCAGATATCCCTTCAGAATCTGGGCAAAAGTAGTACTTGCGACTTCGAAAGGTCTCAATCAAGGCCGGCAAGGTCGATTCTTGTTTTCCTCCACTACCTTCTCCCCAACATGAATTGGCTTACTCATTAGAGTAATCTTTGAATATCTGTCTCTTTCAATTTGTAGTTCTTCTTATTGGAAATGAAGGAGAGCCATATGTAAAATGAAGCAACTTAAGATGTTATTTTGTTTTCATTTTTGGTTTTTGTAGGCAATCATCAATAATGGAGAACAGACATGGATTATTCAGGCAGACCAGTGGTTTCTGGAGGTCCTTTAGAGACGGAGACTTTGAGGAAGGAGATGTCTGGGCTATTCTCAGAGATACAACAGATTCTACTTCCATGGTTGACAAATCAAAAGAAACTTCTGCTTCAATATATAGACCAGTTCCATCTGCTGCAAGAATGATACCAAGAGCTACAGGCATCAGTAGCAGTAGCAATAATTCCTCTCATGAAGCCAAACTTGTTCAGCAATCAGCACCAGTTAACGTTCCCGACTGGTCACAGATTTCCAGGAGAAAGTCAAAGAAGGCCGCCAAGAATGATTCATGGCATGATGATGATGATAATGATATCAATGAAGTTGCTTCGAAAGACGCCCAGGACAGCGATGAAGATGAGAACGATAATGAGGACATTTGCAAGTTACCTCCACATGAATTAATAGCTAGGAGGCTTGCAAGAAGTCATATTTCCTCTTTCTCTGTTTTTGAAGGTGTTGGGAGAACCCTCAAAGGGAGGGATCTCAGCAAAGTGAGAAACGCTGTGTTAACAAAAACCGGTTTCCTTGAATGATTGCGAAGAGGGTGGTTTCCATGATCTCGATTCCTTGTTCTATATATCATTATCAACAGTTTGTGATTTAGGTACACTCTCGGACTTGTAATTGTTGCCTAGTCTGTAGAGTGTGTAGAGATTGTCTTCATGGGTCTTGCTTAGGGTACCAGAAATTTAGTTCCATGTAAAAAAACAATTGATTGATCCCCCATCCCATCTTGCTTAATTAAGCTTTGATAAGCTTGTTTGTATTATAATGATTATTGAGAGGCCTGTAAATGTACAAAGAAAAACAGGGTACAAAACTAAGCCCAATAAGTTCCTATCGTGGAAGTTAGCTTTCAAATTTCAAAGAGAAACTGCTTTCAGGTATGTGTTATGACCAGCTTAAGTGACCGATTAAATACTTCCATAACTTGATTGTCGCTTGAGCATCCCCCACCGGAATGACAAGAACTGAAAGAGGGACCAAAACGCATTGGTTATATAGCAGGTTTCTTGATAGGGTTTTGCTATTCATTCTCTCCACACTTTTTAATATTTTTTTTTGAATTTATTTTTTTTAAACTATTTATAATTTTTTATTTACTATTCATATAAAAATATATTTGATAAAAAAAATTAAAAAAAAGATGGAGTGTGGAGTGTAGTGTGAATAATATGAGGTTGAATAGAATTTTTGTTCTTGATAATATCTCGTTCTAATTCTGTACATTCATAAATTCATCAATTTTTTTTTTTTAGGATGTATTTGGATATTGAAGTGAGTTGAGTTGAGTTGAGTTTAGATGGTAAAATATTATTAGAATATTATTTTTTAATATTATTATTATTTTAAGAATTAAAAAAATTGAATTATTTATTATATTTTATATTAAAATTTAAAAAAATTGTAATGATGAGATTGTTTGCTCGTGAGATCGAAATTGGTTGATGGTGGCGAGGAGACAGGTTATTAGGACAAAAGTAATCAAGTGACTAATTCAGGTAAGTGCCAAAAATCTTTCACTCAACCTTTGGACATAGAATGATCGAACGCAAAGTTTGTCATGTCAGAGTCACATGTCATTTCCTGTCTCATATGTTGTTTTAACTTCCAACCTCAATTAACAGTGTTTTATTACGTATTTTACTTTTTGTTTTGTCTATTTTTTAAGAAAAAATCCAAAATGTAATGTCTTCAGACTATGGTCTGAAGATTGCTCCCCCCTACGCTTAGGCGGTGATGTGGGGTTTGGACTCCATATTCCAATTAGTTGGATATGGAGTTTGGTTTACTGTGACCTCTATCGTAGATAGAGTTGTGCTATCTCTCAGACTTAGGTCTTGAGAGATTTGCCGCTTGGACTAGACTATGTCAGTCACGAAAGTGTACTGAGATTCTACTAACGTTTGTAATTGACTTATTTTATAAGTCAACTTTGTATGTCCTCTTTATTGAATGGAAGTGATCCGTTATTATAAAAAAAAAAACCTCAATCAACATCTAAAATATTAAAATTTTTTTTATTTTTAGAGATGAAATAAATTGAAATTAAAATTAAAAAATAAAATAAAGTATTATTAAAATATATTTTTTAATATTATTTTTATTTTAAAATTTAAAAAAATTAAATTATTTATTTTATTTTATATTAAAAATTAAAAAAGTTATAATGATTATGTGAGATAAAATGAAATAAATTTAAAAAAATTAAATTGTTTATTTTATTTTATATTAGAATTTAAAAAAATATAATGATAAAATTGAGATGAGATGAGATAAAATATTTTTTGAAAACAAACGAGACCTAAAACAAAGAAAATGATGATAATACAATGAGCCTTTATAAAATGAGTAATAAAATAATTTATAAAATTAACATCTTTTAGAATAAATATTTTTAATTTAAAATATTATAAAAAGAGTTGCTCGTTTATTATTATTCTATTAATAAAATTAGAAATTGCCTCAACTTTTCTCATCACTTGTACTGTGGCCCATTTCCTTTTATTCCAAAGCTCATACAACCACGGGCGGAACTGTTTTGTAGATGAAAAATGCTTATGCAATTGCCCTTGGGAGTCATTGGGGAACCGGTGCTCACGTGGAGATGAAACACTTCGTTTCATTTGAATTCTCATGTGCACGTCTTCTCCACGAAGCCAACCCATTCCCACGAATCCAATCCTTCTTGTCGTCTTTTCCACTCCAAACCTGATCTCCACAAAGCCACCATCGAAGCCCCTTTCATCATCTCTATTCAGAGCAATTCTTTCTCTTCTCCACTCAGATCTTATCTCTATGAATTCTTTCATTTGACGTTTCCCTCTTCTCTTTTGATAAAAAGGAAAGTGGGTTTTATCAAAAGAGAATAGGGTTTTGAATTCATGGAAAATGAGTCAACAGGTTTCAAGATTGAACTCCAAGTCGTAGTGTGAGGATCTCAGAACTAGAGTTTAGGTCCTTTAGAATACAAGAAGCAACACATGATGGCTTAAAAAAAACAAAAGGGATAAAGAAACGATGGAAAACACAGAAAATACTTTAGAAGGTATCTACATGTGTTTCCATGGTGGAAATATGTGAGGGTTTCTTATTTGCAGGACCTCCGTTCTAGCCTTTTTGTTTTTTATTTTTCTTTCTTCCACATAAGTTTTGCCATGTACAGCCAGTTGCATCCCGCGCATGCCGGTTGTACGTAGCAAAACTATTTGTAGATTAGGGGCTATTGTATAATTATAATTTTAAGTTTAAATATTCTTAAAATATTTAAGATTGTCCCCAACACTCAACACACACGACGTATCACTCAAATATTATTAAGTCCATTAACATAATAGTTTTGATTTGACATACTAAAAAAATCTAACTCACATAGGACATAATGTGCTTTCAGCTTTCACCATTTTGAGCCTAAGAGGGTAGCACTGACACAACCTGAGGAAGTAGTATTGACATGACATGCTAAAAAGCCTCCTTGACTACCTCTATGCCATGTACCCAGTCAAATGCCATTCCTTTTACCAAACCGAACGAAGTTGAGAGAGAGCATAAAAAATTCTTTTTTCAGATTTGAGATTGAAATGAAGCAAAGCAATAAAAAAATCTACCGAATTCGAAAGCCTACCCCAATACCATAGACATGAAAAGTAGAAACGGTAAAATATTTGATCTATCTCTCTTTATTTGTCTTTGGTGTGTATTATGCGGTTTGTTTAGTTTTATATCAATGAGAAGTTTTTCTTGTCTTTTTTAGCTTACGTAGTTACATGATTTTTAATTTTTTTTCTCATCTGGTCATTCTAAGATGTTTCAGTTTGAATGGAAAATCTTAAGATGACATTTCAATTTCTTCGAAGGGAAAATCCAAAGATGACATTTTAGTTTCTTTTCTTTTTGTATGGTTCTTTAGCGAACTAAGGAAATCCTGAGGAAAATTATCTTAAAAGATAATTTATAGATATGTATTTTTTGTATACAATTTTTTTATAATCACATGTAAAAAATATATATTACTTATACTAACACATACCACACAGTTTACCAATAGCCCCCTAGACCCCAAATCTTAATTCCACCCCTGTATGCATGTTTGCAACAGTTCTTGTATCATTCTCACGTATCTCTATTCCCTCCTCACCCTTCCTAATATCTTCCCGAGCGCATTGGCAACCCACCTCCTTTTTTCTTGCATGCGTTCTTTATCAATCCAATTTCATATAATAAATAATATTATACGTCATACTCTTATTCTATTTTTATCTTATTATGTAAGATATGATACGTTTATTATATTTATCATTTAATGATAAAAAATATATCACATCTTACATGATAGGATAATAATATAATGTATAAAATTTTCCTCATATAAACTCTTCCTACCTGCCTTGCGAGTCCCTTCCTCGATCATTATTTGTAAAAAGAAAATAATAGTCTTATTATTCTCCTACTACTTATTTATTATTCTTTTTGTATTTAATTTTTTATTTTATTTAATGATTAATAAAATGATTATTAGTAAAATTTATTTATTTTTAATAATTAAAGATATTTTAAAAATATTTTAAAAATAATAAAAAAAAAATACACTATAAATTATAACCGGCCTGGCTGACTCTCATGGCCTGGGGAAGTGCTTGCGAATAATCCAAGGCGTACGGTACGCGTATGCATGCGGTGGACACTTGAGAGCCACATATAGCTAGGTCGGTTATAAAAGGACAAATGCAGAAACTAGCTCGTGTTTTTTTTTTTTTTTTTTGAAGGCCAAACTAGCTCGTGTTAATGTAGTCGTAGATGTCTGTTCTAATTATAAACCACGTGTATATATCATACCATGAGTAATTAATTAAGCACATTATTCACGCAAACCTCTTGTATGTCTTCTTTCGAGAATCATGGCTCTCAGCTTTGGGAGGGAAAAAAACATCCTTGGTCGAACATTTAGATATTTTCATATATTTTTAAAATTTTATTTTTAAATATCACTTAAATATAAAATATTTTTCGGTTTCAAATCTTCAATTTTTTATTTATTTAATCATTACCTAATTATTATCTAAATACAAAATTCAATACAATTTTTTCAAACTTATAAACAAAACATAAAAAATATTACAAAATTTTTAAAATTCAAAATAAAAATAAAATAATTTTTTAACTTTAGAAGATTTTATTCAATTTTTTTTTCTCATTTTTAAAATCTAATAAAACATTTTAACTCATATTATTTTATTATTATTTATAGACTGAGATATTCTCTGTATACAAACTTACCTTAATGGTGGAAGGCCAACAAAAATTGAAGGGGGAACTCGTGGTTTTATTTATTTATTATTATTTCTAATTTGCATGAACAGAAGTAGTGGACCATGGTTGGGCTGCATGCATGGAAGTCAGCCCCATCCCTCAATACACTGTTTCAAAAGTGGGCTTTCGGGAATGTGGGATATCAAACAATACTATGAAGTAATTAGAGCCCCATGGGCCATGGCAAAGATCCTAAATGCGTATTTGGAAACGGTAAAAAGACTCAAAATCAAGAGAGATGACAAAATAAAAAACGCTAATTAGTAATTATAAGAGTAGTGGCCTTTACTCTTTATAATATGGAAAAGTATTCGCATCCGCCATTGTGCGGTATCAGCCTTTTGCACACCTAACGTGTCAGCCGTTTGCGCTCTCCCCCATCAACACGGTTCCTTTGTCGTTCAAATTTCGTCTAATTTTTTTTTTCTTTCCTTTCCCCTCATCACCCAGTTCGTCTTCATCCTCTGATTTATTCAGACCAGCACTGTGCAGTTTCCGAATTCAAGATGCTACCGAAATTGAGAGAGAGAGCTTGGACTGAGAGAGAGACAGAGACGATGAGAGAGAGAGAGAGTAGGCGAGAGAGAGAGACCGAGAACTGAGAGAGAGCTCGAGACGAGAGAGAGAGCTCAGACTGAGAGAGAGCTCGAGATGAGAGAAAGAGCGCAGATGAGAGAGAGAGAGACCGAGATGAGAGAGAGAGATCTGAGATGATGAGAGAGAGAGAGCTGAGACGAGGAGAGACGATGAGAGAGAGAGACAGAGAGAGAGGGATGAGAGAGAGACCGACGAGAGAGAGAGCAGAGATGAGAGAGAGAGACCGAGATGAGAGAGCGGCGATGAGAGAGAGAGAGCTCGGACTGTGAGTGAGAGAGAGAGAGAGAGAGAGAGAGAGAGAGCGAGAATGAGAGGATGAGAGAGAGAGAGAGAAAGAGAGCGAGAATGAGAGGATGAGAGAAAGCTGATGAGAGAGAGAGAGCGAGATGAGACTGAGACGAGCGGATGAGAGAGAGAGGAGAGAGAGCGAGATGAGAGAGACGAACGGGTGAGAGTCCAGAGGGATGAAGAATAATAATAATAAAAAAAACATGGGATTGCCACGTAGGGTGTGCGAAAACGCACATCGCTACAGTGGCGGATGCCGATCACTTCTCTTATAATATACACAGAATCTAGGTGTGTCCCTAAGACTATGAACATTTATTTGGGAAGTTTTGAGGCATTCTGAGATTTCGAACATAAATTATTTTCATCCTATTACAAAATGTCAAAATGTCGTGACTTTATAAATATAACTTAACATAACATCCTATGATAACATAGAAATTAATATGATATTTTTCATCTCCGTTTCATCGATAGGAGAAGCACACATGTTTTTTTTGTTTTTTTTTTAATGTGATGAAAGGTAAAGATTTAAGTACTAACTTATATAGGTGCAACGTACGTCTTCAGCTGGCACATGATGAGCAGGGAACTCATCAATCTCATCCATCCAAGGGTTGTTCTTCTCCTTTGTGGGATCAATAGTTCGCAATGCACGCCACACAGCGCTGTTGCACTTAAATCCTGATCCAAATGCAATCTGCCATGCTCGATCGCCTTTCTTGATCCTCCCCTTAGCCTCACAATAAGCAAGTTCGTACCACAAAGAACTACTAGAAGTGTTCCCAAATCTATAGAGAGTCATCCTCGAGGGCTCCATATTCCATTGACTGAGCTTCAGGCTCCTTTCTAGCTCATCGAGCACAGCTTTCCCTCCTGCATGTATGCAAAAGTGCTCAAAAGCCAACTTGAAATCTGGAACATATCGTTTTATCTTCACCTTAAAAATATTTCTTCCAACTACATTTGCCAAAAACCGGAGTTTTTCGGACATGGGAAGGACCAAGTGCCCCAAATCTGTAATGTTGGCTTTAAGGGCATCACCGGCGACAGACACTAGGTCTTTGGAGAGGACAATGCCAACTTTTTTGGTGTCGTCTTCTGTTTGGAAAATACAGTTGTAAGAATTATGGTTGGAACCCTTGTGTGTACGCAAAGTGTGAAGGAGTTGGTACTTTGAGCGGCAACGATCGGATGAGCGACTTGATAAGAGGATAGCAGCAGCACCCATGCGGAAGAGACAGTTTGTGATGAGCATTGAGCGGTTATTGCCACCATACCAATTTAGAGTCATGCTTTCCATGCTCACCACAAGCGCATACGACTCGTGTCGCACCTGCGCATGTTACACGATACATACAGAGTAAATCTATTTATAAATCTTATATTACATACATTATTATATATAGCCATGAACTTTAAATCAATGAAATAACCAAATAATTAAATTAGATTTTCACAAAATGATATGGACTATTTCGTATATCTTGTGAAAAGTGTGCATATAATACAAATAATTTAATTTAATTTATCTCTTTAAACTTCTTTTAGGACGAGCGGTGATTTTACCATGTGGGTATCTTATTTCATAAAAATTAACAATTAAGCATGAGAAAAAACAGAGATTTTGACAAAATTATATAGAAAGAACCCTTTTACAAATGAGCTTAATTTTCATCATTTTTCAAGAAATCATGTGATGATCAATGAAATTTTTACGATCACTTGATCAGGGTTTTGGCATCATGGATATATATATATATATAAATATATATATTTTTACAAACCTGTAACAAGCGTTTGGCAAGATCCACAGAAACTAGTCCAGCACTGCAACCCATCCCACCAAGATTATAACTCGAAATGCTCCCTCGAAGCTTGTACCGATTAATAACCATGGCTGCCAATGATGGAGTTGGATTGAAGACGCTGCAATTCACTACAAGAATCCCTATATCCTTACAATTCACCCCAGTTTTCACCAACAACTCGTCGATCGCTCCAAACATCACCATCTCTGCCTCATTTCTTGCCGCCTCCACACTCTTGTTCATTGGCACTTCCAACAGTGATTTCGATGCATATGTCTTCTTCCCATACCCTGACTTCTCCAGAATCTTCTTTTGAAATGCCAAACTTTCTTCCGAGAAACTCCCAGTAAGCTCAGAACTTTTCATAAAAGTTTCATTGCTGCACATCAGTGTTGGCTCGGGCTTGTAACAAGCAAAATCCAACAAGTAAACTTGTGTTTGACGCCTCATCAAGTAAATGGTTGCAAGGATACCTGTAATTAGGATGGTGCATGGAACTACTAATACCAAATTGAGCTCAAGGTTGTTGACGAAATGGACGTAATATCGGACAGAAAGATGAGTCAAAGCTATGGTGAGAGGCACAAGGATGTGATATACAGCGACGTTAGAGATCAAATAGTGACAACCAAGCTTTAAGTACCTATGTTCTATTGAATTTGATTCGTTTTCCAGTAGGGCTTGCAGCTTCCTTGGGTACGCCATTTTTGAACGAGAACACAAACTTTTTGAAGTTTTGTAGACAAAGATGAAGAAGGGACGCTAGTACTGATGACTTAACTGGGGGAGAAATCGACGTTCCTTGTATTAATATTCCTAGCAGCTTTTTGAATTCTTACCTCGCCCAATTGCACGGGAATTGTGAAGTCATCCGTTCTCAAAAGTTTAAACTAATGAAAAGCGTAAATTTAATTATTTTTATTATATTTTAATAATATTTTTTTATGTATTAGTTAAATTTTTTTTAATAGGTGATCCAATACGTGAAATATTTAATCAAATAAAGTATAGTGTAGAGTCGATGGTCAAATCAGAATCTATTTTTTGATATCATGTGAAATCATTATTTGTTTTAAAAATTTAAGCTGAGAAAAAAATGTAAATTTAATTATTTGTATTATATTCTGAATACCTATACCACATATCTGCATCCACGTACACATGACATAATTTGATTTGAATGATAAATTTTAAAATTTAAATCTTAAAAATCAAATTATATCATATGATAGCATATAGTGTAGAGACCTTAGAAATAGTAATACTCATATTGTAACTATTTCCCTTCTTTGTTTATTACTATTATTATTTTACCAAAAATTAGTGGAGTTTTAGTGATTTAGATTATCAGTATGCCAAAAGGCTGAAAGTTTGACTTAAAAATTGAGATGGAGATCCGAATGAATTTTGTTATGCATCGGTCATTATTTATTTTTATGCTCTATATTTGATATTTTATTTTATAAAATGTGAAATGTGGAATAATAAATAGTGATTAATGATTAAAATTATTCGGTCCAAATACTAAGACTTGCTAACACTCAGTCGAAGCCCAATAAAGTCCTATAATCCATGATGGTATTTACATCCCAATACTCGTACAATAATTTTATAATATTTTAAATCTTTTTTATAATTTGAAGAGAAACTCGTATTCCATTATATTAAATGTTGGTATTTACATGGCTCATAGACAATATTTAATATAATAATGTGACCCATTTCATGAGGAAAGAAAAACGTCTACCCTTTTAGTTAAAATAATTTCTGCAGAGTTGTATTTTATTTTCACCCATTCCTTGTCAACATATATAGTTTCTATTTAACATCAAAATTTTATTTGAAAGTCACTGTAGAAAACACACTCTCAATTTTATTGTCATGGTAAAACTTGATTTGCTAGTTGAGGAATTTAAAATTAAAATTCCTTACAAATTAAGGGAATGTTTGGGGAATTAATTAGATGAAATGATAAATCTGTTAATAGTAGTGAAATAGTTTGTGAATAAGTTATGATAATCTTTTATGAGATTTTGGAAAAGGAGAGAGAAATATTTGAATAAAAATATTATAAAATTAAAATATTGTTGAAATATAACTTTTTAATATATTTTGTTTTGATATTTGAAAAAATTGAATTATTTTTTGTGTTTTATTTGAAAGTTTAGAAAAGTTATAATGATTAGATGAAAAACTTAAAAATTTGAAATTAAAAAGTATTTGTATTTAAATGATCATATTTGGGAAGGAAATGAGATAAGATGATGAGATGAAATCACATCTTCCAAACAAGCCCTAAGACTTGACATGTTAATAAAATGAAAAGTTCTACTTAGCATGATCCCTTACACCGTATATTAATATGTAAACATATAAAATTGATGTATAAATATATGTATTTAAATAAAATGACAAATTACATGTTAGTTAGTGTATGATATAGGATAATAAAATAAAATCCCAAAAAGTATTTCATCTTATTTTATTATTACAAATGTTTAAATTTTCATATAAAATATAATAAATAATTTAATTTTTCAAAACTAAAAATAATAATAATATTTTATTTCATTTTTAACTCTCATTTTAACTAAACTTACCGTACAAACGACACTTAAAAATGTGATTTACGCACTTCTTGACAGAAGAACTCATTTACCGCGAACTAGCTAGCTCCTCCTGCACATCATCAATTTCACCGTCTCCTACATACAGAGTATCTATTTACTCTATCCCTGAACTGCCAGCCAAACCATGTGATGAATGCAGACAACTTTCACATCTCCAACACCTTTTGATGAATGCAGACTACTTTCAAATCTCCATAACACCTTTAAAGACACTTTCATTCAAGCTCCACCTAAACGGCCCGTACGTGTAACTCAATTTAATTTACTTCCTCACGTACTCAGCTGAACTAGCATTGAATTGCAAGGAGACGCAAGGGAAATTTCTTGCAGCAAAACCAATGTTGCCCATAATGCAGTCGGCATACGTACCAATTCCGGGCACAAAAATAAATGCATGCAGATCGAGAACCATAAATTACTTCTGAACTAAAATACCGTCACTACAGTCGGTAACTATTACTTTTAGCTATCTCATGATCTGTCGATCGTAATCGTCCATTACTGATTACCCATTAAGTAGTCCTTTTGAAAATGGCAATACGTTTGCAGTACTACTCGTTCTGAATTCTGATCTCTGTCGATCGCAATAAATCCCCTTCTTTGAAAATGGCAATACGTTGCACTCCTTCCGAAAGTCTTCATTGTAGACGGTAATATTATTAAAGCCACGGCCAGTATCTTCTCAGATGGTGTTGTTGAGAACTTTAATGCACGTACGTTCGATCTATATATGTTCGGTGGTTGTACGTACGTGTTGAGTCATATCAATCAGGCCGGTACGTACTAATTTCTTTAGTTGTTATGTTGTGTCTTTGCTGAATATGATCTCGATCGAGAAGGTCGATAGGTGAAAAATTCATACACATTCTTGTAAATAAACATAAAGGCCGGGTGATCGATCGATTAGGCTTGAGTAAATAAACATGTTGGTCTTGCTTGTCTGTGGATGGCACGTACGTACGTATATTTATGCCCGATGTCTTATCTAAAAGTAACTATGCACGTACGTAGTTAGTTGCATGGCGTAGTACTGCATGAGGATAATATAAAAGTTGTTGTTCCATACAATCCAAATTAGCTGTAAATATATATATGTTTTGATCATTCATTCAATGACTTGCATGCAGTACTATAGTCTATATATATATTAGCCTATAACAAGGAATACAATTTCTCATATATAGATCATTATATATCCGTCAGAAAACTTCCCATGCAATTGATCACTGGTACTACTACTTATAAAATACGACAAGTGCATATAAGCTGGCACGGCAAGAGCCGGAGTACTAGAGAATCAGAGATCATTTCTTAATTACAAGAAGTATGTGATAATTAATCTGATTTGATCGAATGTTGCCCTCATTAACTTCGTTCGTTTAGAATACGGATCATGATAATGAAGTCACAGATCATACTGCATCTTGCTTTCAAGCTGGAAAGTAGAAGCTATATATATAGCTAAATGCATGCAGGCAAGTTAATTTTTAACCTTTATTCAGTTATATATCACTATGCCTTAATTTCTTCTTCGTCGTGTATATATATATATATATATATATATATATATATATGTGTGTGTGTGTGTGTTTTAGACAATAAACAGTTGAATAACGTAAATGTCCCCATGCATCCAGATCGATATAACTTGCATGCATGCAATTAATTACCTGCAACAACAAGTTTATGTGAAATCACCACTTGTTCTAAAAGTTTAAGCTGATAGGAAAATGTAGATTTTTATTATTGATTTTGAAAAATTCTTCTCATCAGTCACTATTCATCAGTATCCCACACCTTATGAAAAATACCCCCACACCCTTTGAAAAACACCCCACACTGTATGAAAAAACTATAAGTGTGGGGTGTGGGAGTGAATAGTGGCTGATGCATAGCATTCTTCATTTATTTTATATCTTAACACTCATTCACGTGTGGGTCAGACTCTCCCTCAATGAGTGGTCCAACACATGCAATATTTAATTAAATTGGGTAGAGTGTAGAGTCAGGGTTCGAACTTAAAACTTCTACTCTGATACCATGTGAAATCACCACTTGCCTCAAAAGTTTAAATTGATGGAAGAAATAGATTTTTATTATTTATTTTATATCTTAACAGTTTATTTTTTTTTATTTTTATATGATCGATCTCAATCCCTTTCTAATTGGCCGGATTTATTAATTCAAGCTTGGACAAAGGAAAAGCCTTAATTTTAGCTTTTCTTAACTTCCATATATTCTCCGATGTCTTGAGGAAAATGCCATGACGCGTGGGGCATTATTTATAGGAACAATAATGCTACGCCCACCGCTCAAAATGTCCTGCTCCCACTTACCGCTATATGTGGCATGCCACGATGTTTGCCTTTAATAAATAAAAAAGTAAAGCCTCCTTCGTCTTTAAAAAATTAGAACCTCATTCGTCTTCAAGCCAACCGGAACCCAAACCCATTTCAAATTTCGTCTTCATCAAGTTCGTCTTCAAGCCAGAGGAACCCATCTCAGATTAAAAATATTGAGCTCCTTCATCTTCAAGCTTTGTGATCTTCAAGCCAGAGGAACTCATTTCGAATTTCGTCTTCGTCAGCTTCATCTTCAGTCCAGAGGAACCCATCTCAAATTAAAAAATTAGAACCTCCTTCGTGCTTCGTCTTCCAGTACCAATTCAAAAAAAAAAAACTTGAGAATCCCTTTGTCAAAAAAACCTAATAAAAAAAAAAAGTTCCAATTCCAGTGTGGGATCAACAAAAAAATTTCATTTGTTTTACTTGTTTTACCATAGAAAGAGATAGAGCAAGGGGATCATAATATCCCTACACATATGTGTCTCTCTTGATTCTACAGACGTATGAGAGAGCTTCCTATTATGAACAATGGTGTGAGTTAGTGTTTTGAATGATGCTCTTAGTGTTAGAAGCATGAGGAACGCCAGGTCATGATCAGGCCATCCTCAAAAGTGATAATCAAATTCCTCCTTGTTATGCAGAAGCATGGTTACATTATAAAGTTTGAGTATGTTGACGACCACAGGTTTGGAAAAATTTTTGTTGAATTTAATGGAAGGCTAAACAAATGTGGCGTTATTAGTCACTACAACAAATATTGCTTTTTTCCATGAGTGATAGTTGCGGGAAAAAGTAAAAATTAGTGGAAAAAAATGTTTTCCCACCAATTTTGTCTGTGGGAGGCTCGTGGCATATAATTTATCAAGAAAGAATCTTTTTCCACTGAATCACAAGTTCATGGGAAAAGCCTTCTTTTTCCCACGACATTTGTGGCGGTTAAAAATATTTTTCTTCGTGGCAAATAAGTTATCATCTGGTATAATGTTTTGAAAATAACATCATTCTCCATGAACAGAAGTTGTGGAAAATAATGTTTACCCATGACATATCTTCATGAAAAAAGTTGCCTTTAGTATTTCCGATAACATACTTCATGGGAAATATAAAGTTTTCCACAAAGTATTTTGTTAGAAATTTTTATTTATGAAGAAATTTTATCGTGGGAAATAAACATTTTCAACAAAAAAAAAAAACATTTGCCACGAGTTTTATTCGCGGCAAATGAGATTTCAGAAAAAATATATATATATAAACATTAACCCATGAGACTGATCAGTCTCATATAGGCTATAATTATTATATCCGAACCTTAGAGATCAAAATTCATGCTTATAATAATTTAAATATATATATATATATAAAATTGTACTAACATTCATAAGAAAAACTTCTAATGAGAATTCAAGAGAGGAAATTGTCCATACAATTTATACACATATATCATACAACCACAAAACTTTATAAGTTACAATTCATGGCTCTACAAAACCACAACTATACAATCCATTCAAGCTTTATAAGATCAACATACAATCCATTCAAAGTACTCATTTGTTTTTACAAGCTTCATCCATACCCAATACATTTAATATATATACAAATTAAATGAATTAAACCAACATCATCATCATACTTTACAAACTCACTACAACTCCATCACTTAATCCCAACACTTCAAAATAATTTATCTTCATCCTAACTCCATTCTATGCTCAAACATCAACACAAGTGAAGCCACTCCATTCTATCCACTCAATTGCAATCCAAATAGGCTATCGTCCAACCAACAAGCAAAAACAAAATCCACTTTAGAACCAATGACAGATTTGTTTATAATTAAAATTTGTTTATAATTAAACAACCTTTAATTTAATTAATCAATTCTAAAAATGCATAAGTTTTTTAAACTAAGCCCCAAGTCAAAGTGTGCTTATTAATCTAAGAGATAGGGAAATAGAGGTTATACCAAAACTCTTGGGGCTAAGAATGTCTCGGATGGTGTGGTGGTGAAGCTGGCCGTAAGCTTGAGACAGGAAAAGTAGCTGCAAGAACAAGAACTTTCTCATCATTGTGCCCTACACCCTAAATCGTAAGAAAGAAAAGGTCCAGTGATGTTAAGATCTAATAAATTGAAACAATTAATCAAATTCAAAGAATGTTGAAACAATAAATTTTAATTCATTTATCACTTTGGCCAACCCAACCTAAATCCATCACCCAATCCAAGACACAAGCTTTCCATCACAAAAGAATTCAGTTGGCTTCAAAATAATACCCAAATCAAATGGAGTCAAGTTAGGGTATATATATGATGCACTCACTTCATGTACCTTAAAAATTGAAAAGATTAAAAAAGAATAATAAGTTGAAGAAGAAAAGTAATAAGAAAATAGAAGAGAGTTATGGATTCTATCACAGTGGCATAAACATGAAAATACTTTCGATACAAGAAAGCAGTGCAACATTTAAATATAAGTTCGATCATCCATCATGCCCAAACTATCCACGAGTATGAGCACTCTTTGTAATAAACTCCAACATGAGGAACTAGAGGAAACAGCTATAGGAGCAAGGTTAATATAGTCGAGAAGAAACTCTTTGTGCATGGAAAACACCTCAAACATCCTAAATATATATATACAGCTCCAAAAGGAAAAAGATTGACTATCCAAAAGGAAACTCTTTGTGATCATATAATATAGTAAAGACATGATTGGGAAGCTTAGGATCAAATCCATTGTGCGTGTGGGAGAGCATGATAAAACGTACGTATAAGCTGGTATTAATGCATGCTCTATAAACATGAAAATTACCAAGCTAACCAAAAGCATGTTTAAAAATTCAGACCTAATAACTTGGAAAATTACCTTTGTTAGGTTAATACTTTTTTAAACAATACAAATCCAAAATTTTAGAATTTTCAAGACCCAAATCTTAATCACCCCTCCAAATCCATGATCTATCCTAACGCACTAATAATTTATCGGCATGTTCGATAATGGATAATCGAAACAATTTCGTCATAGCACGCATATTCTTGGAACATGACAACTTACAAGGCGCATGCAGCTAGCCAATGGTGCATCATGTTCATGAACATATATGAACATATACAAGGCTGAACCACACGAATACATGATTAACCTAACATGAAGCAAAATATACCCTTTGGTTATCATTGAATGATAGATTTATAATCTAATTGTGAGCAGAATAAATATATAGTAGTATTTAACAAATTTAAGGGGCATGGATGTCTCTATTTAGTAAATCCATGGAATGATCTACAAAGTGCCATGCATGCACCTAAGGGCAGTAGTCTACTCATGAGAATTTAGGTTGGAAAATGTTATTATTGAAGATTTTATTAAATGTTATTATTCAACATTGGAAAATGAATTAAGTTGAATTGGAATGAAAAAATTATAAAAATAATGAATAAGAACTAAGAAGTAGTACTCGAGAGCCTTTCTTTACAATATGGTAAATATATAAGTAAAAAGTAAAACTATGGTTTTGGTAAAATCTTCAATTAGCATCTATATATTAGTTTTTCTTTTGAGGTCAGAAGTAAAATACTTGTTATATATCGATCCACGCTAATGCAAAAATTGGTACTGTACGTATAAGTGGTTATAGTGGCACCATCTGCCTTTTTTTTCTGATAGGTAAAAAAGAAACAAATTGACAAACTAAGAAACTTGATAAACTAATATAGTCTCAACAAATATACTAGGGGTGAACACTAATCAAAATGCATAGTAATTCTAGGCAATATCTTCTTTTTATAAGAATTCAGACCCAAATTAAAACTAAAATAGTCTAGAAAAAGCATAACCATGCAACATGAACAAACAACAAAAAAACTAAGAGCTTGAAACAAGAGAAAGACCTAAACAAAATAGTAAAGGATAAAAAAAGAACCCAAAAAATCCTGAAGCTAAGACAAATAAATCTGCACCTCGGTAACTCAGTGGTCTTCACCTGCTATAATCCTCTGCATGCACAAGCAAACCAAAAATAAAACATAAAGCAAAGCCAACTGACTATTAAAATGGAATCAAATACCAAGCCAATCAACGAAATGAGCACAAATTTTATAGGATGAGTATTCAACGCAAATATAGAAAGAAAAATAAGAGTAAGCCACAGCTTGTTAAGAATAAGTTTTGTAACTGCACTGGGAGGAAGCTGAGAAAGAGAGGATGAGGGAGGGAACACATTAGCTAAAAAGGAAAGTGGAAGGCATTGCCATAATAAACAAGTTAACTTTGTATAGTTCAAGAATATATAGCCAAAAGAAAAACAAAAGTTCAACAAAAAATAAAACCAAGTAAAAAGTAAATATAAGGTAAAACAATTAGAGATAAAAAGTGAAACTTAACCATCAGAAGTATGGATAATCAACTTCCTACAAATTCATTGGCCTAAAGACAATAAAAATGAAGTACCCTCAAGTGGTGAACTGTAAATGTTGCAGTGTAAAGCTAAAAAATTCACTACTTTGCCATTGTTAACTGACATATGTAGTTCATTGAATATAAATCAACTAATATATGGTAATAGACACATGCAGTTTCAAATTAATGCAACAAGTTTACATGACTAAAGGAGTATCTATAATCCTAAGACAGTATCTATAATCCTAAGACAGAACACATAGTACAACCTCAAAACAGAACACACGGCACCAACATATATACATACACAAAATCATACTAAAGTCACCTATGGTTAAACCAAGCTCATTAACAAAATACCAAATTCGAAACATAGGAAATCATATAGTAAAACAGCTCTATCATCATTCGGTTCGGACCAAAATAGAGCATTTATAAAATTTTGCAACATAGAGAAATAACCACAACCCAAGACACAAGCTTTCCATCACAAAAGAATTCGGTTGGCTTCAAAATAATACCCAAATCAAATGGAGTCAAGTTAGGGTTTTTACCTTGGTTCTTAGCTCATTCTCAAGATGTAAAATGGAGGACCAAATAATGCTATAGGCATGTAGAGGAAAGAAGACAAGTGATTGCACTGAAAAACCCCAAACCGAAAGGGGGAAAGCAGATCGACGGTGAGGGGGAGGGAGATCTTCGGTGGAGGGGCTAGGGACCGTTGGGGGGTTAGGTACGTCGGAAGCTAGAGGTAGTGCGGCGACTGCGGACGCGGGGCACTGGGAATCAGAGGGAGAAAAGAATTCGAGGGAGAAGAGAGAGGGAGATTGGCGTGAGAGAGAGAAGCCGCGAGGGAGGGACTTGGTAGGTTGGTCGGTGACGCTGGAGGTGGACCGTGCCGGTGGGTCGACGGCAGCGTGCAATGGCTGCTGCGTGGAGGCACGAAGAGTGCGGATCGGGGGGGGGGAAGAGGGATTGGGGAGAGACGGGAGGGGGAAGGAGACGCTGGAGGGAATTAAAGGAACGAGGGAATACGTAGGCGTTTTAAATCCAATTCTGGTAAGACTATTTGCCGCGAGATAATGTCGCAGAAAAAAAATAATAACCTTGTGGCAAAAACTAATAACCCACGAAAGGGCATATTTTTTTTTAGATTTATTTTCGACGACTTTTAATCGCCGCAAAAAACGTCAGTTTCGTGGCAAAAAATCTTTTTCTCACAAAGTTTTACTTACGAAGGTCGTCTCGTGGCAAAGGGTTAATACTTTTTTCCACAAGCAATTTTCGTGTCATAAGCCTACTATTTGCCACTATTGTTTACCCTGGAAAAAGAACTCGTGGGAAAAACCCACATTTGTTGTAGTGAGTCCTTGTTTTAATGTAGGCGTCAGAGGGATTGAAGATTGGACTGCAAGGTTGCTCCCCTCTAGACAGTTTGATTATATTAGTTATAATAAAAGAGGCTAGGAGAAAGAATGTTGGTGGTAAAACAAGCTTTCGTCGGGGGTTGATTTTCGACTTATGAAGAAGAAATGAGGAGCAGAGGATGGGGGATGTTGGGCGGGAGACCAGTCCACTCAGATCAACTTTTTCGTTTTTTTTTTAATTTAAAAAAGAAGACAAGTGGCATGCCAGGTAGAACGGTAAGAGAAAAAGATAAATATAAACGGTAACTGTAGCATCGCTCTTATAGGAAAATACTATGCCTACAGAAGATTTCTATCGAAATTCTCTATCAAAATATTTTTTATTTTATTTTAATTTTTTTTTACTTAATAATTAAGTAAGTGTTTTTAAATGAATATCTGATTTTTTTTTTTTTAAATATCTAAATAGTTTTAAAAAATGGTGAAAGAAAAAGTAAAAAAAGAAGAAGATCAGTTTAAGTATTCGGTAGAGAATTTCACTGTGGACGTAGCAACGTCCTTATTTATATTGTCGTTCATTTCTGATCGAAATGATCAGATCAGCACAATTATTATTATTGTTGATATTATTTTTTAGTAAAAAGGCTATATATATATATATATATATATATATATATATATGTAACTTTTTATTTTTTTTCCTTAGCAAATATATAGCGTAAAGATGATTAGTACTGGAAGAACTTAATTAGTTTAAAATGAATAAAACAAAAAATTAAAACATATTTGGCGCATGTGTGATGTACATAGGATGATCATGTGTAACAAAGCCCATATAATTAACCAACAAAGATAATGTGTAACAAGGCATTAATTAATTATGCATGCACGAACGTAAAAATAGCACAAGGCTTCATTTAGTTGCACAGATCATGAGATAATATGATATGAGAAATATGTGAATAATATTGAGATAATTTATGAATAGTTGTGAAATAATTTGAGTTAATATATTTTATGGAATTTTAAAAAACGAGAGAGAAAAAGTTTAATAAAATATTATAAAGTTAAAATATTTTTATATTATTTTTATTTTTAGATTTGAAAAAATTGAATTATTTTTTGTGTTTTATTTAGAAGTTTGATAAAATTGTAATGATTATATGAAAAAATTAAAAATTTCGAAATTTGAAGTTAAAAAGTGTTTGTGTTTTAATGGTGTTTGAAATTTTGAATGTTAAGATGAGATAGGTTGAGACTATCTGTAAAACCAAATGGGGTCTAAGATTGTTGTTATAGAGTGCGCGAGTGCCACATACTCATTTTGAAAAAAATAAGTAAATATGATACTCAAATAAAAAAATAATTTTTAATGGTGGACTCTACTCTTTTTTAAAAGAAGTGTATAGTATTTGTACAACTCATGACTGTATGTAGTATTCCTCATTGTTTAATGGTGACATTTAATTTTGTTAGGTTAGAAGGAATAATAATATTATTTATTATTATTATTATTTGAAAAGAAAAAGATTAATTATAGATCATAAATTATTAGGTTGGTCCACTCAAATTAAGATGGGTTCTGACTCAGTACTTACTCATGTTTTTAAATCATGTTTGCTATCAAATGTGTGCGCTTAGATTGTGGAATCTCATCATGTGGGCCAATTTGTTATAATAGCAGTCTCTGCAGGCGAGAAGAAAATTTTGTAGTGCTAGCTCGTAACTCGTAAGACCCGATCGACCATATATATACGTGCATGTGTGGAACATATTCTCAAAGAATATCTTATTTCGGTGCAGTTGGGATACGTAACGATCACCATTAATTGGTGGAGGGAGGCGGGCGCTTGCAGTGCATGGTATGTACTACGTATAACATGTTTATGAACAAAGGCTGAGGAGTTAAGTTAGAATTGAGATATGTGTAATTTTTTAGGTTGAAATGTAATATGAAATAAGTTATATGAGTTTAACTTTTTTTTTATGTAAAGTTGAAAAAGAAGTAAGTCGATCTGAGTTATTTCAGTTTAGTTCAACAACCAAACATAACCTAAAATTATAAAGCAGCGCATTTAATTATAAAATATGGATTCACGTACGTACATCATGATTTCAATCATCATCTTGGTGCTTAGAAAAAAAAAAAAATCATCATCTTTGGTGTAGTGCCTGTGGACCTGTTTATTTGAAGCACCGGGTGTATAATAAATAAAAAATAAAGAGAAGTAATATTCTGATATGATTGATCTATTAAGTGTACATGGTACTCCTAATTAGGCACAAACAGTACTGGCCTGCATTTATTTAAATAGTTCGATAGATACATAAAGACACGCTTTCAGCAGGAGATCGAGGGGGAACAAACAGTACAGACCATTAAAACATACGACATATGCATCTTATATTAATATTGTTCTAATTCCTAGGAAGTGGTCTCATTCAGAATTAATGGATGCCGGCCAGCTCCCTTAAGGCACATGAACAGGAAATTCATCAATCTCTTCCATCCAAGGATTGTTCTTTTCCTTTGTCGGATCAATGGTGCGCAAAGCTCGCCACACAGCACTGTTACACTTGAATCCTGATCCAAATGCAATTTGCCAAGCCCGATCCCCTTTCTTGATCCTCCCTTTAGCCTCACAATAAGCCAGTTCATACCACAAAGAGCTGCTAGAGGTGTTCCCAAATCTATAAAGAGTCATCCTTGAGGGCTCCATATGCCACTCAGTCAATCCAAGGTTCTTCTCTAACTCATCTAGTACGGCCCTCCCACCAGCATGTATGCAAAAATGCTCTAAAGCCAACTTAAAGTCGGGAACATAATTCTTTATCCTCATTTTGAACACCTTTTTCGCAACAAAATTTGTCAAAAATAGGATTTGTTCAGACATGGGAAGGACCAAAGGCCCCAAAGTTACGATGTTGGCTTTAAGGGCTTCACCAGCCACCGTCAAAAGGTCTTTGGAGAGTACGATGCCAAGTTTGTTCTCCATGTCTTCTTTTTGAAAGACACAGTTGTAACTTTTATCATCTGCACCTTTGTGTGTTCGTAAAGTGTGAACGAGCTGGTACTTTGAACGACGACGATCAGATAATGAGTTTGATAAGAGGATCGCAGCTGCACCCAGACGGAAGAGGCAATTTGTGATGAGCATCGAACGGTTATTACCACCATACCAGTTGAGAGTCATGCTTTCCATGCTCACTACAAGCGCATACGAGTTGGGCTGTACCTGTAACACAGGTAGCAAAAAGGTTAGTTTGATAACGATCATGCATGCAGCAAATTAAGGGGTGCAGTCATTATACCAGCAATTCTAGGGAGTGCAACTAGGGTTAACGGGTCGGTTCGGTCCAGTTTTAAATGTATTTTATTATAATTTAAATTGATATATATAATTTTAAAATTTAAATAATCAATACCGCACCAATTACATTACATTCTTAAACCGGCTTTCGGATCTAGATTTTTTGTATATTATATAATATATATATAATATAGTATATTACAATATACAATAATATAATGACAATATATTATAATATATTATAATTATATTATAGACTATAATGATATATTATAATATATAATATAATGATATATTATAGTATATTATAATATATAATGATATATGGTTTTAAAATTTAATATTATATTAATTAGTAATTTATCATATAATATAAAATTATTTTTTATATATTATATATAAAAATTATATATAATATAAAAAATTAATATATATATATATAAACCGGTCTAATCTCATGTTAGGAAAAAAAATTAGAACTAACAGATTGATTTTAACCGATTTAAAAAATATATATATATATATTAGACCGAACCAAACCTGATACTGGACTGAACCTCGGGCCAATCCAGTAAAGATTCTCGGTTTACTGATTTTTTTTTTTTTCACCCCAAGTGTAACTCCTGTATACAACCGAAAAAATAAAATAAACTAAAATTCACTGAAAAAAATACTCTCGTCTTTTATCGGTGAGTTTGATCACTCTCTTCTTAAGTTGATTGTACTAGGCATGAATAATGAAGATATAAAGAAGGTATCCCAACCTGTAACAGGCGTTTGGCCAGGTCTATGGAAATGAGGCCAGCACTGCAGCCCATTCCACCAAGATTGTAGCTCAGAATGTTCCCTCTGAGCTTGTAACGGTTCACAACCATGGCTGACAACGACGGCGTTGGATTGAAGACGCTGCAATTCACAACAAGAATCCCTATATCCTTACAATTCACCCCAGTTTTCGCCAACAATTCGTCGATCGCTCCAAACATCACCATCTCTGCCTCATTTCTTGCTGCCTCCACACTCATGTTCATTGGGACTTCCAACAGTGATTTCGATACATGTGTCTTCTCGCCGTACCCTGACCTCTCCAGAATTTTCTTTTGAAACGCTAAACTTTCGTCCGAGAAACTCCCAGTAAGCTCAGACCTTTTCATGAAAGTTTCTTCACTGCACATTAGCGATGGGTCGGGCTTGTAACATGCAAAATTCATCAAGTAAACTGGTCTAGGACGACGTGCAAAGTAAAGGGATGCAAGGAAAACCGTAAGCGCGGTGCATATTGTGACTGAGATGAGATTGAGCTTAAGGTGGCTGAACAAATGGACGAAGTCTTTGCCGGAAAGATGAGCCGAAGCTATAGTGATCAGCGGCACAAGACAAAGATACATGGCGTTGGAAATCAAGTAGTGGTAACCAACCTTCACATATTTAAGTTTAACTGAATTCGATTCAGTCCCTAGACCGATTTGTTTCTTCTCAAATCCCATTGTTGCCAGCTTTCTTTTCACTTAAATTTTCTTTTCCCTTGGTATACTAGTGTCATAAATTTTGAAAAATTCTAGACTCTATTCTCGGAAAAAAAAACGAAAATCCAAAGCTAGCTGTTACGAGCTACACACACACACACACATATATATATATATATATATATATATAGAAGGTTTGATCTAGTTGAAAATGACAAAGAAAAGAAGAAAAGAAGTTGGGAAGAACTTAACAGAGAAGGAGTAGTACTAGTGGATTGAAAACTAATTAAGATCGATGGAAGTATGGTAGTGTTGGGGGCAGTTTGGAATATGATCTCAAGAGGGTTTTATAATGTTTTGAAGAGTGGATATTACGTCACCCACCATTAATTGACGCAGGTAGGAGAGTCGTGAGTATGATGAGAATCTCCATATTTAATATTAAGCCCATCTCCTTTTTCTGGCATTCCCATTGATTCATCGGAATCACATGCATGCGTTGTCGGCTAATTAATACAAGCATTCATGGCCGGGGCCGGCCGGTGGTCAGAGCGATCGGCCGTACGTGCACGCATGAAAAATTGTTTTACTCGGCCTTTTGAGTTTGGAAAATGCTAGGTTCACGTAAAACTTTTACCGAAAACATCTAGAGAATTACCTGGCTGCTGCATGTGAATTTAAAAATGAATAACCACGAGAGAGTTAAATGAATAACCACAAAATAACTTGGCTCCTACCTACGTACAAAGCAATTACATAGAGGGTTAAAAAGCCTTTGATGGGAGGTGTATTTGAGCTCAAGATGATGGAATATTTATGAGATGTGATCTATAAAAAAGGTAAAAAATATTAAATTTATTGATAATAAATTATTTCACAATTTTTTTTAAGCTAACTATTTCACATCTTTTTTTTTTTTTTTATCTAAGCTAACTATTTCACATCTTTTTTTTTTGGCTTTTTACCGAAAATCTTGTGAACTCGTTTTAATTATTTTATTTGTATTTGTTATTTTTGAAAATAAATAAATAATTTTAAATTTTTATATATCTTTACATAATAATTTCAACTTTATTTTTTACAGAATACATTATAATAACATTCCATCACAAAATCATGCGTTACATGATATTGCATTAATTCTATTAATACAAAAATACATTATAAGAAATTACACTAAACCTATTACAAAAAATACATTTATATATTATATTACAATAACTTAATGGATCAAAACAACACCACGTACTCTTATAATTTTTACCAAAATCGCATGCATGGGTGTGCTTAATTTTGCTTTGACTTTTTTTTTTTTTAATTAAATCACGTGTGTCTGTTTTGCTTTTACTTTAATTTTTATTTATTTTTAATTTAAATGACGTCAGTCTGAGTAAATCTTGCTTTTAGTTTAGTTTTATTTTTTTTTTTTTAATTTAAGTCACGTCACTGATTAAATTTTACTTTTAATTTTGTTTTTTTTTTAATTTTAAATTAAGTCCCGTGCATGCCAACAGACTACACGTCATTCTGTAAAAAGTTTCGATTTGCCATCTTCTGTGACCGTAACAGTGCCCGTTTTTGACTGTACGCAAAGAAGCATTAATTCATTCACTGTTGGAGCTCCCATAATTGATACATGAGTTCAGTATTTAACTTAACATGCATGTGTATACTGCTCGCGTATTGTCAAAACTAATTGAATAATACTATTATTCGCTTTAGATTTTATTATTATATCTAATAATACATTGATGTGGCGTATTTTAAGTGACTCAATTTCAATAACAGAAATGTTAGTTTTAGTACAAATATAAACAAATAAAATGACATGAGTTGATGTGGTATATCAGTTTATAAGACTATATCAATCTATATATTTACTTTTGTGGGGTCTATCTCTTTAAAAATAATATGATTTAAGATGACGTTTGAGTACTGAAACAAAGGCTCAACAAAACGTATCTTGCTTCAAGATTTCTCCAATCAGATGGTTATCAACAAATTAAATCAAGCATGGTCATTATATATAATATCCTAGTTCTGCGGTCACGAAACTATCCATTTTTTCCATGGAAATTCGGGTACTACACATTACTTGTGCTGAATGTTAAACTGATCTCCAAGTTCATTATAAATTGCCACATGATCATCATGTACATCTGAAGCCACATTATACTTTAATGGCGGAAATTAGGAAAGTGATCAAACAATTCATGCATTGAGATAAGAAAATATCATGACCATGCTTGTCGAATTGAATATGTTGGGCCGGCCATTTGTAGTAAAGAATGACGCCATTTGTAGTAAAGAATATATATGCACAGACATTTCTTTAGAAGTTGGCTTTTGACCTAATTAAACCCATTTTTTGAGTCATGTTCTCTCTCGTATATATATATAGGGGCCGGGGTCGTGTATGTTCACTGATTTATACGATAACTTCTCTAAATCGTTGGCGTGCAGAATATAAAAATCGATTTTAAAATAAAAACCATGTTTGGATCCTTCAACGATTTGTATTAATGGACCATAACATCTTCTCAACCACCATCTGTCAGTTGTTTAATTTCCCACTTCACTTGAATGCGACTTGTCTAGATATTTCTATCATATATCAGAGACAAAAATGCACAATTATAATATAATCTGATCAGCTCACATGTTGCCTTCAACTTCGACCTGAATTTAGAGTATGGAATATGCTTAATTAATGTATCTGTGGATGGATAAAATGTTAAAGCCCAGTATAAGGCCCGGCCACCAGGTCACATTAGAAGATAAGACCAAATGATAGGAGTGGGGAACAATGGGGGACGTGGAGCGGGTGGGTGGAAGGGGCTTCAAAGCAGGTCAAAGGGAGTATGGGAGAAGTATAGGGGAAAGAGAGCTAACACACGCAAATGGGCTCGGTCCCATCATTGCAGACTGGTACAAGTAACAAGGAGGTAAATAAAAGCTTTCAGCCAAATGACCAAAAAACTCTCTCGAGTTTGTCTTCTTCCTCTTCTTATTCTTCCCTGGAAATGAGTGCTCCTGTGGAGAGATAAAATGTTAAAAATCTAGTATAAAGCCCAGCCACCAGGCCACATTAGAAGATAAGACCAAAGGATAAGAATGGGGAACAAGGGGGGACGTGGAGCAAGCAGGTGGCAGGGGCTTCAGAGCAGGCCAGAGGGAAAGGGAGTTGACACACACAAATGGGTTAGGTCCTATCACTGTAGACTGGTACAAGCAACATGATGGTAGATAAAAGCCTTTGGCCAAATGACCAAAAAACTCTCTCGACTTCATCTTACTCTTCTTCTTCTTCTTCCCTGGAAATGAGTGCTCCAGTGGGATTTTCTTCTCCAACAAGTGGATATTCAACTTTCTTTGTACAATGAGATGAGAATGACCATGAGTGATTGTAAACAAATATATTATAATGAAAATTTCCCTCCCAAACCTCCGTAGATGTAGACCTAGTGCCGAATCACGTAAATTTTTGTGTCTCTCTCTTTATTTTCTCTACACTTATCTGCCATGGACGTATGCACCGTCACCATACAGCCATACCAGAATACTGTCGGGGGCACCGAACAATACCGATCGAGGCCCAGTCAACTTAGTGGGCCGGAAATGACTTTTTCTCTTCTTCTGGTATGTTGTGCGATTTTTACAGTATCAATAGTATCGTTCAGGTTAGGTTTGGATAGTGAGTTGAGATAAGATAAGTTGAGATGAGATAAAAGTTAAAGTTGAATAAAATATAATTAAAATATAATTTTTTAATATTATTATTGTTTTTGAATTTAAAAAAATTTAATTATTTATTATATTTTATGTGAAAATTGTAATGATGAGATGAGATCATGAGATGGGTTGAGAGTGTTTCTCAATCCAACTGAGTTTGAAAAAGTTATAATGATAAAAAAAATACTGCTTAATTTCAAGTAGTACTAGCTATTTCGAGTACTACTATGTATATTAATGTTTTGAGTAATAATGATGCACTCATAATTCTTTTTACAACATTTTATAGACTATATAATATTAAATTGATAATACTTATGTAAAAGGATGTTATTTTTATGAGTTATTTTACAAAAATATCTCTCATTTAAAACAAAATTGTGAAAATAGTTAAGTATCATGTGTATTATTTTCCTAATATTTTTAAATCTTCTAGCTAGTCTCTATCACAGTCATGTTGTTTTAATCAATTTCCATTCATCGACATCGATTTACATAACTTGCAAGTAACCTGTTATAACAAGTTGGTTTTGGGTATATTAATTTTATAGTTCTTGCCGGCTCTAATTTCTAGTTAGTTGATGTGATCCTTGGGTTCTAGATATATATAAGGTTATTATACGAAGGAAAAACCATTTTAACCGGACAATATTCCACCATGATGTTGCGTGTATGACTAATCTAGAGAACATTTCTTTCACACAAGGTCTTTAGAATATAGCTACTATCTTTTGCAAGTGTTTAGGTTTTGACATTTATGTAACTCCAAAGCCTTTTTCCCGTTTGTTAGATGTATTTTTCCGTCATGTCACGATGGTTATCAATAAACTTGGTTTACCATACTTCTTTCTTAAAAATAAAAAGTCAAAAGAATTTACCAAATAATATCGTCGGCAAAGTAGAAATCAGAAAATAGCCAAATAGCTGAGAGCTTGGCTAGTTAGCTACTTAATTGTCTTGAGGCAAATGGTTGGGCCTTGGGGAATGGGCCGGAAAGAATCCCTTCTCCTGCGCGGTAGATATATTGTCTTTAGGCCTGACATATATGCACGTTCATAGGTGAGTTAGCTACTTAACCTAGGTTATGCTTGGAAGATGAGATAAGATGAGAATTTTTAAAAATTTTGTGAATAGTGTTAAGATGAAAGTTTAAAATATTATTTTTTAATATTATTATTATTTTGGGATTTGAAAAAGTTAAATTAGAATTTGAAAAAGTTGAATTGTTTATTATATTTTATATGGAGATTTGAAAAAGATGTAATGATGAGATGAGATAGAGATGAGATGAGATTTCTCATCTTTGTTTCCAAACATAACCTAAAGTTGGAATTCAGAAATTTTATTTATTTGAGATACTTATTACACTGATAAAAAAAATATAAATTTTGTTATTCATTTTATACATTAACAATAGAATAATCCTTAAATAATAGGTATAACTGACGCAATATACATATAGCTTGGTTTGTTTTTACAACTCCTCTCAATTTATTTCATCTCATCTAATCATTATAATTTTTTTAAATTTTCACACAAAATAAAATAAACAATTCAATTTTTTCAAAATTTAAAATAAAAATAATAAACAATTCAATTTTTTCATTTCATCTCATCTAATCAGCCTTATGATGATCATGGCGTACGTAATTTCTGAATTTGGGTCCCCGGCTGGCCTTTAAGGCTGCGTTTGGATATTGAACTGAGTTGAGTTAAATTTAGATGAAAGTTAAAAGTTGAATAAAATATTGTTAGATTATTATTTTTAATATTATTATTTTGTGATTTGAAAAAGTTAAATTATTTATTATATTTTGTGTTGAAATTTGAAAAAATTGTAATAATTAAATAAGATGAATTGAGATAAGTTTGGGATCCAAATTGGCCAATCAATGATCAAAGCACGTACAGTTGAGTTACATAACCTTAAACTTACTCATGCATGTCTATAAGAATAATGTTGAGTATAGTTATAAATTGTATAAATATCGCATAATCATTTTAAAAAAAAGTAAGATTTACTATTAAAAATTTAATTTTATCATGATGTAGATCTCATACTTCTTTTTTAAAAAGAAATGAATGGTACTTATACATGACTCTATGGCTCTACCATAATGGAAAGAAATGTGGGGCGAAATACAATCACCTACTATATATATATATATATAGTAGATGTGACAATTTACCTTAGGCTAAGAAGATTCAGAAAGTTTAAAAATATTTAACACGTGAATAATACAAAGGCTACAACAAATCGATAACTAAATAAGTCGAGAAGTAGAAGCATGAATCAAGTACGTCGAGATTAGATGAACATATTCAAAGAGTGAGATGGGCCATCGGTGAGAGAGAAGAAAATACTTGGAGCTGTTTGAATAGTAAAATGAGATAAAATAATTTTTAAATAAAAATTAAAAATTAAATAAAATATTATTAGAATATTATTTTTACTATTATTATTATTTTAAAATTTAAAAAAATTGAATTATTTATTATATTTTGTATAAAAATTTTAAAAAATTATAATAATAAAATAAGATAAATTAAAAGTATTTCTCAATCCAAACCTCTAAGTAATATTAAAGTATGAGATGGGCCACCGTTGAGGGACATATAATGTATGCACAATTCTGTAGGAAGTTGGGCTTCTGGCCTGTAAAATCCATTATTTGAGTCATGATGTTTTCACATGCTCCACGTGTGCCTTTTCTATTTGAATGAATATGAAAATGAGAAATATTTTAACTATAAAAAAATCACATAAAAATAAATTTATAAATTGACGTAAGTTGATGTGGTATGGTAAATTATAAAGCTACTTTTATCGTAAAAAAAATCTAATGTACCGCATCAATCCACATCAACATGTGAGTTTATTTTTATAAATATAGCACTTTTATATGAAAAATGTTAGTTTGTCTTTCAAAAGTACCCCTACTATTTTTTTAATGTTTAAAAGAAGCTACTGCTAATAAATTTAATATTTAAGAGAAAAACAAAAAAGCAAAATCACTAAGTACACTTTTTTAGGGCAATTATCATCACCATATATATATAAAGATTAAAGACACTCTTGTAAGAAGTAGAATAAATATAAAAATAATTTTATAATAGACGTAAAATTAAATTATATTAATTTATAAATTTATTTTTTTGAAATTTTTTATCGTCTTTTGATTATCATACGACGTAATAATTGACTACTTATTAAAATCTACTTCACAAAGTTAATTTATAATCTAATATATTAAACAAGTCAAATCAACTAATTGAGTTGAAGACACAAATTAAAAAAAAATGATTTAAAATACTAAAATATTAATGTTATTCGTTAAAGATAAAAATAAAGAGATAAATGATAGTTTAATTATCTTAAAGAAACTAGTGCAAAGTGGGCAGTGTGTGTCTCCTCGAGCTGTAAATTTTAATTATAAATTATTATATTATAATATATCATGATATTGCGTCGATAATATATTACAAGTTTCCGAAACATTACATGAATTCAACGCCACTGTCGCCACCGTCATCGTGTCCACCATCTTTTACATTTTTTTTTATTTCCCTTGGCGACCTCAATTCCACGCACCCCCACCTTCTCTGCAACTACAATCGAGAGAGACATACGGACTGACAAGCATGCGGAGCTGAAAAGCCAAGAGAATGGGAGCGAGAGCGAGGCATAACCTGCGTCCGGGGCTGTGAGTTTGTGTGGCTTTGGTCTGAATCAGATCAACTGGTAAAGCTGACTTGGGATTTGAAATGGGTTTGGCTCTTTTTATCTTTTGAATGGGTAAAAAAGATGGGAAAAGAGAGCACAATGTCTTGGAAGACCAGAGGAGTAGAGCCAGCTTCGAAGACTTTGGTATCTAGAAAATGGACTCTGCTGCTTTGCATTGGATGTTTCTGTGCTGGGATGTTATTCTCTGATAGGTATTCCTTCTGATTTGAATATGCAATTTATTTCGTTACCTTTTCTCTGAGTTAGCAGCTCTAATTGAAATTTGGTGAAGTGGGTAGCTTTGTTTATCACTTTATCTCCAACTTGTCATTTATCTGTTTAATTTTTAGGTTTTGGTCATGGATTTAGCTAGGTTGTTCCTTTTTCTTTTTTTCTTTTCTTTCTTTTGCTTTTGAGGTTCGATGGGTGATGCCAAAGCCGGTGATAGATGTGTTCTTCAGTCGGCAGGGTTATTTGGTAAGCATAAAAAAGAGCTTCCTTTTCTAGTCCGAAGGAAGCTATTTAAAAAAAAAAAAATAGCATTTGTAGTAAAGAATGGTGGCGCCATTTGTAGTAAAGAATATATATGCAGAGACATTTCTTTAGAAGTTGGCTTTTGACCTAATTAAACCCATTTTTTGAGTAATGTTCTCTCTCGTATATATATATAGGGGCCGGGGTCGTGTATGTTCACTGATTTATACGATAACTTCTCTAAATCGTTGGCGTGCAGAATATAAAAATCGATTTCAAAATAAAAACCATGTTTGGATCCTTCAACGATTTGTATTAATGGACCATAACATCTTCTCAACCACCATCTGTCAGTAGTTTAATTTCCCACTTCACTTGAATGCGACTTGTCTAGATATTTCTATCATATATCAGAGACAAAATGTACAATTATAATATAATCTGATCAGCTCACATGTTGCCTTCAACTTCGACCTTAATTTAGAGTACGGAATATGCTTAATTAATGTATCTGTGGATTAATAAAATGTTAAAGTCCAGTGTAAGGCCCAGCCACCTGGCCATATTAGAAAACAAGACAAAAAGATAGGAGTGGGGAACAAGGGGGGACGTGGAGCAGGCGGGTGGGAGGGGATTCAGAGCAGGTCAAAGGGAGTATGGGAGAAAGAGAGCTGACACACGCAAATGAGCTCAGTCCCATCACTGCAAACTGGTACAAGCAACATGGAGATAGATAAAAGCCTTCAGCCAGATGATAAAAAAACTTTCTCGACTTTGTCTTCTTCATCTTCTTATTCTTTCCTGGAAAGGAGCGTTCCTGTAGTGGGATGAAATGTTAAAGCTTAGTATGAGGCCCAGCCACCAGGCCACATTAGAAGACAAGACCAAATGATAGGAGTGGGAAATAAGGGGGGGACGTGGAGTAGACGGGTGGCAGGGGCTTCAAAGTAGGTCAGAGGGAAGTATGAGAAAAAGGGAGTTGATACACGTAAATGGGTTAGGTCCCATCATTGCAAACTGGTACAAGCAACAGGGAGATAGATAAAAGCCTTTGGCCAAATGACCAAAAAACTCTCTCGACTTCGCCTTATTCGTTCTCTTCTTCTTTATCGGAAAGGAGCGCTCCAGTGGGATTTTCTTCTCTAACAAGTGGATCTTTGGCTTTCTTTGTACGGTGAGATGAGAGGGACCATGAATGATTGTAAACAAATATATTATAGTGGAAACTCCTCTTCCTAAACCCCTGTAGACGTAAGCCTAGTGCCGAACTACGTAAATTTTTTTATCTTTTTATTTTCTCTACACTTATCTGCCATAGACATATGCACCGTCACCGTATAGCCGCACCAGAACACTGTTGGGGGCGCCGAACAATATCGATCGAGGCCCAGTCAACTCAGTGGGCCGGAAATAACTCTCTTTTTTTCCGGCATATTGTGCGATTTTTACAGCATCAACATTATCATTCAGGTTATGTTTGGATAGTGAGTTGAGATGAAAGTTAAAAGTTAAATAAAATATAGTTAAAATATTATTATTATTTTTGAATTTAAAAAAATTTAATTGTTTACGGTATTTTATGTGAAAATTGTAATGATGAGATGAGATAAGATGGATTGAGAGTGTTTGTCAATCCAATTGAGATTGAAAAAGTTATAATGATCAGAAAAATACTGCTTAATTTCAAGTAGTACTAGCTATTTCGAGTACTACTATATATATATTAATGTTTTGAGTAATAATGATGCACTTATAATTCTTTTTACAACATTTTATAGACTATATAATATTAAATTGAGAATACTTACGTAAAATGATGTTATTTTTATGAGTTATTTTATAAAAATATCTCTCATAATTATGAAAATAGTTAAGTATCATGTGTATTATTTTCCTAATATTTATAATCTTCTAGCTAGTCTCTATCAAAGTCATGTTCTTTTAATCAACTGCCATTCATCGACATCTATTTACATTATAACTTGCAAGTAACCTGTTATAACAAAGTAGGTTTTGGTTATATTAATTTTATATTTCTTGCCGGCCCTCATTTCTAGTTAGTTGATGTGATCCTTGGGTTCTAGATATATATATAAGGTTATTATACGAAGGAAAAACCATTTTAACCGGACAATATTCCACCATGATGTTGCGTATATGACTAATCTAAAGAACATTTCTTTCACACAAGGTCTTTAGAATATAGCTTCCATCTTTTGCAAGTGTTTAGGTTTTGACATTTATGTAACTCCAAAGCCTTTTTCCCGTTTGTTAGATGTATTTTTCCGTCATGTCACGATGGTTATCAATAAACTTGGTTTACCATACTTCTTTCTTAAAAATAAAAAATCAAAAGAATTTACCAAATAATCGTCGGCAAAGTAGAAATCAGAAAATAGCCAAATGGCTGAGAGCTTGGCCAGTTGGCTGTTTCTAGCCTTCATGTACCTAATTGTCTTGAGACAAATGGTTGGGCCTTGGGGAATGGGCCGGAAAGAATCCCTTCTTCTGCGTGGTAGATATATGGTCCAGGCTTCGTCTGCAGAAAACATATCATCTTATTTTATCTCATTTCAATTTTATTATTATATTTTTTTAAATTTTAATACAAAATAAAATAAACAATTTAACTTTTTCAAATCCATCTCATCTAATCATTACAACTTTCTCAAATTCTAATATAAAATAAAATAAACAATTCAGCTTTTTCAAATTTCAAAATAAAAATAATATTAAAAAATATATTCTAACGATACTTTATTTAACTTTTTAACTATAATCTCAACTCATCTAAAATAAACGAGAGAGCCGGTAGAGTTAAAGTTGGAATTCAAAAATTTTATTTTAATATCATGTTTATTTATTTAACAGACTTATTACAGTGAAAAAAATATATAAATTTTACTATTCATTTTATAGATTAACAATAGAATAATCCTTAAATAATAGGTATAACTAACGCAATATACATAGAAAAAATCTACTCAACCTCCTACTATTCACATCACACTCCACACTCCATCTTTTTTTAATTTTTTTTTTAATTTTTTTTATCAAATATATTTTTATATGAATAGTGAATAAAAAATTATGAATAGTTTAAAAAAATAAATTCAAAAAATTTTTTAAAAAAATATTAAAAAATGTGGAGTGTGGAGTGTGGAGAGGATGAATAGCAAAACCCATATACATATAGTCTCGTTTGTTTTTATAATTCCTCTCAACTCATTTCATCTCATCTAATTATTACAACTTTTTTAAATTTTCACACAGAATAAAATAAACAATTCAACTTTTTCAAATTTTAAAATAAAATTAATATTAAAAAATATACATTCTAGCAATATTTTATTTAACTTTTAACTTCAAAATCAACTCATCTTATCTATATTTTCTTCTATGAATGCAAGCAGCTTCCAAGTGAACCCAATTAAGTTATTTTAATTTACGCACGATGAAGGCCACTTTTTCTATATATGGCAATCCAGAATATATGAAAATATTATTGAATCTTCATGTCACAATAAACATATTGGCTGATATCTTGAAATCTACAGAAATCTTGACCATTAAAGACTCCTTATATTTTCTACGATACCTTCTTCGATATTATTAGGATTCAAAACTTTGCCTTAAAAATTTTAACAATTGGCATGATTGCGCTTTACTGTTTGATTACCTTATGATGATCATGACGTACGTAATTTCTGAATTTAGGTCCCTGGCTGGCCTTTAAATCAATGATCAAAGCACGTACAGTTGAGTTACATGACCTTAAACTTAGCCGTGTATTTCTATAAGAGTAATGTTAAATATAATCATAAGGTATATAAATATTGCATATTTATCTTAAAAAAGAGTGAGATTTACTATTAAAAATTTAATTTTGTCGTGATGTAGATCTCACGCTTATTCTTTTTTAAAAATAAACACACGGTACTTATATACTCTACTCTACAATAAGGAAAAAAGATATGGAACGAAATACAATCACCTACTATATGTAGTAGTAGATGTGACAATTTACCTAAGAGAAGATTCAGAAAGTTTAAAAATATTTAACACGTGAATAATACAAAGGCTACAACAAATTGATAACTAAATAAGTCGAGAAGCAGAAGCATGAATCAAGTGCGTCGTGATTAGATGAACATATTCAAAGAATGAGATGGGCCATCGGTGAGAGAAAAGAAAATACTTGGAACTATTTGGATAGTAAGATAAGATGAGATGATTTTAAATAAAAGTTAAAAATTGAATAAAATATTATTTTTTAATTTTTAATATTATTTAAAAAAAATTTGATCAATTTTATCAAAAATTGATTTTATGATAAGAGAGTTAGTTTGGATCAAAATATTGGTGTAGAATTGAAGGGTTTTGGTAGGATTTTCAGGAATCCAATAGAAACCTGATGGGAAATAAGAAGTAGCAATTTTGAAGGGATCAGTCTGTTTAGATTTATTTGTTTCAATCCAAAATAGATTAACAGGAAAACATTTGTGAATATAGGGAGATTTGTTCTTTTGGAACATGTATGGGGTTGGAGCAGGTGTTAGAGCAACAACTTTAGCATATGGATCATAATCTGTTGCAACAGTAGAAGCATAAGAGGCAGGTTGAGCAATTTTGCATAAGGAAGTAAACCTATTGGCAATATCAATGGGAGTAGTAGGTTCATTTTTGATAAGTTTCTTATCAGGAATTAGGGTAAAGCTAGTAAGGCAGAGATAGAGGTAAGGGTAGAGTGTTTATTTATGGGGCCCTTTTTCTTTTCCATGATTGGGGGTCTGCAAAAATTCACGAGTAAGGAAATCAGGGATGGAATTTTCTGAACTAGAAATATATTCAATATCAAAATTAAAAACACTTAAAATAGCTTGTCATTGTACAAAAATTTGTTTTGATGCAATGTTTTGAACATCATTTTCTAATACATATTTGACACTTTTGCAATCAATCCTTAATAGGAATTTTTTATTAAGTAAATAACTTTGGAATTTAGAAATGCATAGTACTATAGAAAGTATTTCTTTTTTAATAGTACTATAATTATTCTGTGCATGGTTTCAGATTCCGGAGTGGAAATGAACAATTTGTTCAGAAGAACCTGGTGAAACAATCTGTTTCAGAATGCCACCATAACCAATGTCAGAGGCATCTGTTTCAACGATTTAAAAAAAATCAGATGTAGGTATTCCAAGGCATGGAAGAGTTTTAACATGTGTCTTGATTTTTTTGACAAGAGTAGTATGAATATCTGACCAATGTGGAGGATTTTGTTGTAGTTGTTTGAATAAAGGACGACACTGTTTCCTCATGTCTTGGTAGAATTCAGCAACATAGTTAAGAGATCCAAGGAATCTCTGTAATGTTTCCTAGCAGAAACAATAAGACCATTTAGTCTAATGATGTCAAGAAACGCATTTAGATGCTTCCAATGTTCATCAATAGATTTTAAAAATATAAGAATATCGTCAATGTAAACAATAGAGAATTGAGTAAATGAATTAAAAATATCATTCATGATATTTTGGAATTCACTTGGAGCATTTTTGAGACCGAAAGTCATAACATTCCATTCAAAATGGCCAAAAGGGGTAGCAAAAACAGTTTTATATTTGTCTGACTCACTAATTTGGATTTGCCAAAATCTTGACTTAAGGTCAAACTTAGAATATATCACAGAGTCACAAAGCCTATGGATCAAATCATTCTTATTGAGAATAGGGTACCTGATCCATTATAAGACCTTGTTCAAGGGTTTGTAATTAATAACCAGACGTGGGGTGCCTCTCTCAATCTTAGCATTTTTTTGGACATAGAAGGCAGCACAAGACCAGGGTGACTTACTATGCCTAATTATCCTTTTATTGAGGAGATCAGAAATTTCTTTTTTTCAAAATTTTAAAGTCTCGCTATTCATCTTAATAGCATGAGCTTTAGTTGGGATATTTTTTTCCTTAAAATTTTTAATATAAGGAAGAGAAACAACATATTTCTTCCTATGCCAAAATGCATTGGGAAGATCAGAACAAACTTCAGAAATTAATTTTTTGTTAAAATTATCAATTTTTGATTGAAGCAAATTGCTAGACAATTGGTTAGAAATTTTTTTGTATTTGATTTCTTGCTGTAAGAAACACAGATGTTTGGTTTTGGCAGAAATCAAAGATTTCAAACTTTTGTTGCCATTAATTTCGTTTCGGGAAGCAAAATGAAATTTAACTTTCTGGCCAAGAAGGTTGGTAATAATACCATCATTTTCAGTTATGAAGGGGTATAAAGAAGAAATAAAAAGAATTCCTAATATGACTTTATCAGACATATTTCAGACTAAAACAGAAGGAATTTTAAAACAGATATTATCTTGGCAAACATGAGCATTGTTGAGCTCATAATTGATCTTCATCTGAGATCCGTTTGTAGAAGATAATCTCTCAGTAAATTTTTCAAAATATTTACTAGGAATTAAACCTTCTTGAATACAATTTAAATCGGATCCAGAATCAATCATGGCGACTACAGAGAATGAAAAATCATGAGAAATAACAATGGTAACACAAGAATAATAATTAGAGCCATTTGGCTCTTGTTGTTAATTGTTCGTCATTACTTCTCTTCATTTCATTTATTTTGTTGTTCTACAACCCAATCTTTGAGTTCCTACTTTGTCTTATCTGTTCTTTCTTCAAAAGATCCAGAACCTTGTAAGACCTGTTTTGCTCGTTAGCGTTAGAGCAACTAGGTATAGAGGTGAGATGAGAGTACCTAGACTCTGAGGTGCAAATAACTGGTTTGTCTAGTGACAAAATAGAAAAAATGTTTAGAATGATGTTCAGCGTAATGAAGAAGGGTTGCCCATTTTTTATAAAACTGTTGGGAGAGCTCATCCTGATGGTGTTAATACTTTGATCTACACTATTATTAAACATTTTATTGGAACTCCTTCCAATATTACCAATCGTATTTCTGATTATTTGAATAATTTAAGATGCCATACTATGTCTGATTATAGTTGGTATCAAGATGTTTTTATTTCCAGAGTAATGCTTCATGACGACAGTCAAAAGCCTTACTGGAAAGAGAAATTTATTGATGGATTGCCACGTTTATTTGCCCATAAAGTCAAAGATGAACTTACAGATATCTTGAGATTTCTTAATTATGACAATTACACCTATGGTGATATTTGTAGCATAATTAAGAAACTTGGTATCCGTATGTGTAATAATCAAATAATGCTTCGTGAACAGCTGAAGATCAGCTCGAAAGCCAAATATGAAATGAGAAATTTTTGTCAACAATATGGCTTTCCTCCTGTTGCTCCATCTAGACAAAAACATAATTTTACTAAATTTTCTATACCTCACAGGGAAACCAGGAGAAAACCCCATGATGATTTTTATAAAAAACCTCATAAAAAACCCTTTTCAAAAACTAAATCTTTTCCTAAGAAAACGAATTTTCCTAAACGAAATTGTTACAATTGTGTCAAATCTGAGCATTTTGCTGATAAATGTCCTCAGAAGCCCAATAAATTCAAAAAGAAGCTCAAGCTCGGTTGTTGTTGCAAAATTTTGAATAAAACAATTAATGTTATATCCAAAGATGAAGAACAAGAAAATCTTTTATTAACTCTTATTTCTCAAATCACTAATCCTGAATTCAAAGAAGAATATATTCTTAGATTCAAGAAGAATCTGCTTCGCAAAGAACTAGAGACTTCTAAATAAAGGATTAGCTTTCAATATAACTGGAGGACCAGATAACTGGAAATATCAGAGATATAAATAGAGTATGCACAGTTAATAAGGCGGCGGAGCCAGCCAATGCGTGATTATGCAAAAATAGATAGGATATGAAAGCAATACTTGTATTCAAAATAATATAATCAAGATATAAATTACAATAATGATCACAGGTGCGAGGGTAAGGGATGAAAGAAGAAGAGAAGGAATGTGAGGGAAGGATACCTTGAGAGAGAGAGAGTGAAAAATAAGTGATGCCTCCATCTGAGGCCAGACTACCCTTTTATAGGCGAAGGGAGCACTGTTACATGGGTACTTTTGAACAGTTAAATGAAACAGTAATATTAAAGCCGGTCATGAACAGTAGAAGTGAACAGTAAAAGCATTACTTTTCACTGTTCATATGAACAGTACTTTTCACTATTCATTACAGCAAAATCAATCTTCCTATTAGGTGGAAGACTATTGACTCAGCATGGAACAGTAAAATCAATCTTCCTATTAGGTGGAGGAATCTTGATCATTCATCATCGGACAATCTTGGAGTGTCATATTCTTTGTCATGTCCAAAAGTGTTGGAGTAGGGATCATTATCAATTGAAGCCTCAGAAGATCCTTTACGGATTTATCCTTGGATGTCTGGTCATCCTTAGCAGAATAATAAACAGAAATGATCTGAGAGGATGTTGTGAATCCTTTCAGTTTTAAATCAGGATTAACAGGTAAATCAAGATTTGGTTGGGCTGTTTTAGCTGAATCTTCCAGAAATTGTTGGAGTTTTTGGTCTCTCCGTACTGGAATCTCAGAAGCAGAACCAACAAAACAGGATCTAGACCCTGCAAAAGAATTTCTTCTTAAGCTTTGAGTGCTAGTCTGATCAAAACTAATTTTAACAGTTCCATCTAAAAATTGCTGAATATAATCAATATTAGAGTTTAAAGGAATATTTCTTGGTGGTGGAGGACATTCATTTTCCAAAATCCATTCTTTAGGAAGAGTTATGTCACTCCAGTGAATGGTTTTTGGAACTTGAATGTTAGCATTCTTGGTAGAGCTCTGGATAAGCAGAGTCTTTCCAGGAGTGGATTTTAACACAGTTTTGGGTAAACTTGTTTTTAAAAGACGATAATAAATCATCTAAACAAGAGCAAGAGGTTTGCTTCCCTCAAGCATATCATAACCAAGAGTTGAAATATTCAAAGTTAAAACTTTGATGATATGGGGATCATCCAAAGCAATCAAAATATCTGGAAAACAATCAAAATGGACAGGGTCATTAAATAAAGATGGTTGAATAATGCCAAGAGCACTAGTTTCAAAATCACGAAAACGAGTGTCAAATATGTATTAGAAAATGATGTTCAAAACATTGCATCAAAACAAATTTTTGCACAATGGCAAACTATTTTAAGTGTTTTTTATTTTGATATTGAATATATTTTTGGTTCAGAAAATTCCATCCCTGATTTCTTTACTCGTGAATTTTTGCAGACCCCCAATCATGGAAAAGAAAAAGGGCCCCAGAAATAAACACTCTACCCTTGCCTCTATCTCTGCCTTACCAGCTTTACCCCCTATTCTTGATAAGAAACTTATCAAGAATGAACCTGCTACCCCCATTGATATTGCCAATAGGTTTACTTCCTTAGGCAAAATTGCTCAACCTGCCTCTTATGCTTCTACTGTTGCAACAAATTATGATCTATATGCTAAAGTTGTTGCTCTAACACCTGCTCCAACCCATACATGTTCCAAAAGAACAAATCTCCCTATATTCACAAATGTTTTCCTGTTAATCTATTTTGGATTGAACTAAATAAATCTAAACAGACGGATCCCTTCAAAATTGCTACTTCTTATTTCCCACCAGGTTTCCATTGGATTCCTGAAAATCCTGCCAAAACCCTCAAATTCTACACCAATATTTTTATCCAAACTAACTCTCTTATCATAAAACCAATTTTTTATAAGATTGATCAAAATAAATTGATTTACCACAGTGCCTATATCGTCTCCCTTATCATAGAAGAAAAATGGGGCACTAACCCCTTCTCCTAAAAAAGATTAGGAGATTCTGATATCCTGTTCAATTACCATGACTATGTTAAGGCTTGGTTCCGTTTCATGTTTCACTAAGTTCCTGATATGAGTCATTCCTGGTTCTTTAATTTTGATAAAAATTTCGACGGGAATTTTCCTTACTGTTCAATCAATGGTGGGACCAATTTGGACTAATCTCACAAAATTTTTCTGATGAATTGATTACCACATTCAAATGTTTTACTAATGTTGCTACTCCAAAGTTGGACAGACACCAACAAAAATTTCCTTATGAACTCCATTTTTGCCATCGGTATAAACTACCATGGATAATGAGATGGAGCTATGAAAGGAATGATGACATCCCGGTCCGACACTGCTTTACAAAATGGTGGGATAAGTGTAAATATACCAACACCATAATTAATGGTGTAATCAAGGATTTTCCCCAAACTGCTCCTGAACTTCAAAACAGGGAGAAGTTTCCAGAAATTCCCTATAGATCTCTTAATACACTTGCTTCAACTGAACATCCCCAGCTCCAGGTTCCTGCTTCTTCCTCGACTTCAAACAAAAGAAAAGGAAAAGGAAAAGCAACTGCTTCAACTACTTCTTCTAAATCCTCAAAGACCAAGTAAAAGAGTATCATTCCTGGACTTGATAATAAGAATTTAATTAAATTGCTCACGAAGTCTATTACACAAGAAGATTTTGATGACAACAAATCAGAAGCATCTTCTAAGGCTTCAATTGATAATGATCCCTACTCCAACACTTTTGGACATGACAAAGAATATGACACTCCAAGATTGTCCGATGATGAATGATCAATATTCCTCCACCTAATAGGAAGACTGATTTTACTGTTCCATGCTGAGTCAAGATTCCTCCACCTAATAGGAAGATAGCCAGTTACTACCGATGATGAATGATCAAGCTTCCTCCACCTAATAGGAAGATTGATTTTGCTGTAATGAATAGTGAAAAGTACTGTTCACTTTCACTGTTCATATGAACAGTGAAAAGTATTGCTTTTACTGTTCACTTCTACTGTTCATGACCGACTTTAATATTATTGTTTCATTTAACTGTTTAAAAGTACCCATGTAACAGTGCTCCCTTCGCCTATAAAAGGGTAGTCTGGCCTCAGATGGAGGCATCACTTATTTTTCACTCACTCTCTCTCAAGGTATCCTCCCCTCACCTTCCTTCTCTTCTTCTTTCATTCCTTACCCTCGCACCTGTAATCATTATTGTAACTTGTATCTTGATTATATTATTTTGAATACAAGTATTGCTTTCATATCCTATCTATTTTTGCATAATCACGCATTGGCTGGCTCCACCGCCTTATTAACTGTGCATACTCTATTTATATCTCTGATATTTTCAGTTATCTGGTCCTCCAGTTATCTGGTTCCATTTCTAATTATTATTCTGGTTCTGTTTCCAGTTATCTGGTCCTTCTCCTTTCTGTTCATTTCTGCTATTTCTGCTTCCATTCCTCCTTCTGGTAAATTTAAAAAAATTATAATAATAAGATGAAATAAGATGAATTGAAATTAATTTTCAATCAAACACTTCTAGTAATTAACAAATTGAGATGAAAGGAATATAATATTATTTAATCCTTCTTTTAATGGGCCACATGCCGTTTAAACCGATTTTATGGCTCTTCGTTTCTTTTGTAAAGTGTGAGATGGGCCACGGTTGAGGGACATATAGTGTATGCACAATTCTGTAGGAAGTTGGGCTTCTGACCTGTAAAATCCATTATTTGAGTCATGTTGTTTCCACATGCTACACGTGTACCCTTTCTATTTTAATGAATATGAAAAAGAGAAATATTATTACTATAAAGAGATCACACAAGTATAAATTTATAAAATGACGTTGGTTGATGTGGTATATTAAATTATAAAATTATTTTTATTATAAAATAGATGTAACATACTACATCAAATTGCGTCAATCTTTGAGTTTATTTTTATATTATCTCTTTATAAATGTAATACTTTTATGTGAAAAATACTAATTTGTCTCCCAAAAGTATTCCTAATATTTTTGACACATAAAATTAAATTATATTAATTTATATCACAAAGTTAATTTATAATCTAACATATTAAACAAGTTAAATCAACTAATTGAGTTGAAGACACAAATTAAAAAAAAAGATTTAAAATACTAAAATATTAATGTTATTCGTTAAAGATAAAAATAAAGAGATAAATGATAGTTTAAGTATCTTAAAGAAACTAGTGCAAAGTGGGCAGTGTGTGTCTCCTCGAGCTGTAAATTTTAATTATAAATTATTATATTATAATATATCATGATATTGCGTCGATAATATATTACAAGTTTCCGAAACATTACATGAATTCAACGCCACTGTCGCCACCGTCATCGTGTCCACCATCTTTTACGTCTTTTTTTTCTCCCTTGGCGACCTCAATTCCACGCACCCCTACCTTCTCTGCAACTACAATCGAGAGAGACATACGGACTGACAAGCATGCGGAGCTGAAAAGCCAAGAGAATGGGAGCGAGAGCGAGGTATAACATGCGTCCTTGGCTGTGAGTTTGTGTGGCTTTGGTCTGAATCAGATCCACTGGGAAAGCTGACTTGGGATTTGAAATGGGTTTGGCTCTTTTTATCTTTTGATTGGGTAAAAAAGATGGGAAAAGAGAGCACAATGTCTTGGAAGACCAGAGGAGTAGAGCCAGCTTCGAAGACTTTGGTATCTAGAAAATGGACTCTGCTGCTTTGCATTGGATGTTTCTGTGCTGGGATGTTATTCTCTGATAGGTATTCCTTCTGATTTGAATATGCAATTTATTTCGTTACCTTTTCTCTGAGTTAGCAGCTCTAATTGAAATTTGGTGAAGTGGGTGGCTTTGTTTATCTCCAACTTGTCATTTATCTGTTTAATTTTTAGGTTTTGGTCATGGATTTAGCTAGGTTGTTCCTTTTTCTTTTTCTTTTTCTTTTTTTCTTTTCTTTCTTTTGCTTTTGAGGTTCGATGGGTGATGCCAAAGCCGGTGATAGATGTGTTCTTCAGTCGGCAGGGTTATTTGGTAAGCATAAAAAAGAGCTTCCTTTTCTAGTCCGAAGGAAGCTATTTAAAAAAAAAATAGCTTCCTTCGGAGGCTGCTATACTTTGCTATATAAGAACTAATTGGAGAGACGAAAATTCATTCTTTTGAAAGCATTAAAAAGTCACTGAGCATTTGCTTTCTTGTCTTTGTATGAATGACCTGTTACCATAGGAGATATTTCTGTTCCTTGATTACTTCGGGGATCTATGCGCACCCCGTGTACTAGAGTTTCTTCAAATGTGTATAATTTTTTTTTATCGATTTATATTGGATTTTGTTTTCAGATGTATTCAAGTACTAACTATTATGGTTACAGAATGTGGACAATTCCCGAAGTTAAAAGTATATCAAGGACAACAAGGATTGAAGATGAAAAGCAAAATTTAGTTTCAGAGGGTTGTGAGTCAAGAATTGTGAGTCCATTTGTTCAAATACTGTGACAACTTTATTGTTGTTATCTACTTACGGCCAACAATTAAGCAAGCACAACTATGTTTTACTGTTTTAATTTTTTGCTTGCGGTTATTTTAGCTTTTCAGCACCTTCACGAAAAGGTTTTTTGGCTTATTAACATGTTGGCCATCTTTGGTTTTCATCAGAAGGATGGAAAGCATGAATCTAAGGACATCCTAGGGGAAGTTTCAAGGACTCACAATGCTATCCAGTAAGCAATTTTGGAGCTTCTTATGTATAGTTTTCTATTAAATATTGGAAATTTAATCTTGTGGCTGCGTACAAAATGCAGAGCATTGGATAAAACAATCTCTAATTTGGAGATGGAATTAGCTGCTGCAAGGGCTGCACAGGAATCAATTCTCATCAGTTCTCAGATATCGGAGGATGTTAAAATTTCTGAATCAAGAGGGAAAAGAAAATACTTGATGGTTATAGGCATCAATACTGCTTTTAGTAGCCGCAAACGAAGAGACTCAGTACGTGAGACTTGGATGCCCCAAGGTATGTGGATTGTTTACCCACATTTTGTTAGTTTTCTTTTTTGCATTATTTTTTATGGAATTTGATCAATCCTTACTTTAATATGAAATCAGGTGATAAAAGAAAGAAGCTTGAGGAAGAGAAGGGAATTGTAATCCGGTTTGTCATAGGTCACAGGTGGGTACTTAATATGATTGTAAATATGGTTTTGGCTATACACTCTTTTTTTCATCCATTTTTTCTTTATAAGCTTTTATGAACTTTATGGTATTTCTATCAAGAAGATTATGAAACTTGATTCTTTGCCTTATCACTATCTCAATCATGGCATAGATTTAACACTCTGATTGAAGAAACTTTTTTCGTGAAAATGATATTGTGGAAACTACAAGGTTTGTTGGCAAAGAAAAAGTTGAACTATAAATTATTTGTTTTATTTTTAAGTTTCTGTAAGAGTCCATAAGTCCTCTGATCTATCGCCACATATAGTCACATGATCTATCTCCTCTTGTTCACATCAATAATGATTCAGATATAGTACCCTCCAATTTGGAACTCTTGCTATTTTTACACATGGAATTTGTTACTATTGATTCACAAATAGCACTCTCATATTCAAAACTCTTGTTATTTTAATGGATGGAGTTTGATTTATTCTCTCTTGTTTCCCATTCTATTGGTAGTGCCACATCAGGTGGTATCCTTGATAAAGCTATTGAAGCTGAGGACAAAAGGCACGGGGATTTGTTGAGGCTGGTAGTGCTCTTCTCTCTGTTATTCTCAAATGTCCCTGTTGATCTTCTGTTTGACACTAAAGTCTTCAGTTCTTGTTGGAGCTTAAGAACCAGCTAACTGCACTGTTTTGTCTATAAAACTCTCGTGGGAGCAGGACCATGTTGAAGGTTACCTTGAATTATCAGCCAAGACAAAGATATACTTTGCAACTGCTGTTGCTTTGTGGGATGCAGATTTTTATGTCAAAGTTGATGATGATGTACATGTCAATATAGGTAAAGAAGCAATGTATTTTCGAGTTATCCCTGTTGCTGTACATGTAGAATATTTATTTTTTTTCCTTAAACAAAGTACAGAATGGTACTTAGTTTTATTTTTATTTTTTTGTGTTAATTGTTTTGATTAGAAGTAAAATGTCCATGTATTTCTGCTAATCAAAGTTTTGCTGTGTGGTTTGCATCTATAAAGGTAGCCTAAAGATTCATGTTTATACATTAAAGCCTTTCAGTCTCTTTAGAATGACAATATTGTGATGTAAAGCGGTGTGTTTGCATGGCCATCAATAACAGCAAAATAGTTTTGTTGCTGGAATAGAAATTGAAAAGGACTCATCAAAGTTAAGGATTTGATTAGTACAAAATCATCCTTTATTAGAATGCAATTGAAATATTAAGTTTGTTCATGAGGTTGCTAGATGTTCCTGACCTTATGGTCTTGATTATCATCATGTAAAATCTTGGTTTCTCTTTGAAGACATTTTCTTACATCAAATCCTGTTTTGCAGCAACACTTGGAGCAACTTTGGCTAGACATCGGTCAAATCCCAGGGTGTATATTGGATGCATGAAATCTGGTCCAGTCCTTGCTCAAAAGTGAGTTGATGTTTGTTTGGATGGTTAGTCATTTAAAACTTAAAATAATTATTTCATGGTACATTATCAACAGGGGTGTGAGATACCATGAACCTGAGTATTGGAAATTTGGCGAGGAGGGAAACAAATATTTCCGTCATGCCACAGGGCAGCTATATGCTATTTCAAAAGATTTGGCAACTTATATATCAATCAACCAGTAAGTTCCGATGTGTTGCTAATCTTTTCGTCCGAAGTCCATCTACCTAACTTGTTTCTCTTGGAATGACTATCATCTAGGCATGTGCTACACAAGTACGCTAATGAAGATGTTTCCATGGGTTCATGGTTCATTGGATTGGATGTAGAGCATATTGATGACCGGAGATTATGTTGCGGTACACCACCTGGTAATTACATAAATATATGCATCTATTAAGTCTATAAATGTGGGAATGTGTGCATGTGTGTGCATCAATTTCTATGACAATTGTTTTGTTAGTTTTGATAAACAGGTGGAGGTAACAAGCATCTAACTTAGCAACAGCTCTATCATTATGTATCATGCGTTCAGAATGCATTTGTGTGCATATGTTTGACATGCTTGCTTGTGTGTGCATCATGTTGTACAAGATGGAAGAAACATTTCTTGCAGAATGTTTAACTTAAAAATGTTTCTTGTTGCTAATTATCACCACAGATTGCGAGTGGAAGGCTCAGGCTGGCAACATATGTGTTGCTTCATTTGATTGGAGCTGCAGTGGAATTTGCAAGTCTGTTGAGAGGATCAAGGAGGTTCACCAGCGGTGTGGAGAAGGTGAGAATGCTTTGTGGAATGCAGAGTTATAACAGATGACAGTTCTTCCAAACTCGGGACTAAGCAAATGCATGGCATGAGTCTTTTCAGAAAATGTTTGCTACTCGAAGATGCAAATGAATCTGAAAAAGGGGGGTGGGGGGGGGGGGGGTAAGGAAGTTGTTTTATTTTTCCTGGATTCTACTCCATTTTTAGATTATGAGAGAGATCCAATAGCAAAACTAAAAGAGAATGTACATTCTTTAATTGCATGGAGGGCCAATTTGTAAGTTTGCAATGGCCGATGTAGTTCCATAATAAGTATCTATTTGGGATATCATCTGCTGCCTGTCGCTAAATTCATTAGGGAATTTTCTGTTTGTAGTTTTGATGGCTTTTGTCCCCTTTTTTATGATTGCAAGAAAAATGAGATCCAATATCTTGCCATGCTCTTTCCCTGATGCTGAAAGTGAAAGATTCACCAAGCAAGTCGTGATTGCATTTCCAGTAATTTGACTCCCATGACTCAATCGAAGAATGGACTTTCGAGCTAATATCTTGCTAGAGTCATTAAATATAACGATGCAGAAGCTTTTGAACCGATGCCACCATTTGCCGTGGCCTTACAAATCTTGATTATAAAAACGATCTCCTGGTATTTTATGAAGGGTTTGGTGACATGTCTAAGAAAAGGTTAAGAAAATATAGTCCTCACCAAATCCCAGCAAGATTTTAGAGTTCCCATGGCCACCTTACAAAACCCAAAATCTGAGTGAAATGGTTGCCCTGTACGAACTAATTCATGCCTTGTTTTGCTGGGTTGAGTCTAAAGTATAGTAGTTTTCGAAACTTAGCCCAGCCTTCTATTGATTATTTTGAGTCTTGAATCGCTAAAAAGCGAATCTTGAAGCTTTATATGTGGAATCAATCGTGCAGTTTGGCCAGATAAATCCCAAACAAAAAATACAATCATTCCTAGACTGAAAAAGCAAGCCCCCACCACTTATCACGCTTCCCACTTTTTCTCTTCCACACCTGAGGAGGATTAGATTTATCTCCACAACGCCATTTCAGTTTAACAACATCCTCATCTCTCTTCTTGCCCTTAGGTTCTTTTTAGTGTTAAAACAAGTGAAGTGGACTTCTCTATATTCAATAATGAGATCAGATCTTGACGCCAATGCACCCAACTCCATTGACGACGACCTCCCAAAGCTTAAGTTCCTAGACTGTTCTCTTAGACTCTGTGCAATTCCTCTTAGTGTTGCAACCATCTGGCTGACTGTGACAAATCGACAGGATAATAGCAGCTATGGGAAACTGGAGTTCAGCAATATTGTCGGCCTCGAGTAAGGAATACTTCAAAGTATATATTCCCATAATTTACCATGTTTTCTTTGTTCCATCTTTCTGATGGCGTTATGTTATTCAGGTACATGGTTTGCATCAGTGCTATTTGTGCTTGTTATTCTTTTATTGCTGCTATTTCCTTGTGGGTCAGAGGCTTAGTAGCGAAAGCTTGGCTCTTCTTTGTCTCCGACCAGGTTTAATCACCTCCACTCCATTCACGGAATTTCTTTATTCCTACATAAATTTTGACATTTTAAAACATTCCATTAAGATTGAAGAAAAAATAAACGTTGAAATCTTCCAAAAAAGGTTCTAATAGCAATTTTCTTTTGCAATTCTTTTTCTTGTGCAGATTGTAGCTTACTTATTAGTCACATCCGGGGCAGCAGTGTTGGAGATACTGTACTTAGCCTACAATGGTGACAGAGAAATCACATGGAGTGAAGCCTGTAGTTCCTACGGAAAGTTTTGCAGTAGAATGAAGCTAGCTTTAGTTCTCCATGCCTTGGCTCTTTGGTGCTTCATTGTTCTCGCTATAATCTCAGCTTATAGGACTTTTATCATGTTTGAGCCTCCTTCCCTCCCTTCTAAAGAGGCGGAAGAAGAAATAGCTTAATACTCCTTTGAGTGGTTTTCTTGGGCACTTGGCTCTTAGAACAGCTGGATTTCCAATGGATACTGTATACATATATGTTTCTTTGTAATGAAATAATGAGTGTGATAATCAGAAACAATGCCAAACTGATCTCATGTTGTTGAAGAAATTATAAACAAACTCGTTATTGTGTGATCCTGATTCTGCACTACTTATTATCCATTGGTTTTTAAGTTCATTGGCTTCCCTGTTCAGCATACTTGCAGAGAAGGGAATTTCGTTGCTGATGGATTAGTCAAGTTGGTTAGGTGCCTCTGGCTGCAATGAAAATTTCTTTTTATGCCGAGCAGTTGCCTCGAGAAGTTCTTGGGAATTCCAGATTGGATGGTGCAGGAATGCCTCGGTTTAGACATGTTGTACTGTGGTGTTGCTCATGTTCTCGCCCTCTTGAGAACTTCAAATAGTTTCCTGAATCTTTCAGAAAATATAAATAAAAAATCTTGTTATTGTGTCAAACTATTTCTATCATGTTTTTTTAAGTTTCAAAAGTGCTCTCAATCACTTCGGTGTTTGTAGCTTTGAAATGTGGCAAGAATTAGAATGCTTTGGAACCTCACACAACCCACCTTGTAAAAAACAAAAACACAAACAGATAAAACAAAAAAGTGGAAGGGTTTGGGTTCAGAAATCCTGCATTTCAACCTCACCAACCACACCAACAAAAAGCAGCACCCAGTTGCCTGTCCTTTCCCCCTTTTTCAATCTATTTATTATTATGGTTACTATTGACATGATGATGGATTAACATTATATTATCTTTTCTTATCATCGTTTTAATGCCCTTGTATATTCACTAAAAATCAAGTCTATTAGGACAACAATACAATTATCGACTCATAAACCTAGCTCTGATTGTTTCTCATCTGTTTTTTTTTTTTAGCCCAAGTCTCACAAACCTTCAAATGGTTGTTATTGTGAAGCCCCGGTTGGATGAACCAACTCGACAATAATCTGTTTTATGATTTTTTTTTTTTTTATATAGATTTTTAATGAAACTTGGGTCATAGAGCGGCGGCTTTTAACTGATACTGCTGTCCATTCTTCTAGCATGTATACATTATCTTATGTAGGGATGAGTATGGTCTGCAGGCATAATACAAATAAGGATTAAGATTCATTCTAGATTATCTGCAAGAATAAGATGACTAATTCAAGGAGAGAAATATATGTGAACCGAATAATATTTAAGAGAAATTATGTTTACAGTCATAGAATGCGTAAGCACCGCACTCTTTTTGGAAAAAAAAAAGTAAATAGGGAATTTATATAAAAAATAATAATAATTGTTTTATAGTATACCTCATTTTTTTCTAAAAATAAATGTGTGGCACTTGCACAACTCATAACTATATATAGTATTACTCAATATTTAATGATGCATCATTCTCATTAGACGAGACTAAGGTCTCATTTGGTTACACAGTTTAGATGAGATGAGATATGCTAAATAGTAGTTAGATTTTATAGTTAAGATAATATGAGTTGGTTTGTAAAAAATTATATGTTTGAAAAGTGAGATGAAATGATATGGTTTTAACTTTTTAGAAATGATAAAGTGGTTGGTCAGGTCCCACCAATTATTAAAAAGTATTTTTAATTATTGGGTGAAAAATATAATAAATATATTAAAAACAAATAATATCTATTATTAATTTAAAAACCTATAAATACTTTGACTTTCCTGAAATATATTTTTTGTAGTTGGCCGTGATTATTTCAATATATCTAAATCTGAACGCATTTCTTTGTTAAATGAAATTATTTTATGACCTATTTATTATACAATATTTTATAAAATTTGAAATATGTTTTTCTAATTATATATTACAATAAAATAAAAAATTTTGATAGATAATTATATATATTAAAAGTGTGATAGTAAATTTTACTACAACGATACTATAGTGGTGCTGTAGAGGCAGATGAAACTTTGTAGCGGTAATGTAGCGTTATTGTATAGGTACTATAGTGTTATTGTAGAGGGGATGGGGTGTGAATCGAAGATAAATTCGAAGGAATGAAAGAAAAAAATGACGATAGGTCACTAAAGAAGACTACTTCAAAAAAAAAAACTAAAGAAGACAATGCTTTTCACTATTTACTGTTAGATACTAATTGCATTTGTTGAAAAATCAAGATGAGATATAGATGAGATATATCTGTCTATTTCACCACTTAAGGGTAGTTTAGATTCAAACTCTATTCAATTCAACTTATCTCATCTCATCTCATCATTACAACATTTTTAAATTTTCAGACAAAATATAATAAACAATACAACTTTTTCAAATCTAAAAATAATAATAATATTAAAAAATAATATTTTAATAATATTTTATTTTACTATTTACAAATCATCTAAACTTATCTCTAAATCTAAACCACTCAGGCCATATGAGATAGTTTATAACTTTATATCTCGTCTCGTCATCCAAACCGATCCTAATTTTTATCCAGTCCTTGCCAAAACGTGTTTCAATACTAACTTTCCGGGCCTTAGCATAGAAATAACTGAGCTCAAGCCTCTACCTAATGTGGGCTTACAAGAATGTGAGAAGGCCCGCTTGTTCTCTTTTTTCTTTCCCTTCTTGAAACGACAGCGTATATATGTGCTTGCTGCCTTTCTCTGATGAATCGCGTGCTTGCTGGTATAACGAGGAAACGTGAGGGAATCTTGTACGCGCACATTCCATTTTTGCATAGTTTTCAAAACCCTAACTACTTTGTCCCCTTTTTTCTGTAATTGAAAATCAGCAGTATCGGTACAGCTACAGCATCGAGAGACAGAGACAGAGACAGAGAGACAGAGCTCCAAGCCATGGCCAAATGTTCCTTCAAGCTCGAACATCCCCTCGGTTCTCTCTCTCGTTCCCTCTGGGTGTGATCTGCTTTTTTTTTTTTTTTTTTTTTAATACAATTGCAGTTGATGCTATTTAATTCTTTGTTGCGTGATCTGGGATTGTAAAATGATCGAGGTTCTATTGCGTATTGGGTGGAAATAGAAGCAATGAAATATCTCTATTAATTCCCTCCTCTTTTTTTTTTTTTTCTTGTATACAAATTGTGATTTTTTCACCTTTTCTTGTGTACATTTTAATTTGATTCGCATATTTGGTGTTTTGTATATGTAACTTAGAAGAAGTGCCTAGTTTATTTGGTTTATGGAACTTGTGGAGAATAGCCATACTTGTTGAATCATATATGCGTGTTGTTTGATGGAATGATGGCGTTTGTAAATGTGAATTAATAAGTCATAGTCTTGTGCCGTGATCTGGTTTTGGTTTCATAATTACCCTTCTCAGGCGTTCCAAATTCTCTTCTCCTGTTTATCTCGTTAGTTGTGATGTCGGTGATTGGTGGTTTTGAAAGTCCATATTTTGTGCATGACTTAGTAAGGGCCGTTTAGAGATAGATTCTCCACAAAACTTACTCATATACTGATTTGTTACGAATATGTTGCATTTTTGTCTGCATGCCAGAAAGGAGGCAGGCAGAAGCTGCTCGAATCAGGGAGAAGTATCCTGATAGAATACCGGTATAAAGTCCATATCTCATTTTCAAGAACATGTCTATATAGTGGAACCATTAAATGTAATGTATATCTTCAGTTATTCTTTCCATGGATGATAGATTTTCTTGTGCTATGTAGGTTATTGTGGAGAAGGCTGAACGTAGTGACATACCTGACATTGACAAGAAGAAGTTAGTTCAGCTTTTATTTTAATCTTTTTTATGTTCATTAATTGTACTCGTTCCAATTTCAGTAGTTTGCTATGTTCTGCTGTTGTGTGTGGATTGGTTGTTAAACCTACCTTTTTAATGCCTATTAGCGTGGCAATTGCCTATCCAGGTGTTGCCTTTTTTTTTTTTTTTTAATTGCAGTGTCAGTGCATTACCTGCACTTGAATTCTATCGGTTTGATGCTATTTTTCTTTGAGGAGTCCACAAAGGGATTATACAAAAGTAATCTCACAAATTGACGTGTTTTCATGTGATCCGTCAGATCTACTTTATAATAAAAGTAACTTTATAATTTGACAAATCACATCAAGCCACATCAGTTTGTGACAAACCACATCAACCATCAGATCTATATTCCTCCTCCTTGATAAGAAAATCATATCTGGGCTTGCTTTGTTGAGTCTGTTTGTTCATTTACATTTGTAGGAAATGGACCTGTAGTAATCACTAGTTATTATAGTCTCTCTGAAGTGACTTCATTTTTTAGTAGTTAAATATTTTAGGGTGTATGACTTGTGAAGGTTTCACTGCCTCCAGTACAACCCACAGAAAAAAAAAAAAAAAAAAAAGAATCCCCAGCTTTTTTTCTGCAAAAGCTCGGTGGCTTGCCTGGTGCTATCACTGGTAAAAGCTCTCCAGTAAATGTTCAAAAGAAGAAAGATAAGTAGCCTAACAGAGAGATAGGAGTGAGACACATCTGTGAAGTACATAGAGTTCAATTGGTGTCTTATTCTATTGTCAGTGGGTATTCTATATGCTTCTGGGTGTCAAAATAAATATCTCTGTTATGATTTTAAGCCAATTCCGGTGGGACCTTACAGTGTTATTTGATATTTGAACATATAATACTGTGGACCTATAAGTTTTACATATGGGGCACAAATTCTTGCGCATTACTTATACAGTCAGGATGAAAAGGATGTAGTTTCCACATTGTAGATGGTGAATGTTAGCTTTTTTTCTGAGGAATGCAGGTATCTAGTTCCTGCTGATCTGACTGTTGGGCAGTTTGTATATGTGGTCCGGAAGAGGATAAAACTCAGCGCTGAGAAGGCTATATTTATCTTTGTTAAGAACATCTTGCCGCCAACCGGTGAGAATTTTTTTTGTTAGGGTGGCATCTACTATATGTATTCTTGTAATTTGGCTCCTGTATTGATTGATTTATATTTCTTTTATTGCAGCTGCCATGATGTCTGCTATTTACGAGGAAAACAGAGACGAGGATGGTTTCCTTTACATGACCTATAGTGGCGAGAACACTTTTGGAACATTCTGAGTGCTGTCAAGCTGAATTATATGTAAATTATATTTGAAGAAGCAGCTCGGGATCATGTATATTCTTTGCTGTCAGCTCTAATTTGTGCCTCCAAAACTTTCGAGGACATCTCTTAAAACACGCTTCGACTCTATGGAAACCTTACAGTAAATATCATCTGGTTTATCCTTGGGACTATTTTGTGTGTTACCTTAAATAGTTTTTATTAATCCATGTTATGCCTGATGACACTCTTGCATGCTCAAATTTGTGTTTCCAAGCGTTTACGATCATGAATTTGGTTATTTTAAGCGCCATGAAACATGGCAAGCCTTGATGGTATGATTTGGATTCTGCCCGATTTTACTTTTTAATGACTGTTTTTAGCAATTTTAATAAACTCAGCATTGTGCCCAGTCACTCAATACTTGGTCTGGGTTGTTAGCCTTTTTTCTCTTGCTAAGCATCAGAAATGCCTTTCCTGGTCAGTAATGTCATGGGAACTTCGACTGTATTCGTATTGGTATGATCAAGCTAAACCCCTGCATTGCTGACAAAGTTAAACTGCTCAGAGGATAAATACGATGCTCTCAATTAACCCTATTACTGAAGACATTGCTCTAAGTGTTGATTCATAACAGCTGGAGCGTTAAGAAAATAGATCGATCTCAAAATTGATATGCGCACTCAGTTATGCAATGGGCAGCAACTAACATAATGATCTCAAAACCGATATATGCACTCAGTTACGCAATGGGCAACAACTAACCTAGTGTTTGGTTGCATATCCAAAGAAAACTTACCTACTTGTATTTTGTATATTGATAGTGGGAAGGATCTCCCTTTACTAGCTTGTAATTTTCTTTATTTATGAAAGCATGCTTGATTAGAAAAAAAAAAAAGGTTAATTATACCAAAAATGGGCATCGAAATTAGTGCTTTATTAAGGTCTTTTCACGATCAAACTCGCACCATCGTACATCGTATTGCTGTTCCAATTTTTTTACAGAATGCACTAATCTGAGGAAACTTGGCACCATTATATTCGCATTGCTAAGTTCAAAAGGACAACATCATGCATGTGCATTACTTGAATATAGATCTCCGAGTTCAAGCTGTTTCCGTCTGGTAAAACGTACGTCTTTCAATATTGGAAGAAAGTAAAGAGGAAATTATTTGCGTTGCAACAATCCTTTTGCTTATTGGCCTTCCCATGTTTTCAAGTTCAAAAGAATGAAAATAATAATAACTAATAAAAAAATCCATCGAAAACCATTTTTTTTTTCTTTTTGAAAAGAAGAAATATCATACAAGAACACCTTGCCTGGTATATAACTAATAATGTTATTCCAAACAAGAGGCTTTTTTTTTCTTTTTCTTGTAATTAATGATATTTCTTAATTAATAACTAATGACTTTGAAGCTTTTTATTTTATTATTATTATCACTCGTAAGCATTTGAACCATCCCTAGCAAATTCCAGGCAAGTTGTCCCAAGTGCAGGAGCCAGGGGTGGATCTACTGTGGTCTGTTGAGGCAGCAACAGGAAAAATCGAAGCTATATGTTGCATGTCCATCCCGATATTATCGTCTGTTACACCTGAAGATTGGCCATTGGAGATTTCCCCACTATCACTGTACCAATCCGGGACTTGAATGTTAGAAGGCATAACATTGAACAACTTCGACAAGTCTTCCTGCATGGAGTTTGACAGAATTCGTGATTCTACCTGTGGTTTCACTCCTGCAAACGAATTAACGTGTTAAATAAGTCCTGAAATCTCAAAATAATGAGAGAACTTGATCTTACCCTAATGATGAGGATGGTTTGGTGATATTGGGGCATAAAGGAAAATGAATCTGGAAGAAAGTTAGTTATTTGTACTCAAATCTTTTCCATTATATATTTATTCCTGAATTCATAAGCATCAAATCAAATTGAGAGTATAATTGGAGTTTATGAAATGGCGTAATAATGCACAATAATAAATCCGTACTCTCAACAACAAAATTTAAAGCACACAGAACAGAGAAGGCAGTAAATTATCTTAAGCTTGGACACACTGGCATATCCAGAGAAAGAGAACTTTGTAAACAGAACCAATGCATCAAAATTCCTATAGCCGCAACAATTCATACACCAGTCACCCACAATATGACATACACTAGTTCGATGTTTACTCACAAAGAGATAGATGCTGATATATAATTAGGAACAGCTTAAGCAAATTATAGAGAGAACTCACCCGGAGAGGAAGAAATTGAATTGGAACCCTCCCAATGCTTGAACCCCTCAAACACACGCTTTTCTTCCAAGAAACTTTGTGTCATCAAACCGTGGTTGGACGCTGCCAATGCCTGAGCCTCCTCCAACATGTCCTCCAACAACCCATTACCGCTGCCCTGACTGGCAGCCGCATTAAACTTTGCGTCGATGGTAATCTCTGACATCCCAGCCTGAGGAGAATGCGATGATAATTGGTTTGAAGGGAGCTCCTGCTTAAGAGAATAAGCAGAGACCGGCGACACCAGTTGGTGCAGTTCTGACTGGCCGGTCATCAGAAGCTGTGGCGAACTGTCGCTAAAAGTCATTGGGAACTGAAAGGAAGTAATATCGGGCAACTGGGTCAATGCATGCTGGCCCATAGGACTGGTATTACTCTGTGTCGTTGACGCCATGGGTAGCGAAAAACCGGTTGAGTCACGGTAGCGCTTGAAGCGAATGGGAGTGCCTAGGATCGGAGGGGGCCGTTGGAAGGTGAAGGAGGAGGGGGTGGTGGTGCTGGTGTTGAAGGGTTGTGGGGAGAGGGATTGGTGAGAAGGGGAGAGGGGAGAGTGGGGAGGTGGGGTTGGGGAGAGAGTGAAAGAAGGGTGGTGGTGGGAGTGGAAATGGAAGGTTGAGGTGGTTGGGGTAGTAGGTGTGGTTGGAGCTGAAGGAGTGTGGATGATCGGAGTGTGGATGGTCGGAGTGTTTGGTTGGGATTGGGATTGGGAGTTGGAGGATGGTTGAATGTCGTGTGGATAGAGAGGGAGGCCTTGCCGCAGGCGCCGCTTCACCCTGGTGTTCCAGTAGTTCTTGATTTCGTTGTCTGTTCGTCCAGGTAACTGCATGCACACTTTTATGTCAAGCAAAAGATAACAGAGGCCAACATTTTTTCTGTCATAAAAACCAGGCAACATCTTGTTCTTAAAAAACATCCATACATATGTTCTATGACATGAACAGAGAAAAAGAAACACAAACATCCAGACTTATGCTCTAAAAGCATAATTGTAGCACAAAATTTAGCCCAACTTATATTTTGAAGCAGACAAAATCTAACAAAAAAATACATGATTTAGAGTTCAGGTTATAAATATTCAACTCATACACCAAACAAAAATCGTTGAATCAGCAGAATCTCAAAAAAAAAAAAAAAGCATTGTTGTATATGTACCTGAGAGGCCATACGTGCCCATTTGTTGCCATACTTAGCGTGGAGCTGAAGAATGAGCCGCTCCTCTTCGGGGCAGAAGGCACCTTTCTTGAGATTGGGCCTAAGGTGGTTAGCCCATCGGAGCCTACAGCTCTTGCCGCAGCGGGCGAGCCCGGAGTTCCTCTGCACAGCGTTCCAGTTCCCTTCCCCGTACTTCCTCACGTACTCTGTGAGAATCGCGTCCTCCACCGCCGTCCATGGGCCCTTTTTCAGGGCGATCCCTCCTCCACCTCCACTACCCTCGGCCCCACCTGCCCTGGCGCTCGATCCCGTGGAACCTCCTCCATCGCTCTGACCGCCGGTGCTGTTGACATTGTTGTTGTTGTTACCGCCGCCGCCGCTGGCTATCATTACTACCAACTAAATTCTCCCAGCGGCCAAACACGGCTTGGTTTATATGACGCTGAATTATATCTCAGTTAGTTGCTCTATTATTTTTTGCTTATATAATATATATATATATATGAATCTGCGCTGCTTGAGATTCGGGCGGGCCCTCTTGATCTGCTTTCCAAAATGCGTTCTTTTCTTTTTGTTCTTGTTGTAAATTACTTTTGTTCTATATGACTCTAAAAGCTAGATGAATTTGGAACCTTTCAAATGTACTTTCTTTGTTGGGTTCGCGGGTGGGAGATTGCCGTTCTTGAAGGATGCAAGAATGTGAGTTCAGGGGTTTCTGGGTTTTAAGAGAAAGGCAGACCCAGAGAGGGAGATCAGGCTGCAATGGTGTTGGTGTTAGATTGTGGAGTTGAGAACGAGGATGGAGATGAAGATGGAGGGTCTGTCCGAGACTGGGACCCACAAAAGATGGGGTTGTGGGGGAGTGAGAGCAATTGAGAGGGGGGTGTGAGAGCAAGTATTGCGCTTCCGGATACTTCTCCAACCTTGTGGTGTTCCATTTTTGGCGCTTTTATGTTTACCCTCTTTGCTTTAGGACCTTTTTCTTCTTTCTTAATGACAGCACCTTTTAGCTGTTGTCTTAGCTTTGATTTGCTCTCATCCTGGCTGCTGAGTGGATACAGCCTTTTTTTTTTTTTTTTTTAACACTTTTTCAGTTTTCACTGTGGCTACAATCTAGAAAGAGAACCTTCATGGTAGCTTTGGGAATTTCGTGATCAATAATGATATTATTTAATTAATTTCTTTTTTTTAATCATCTTATGACTAGCTAATGCAATAGTGCCATTATATTAAAATAATTAAATTTCATTTAGTTATATTTTAAACTTTACCTGCCCTCCATATAAAAATGAGTTATAAAAAGAAGTACAAGAAATTGTATGTGTATTATTATTATTAGAAAAATATATTAATCATAAAATAATTACATAAAGATAAATTTATAAAATGACATTACTTGACGTAATCTAGGTTTATTAAGATTACACGGACAATGATTGCGATATTGTAGCGCTTTTAGCCATTGATAGTTGGGTACAGTTTTGGCATAGGATTTTACAGTTTCAGAGTGGTAAAGAAAGTGAAAGGACATGGTGGTTTTGGGGCACATGCCTTGTACAGAATGGAGTATCGGTTGGAGGTGAATGCACCCCAGAGACAAGACACTTTACCAAAGACAAATAGGCTTTTTCAGTTCAGACGATCTATTTTGAGGTTGATGCTTTGTTCCCTTTAAGGATGCATATAAAGCTTCCTTTTTTGGACCTTTTAGGTCAAATCCCTCATCTTAGTAGGTAAACCTAATTAGATTCATTAATACATTCGTTGTAAATAATAGTATTGCTATTCTTATACATCATACACATAATTTGATTTAAAAAATAAATTTTAAAATTATAATTTTATAAATTAAATTTTATCATTTAAATAATATAGACGATATACTCTACAGTTGAAAATAAAATAATTCTAATAATAAATAGTCCAAATACATTTATACCAAATTCTGCAATTTTATGATTAATGTTATATTGGCTAGGAAGTTGTAGCTGAGTTGAAGAGCAGGGCCAAGATAGGTCTTAGTAAAGAAGATTCTAACGCAGTTATAAGATTATATTTAGAAGACCCAGAAGGGGAAAAAAATTGCGAAAATCAAACAACTTTTAGTTGTAAATTGCCAATGTACACAAATGCATGCGCGTAAGTTATAAAGGTCACAAAAAAACTACTCAGCAGACAACATGCATGCTAGATTTGGCAAGGTGACTTGGTCAAAATTTCCCCACTATTTAACCTCCCAAATCATCATTGTCTTGTCCAAATAAAATACACTTTAGAATTATGTGTCAAAGATTAGATGTGCACGCAAAAGCGAAAAATAAAGGAAAGACAGATAATAATGAAAAGGGTATATAAGAAAAACGAAAATTTGTGATAGATTATTTGTGATGATAATAATTATTTATAATAAAAATAGATTTTATTAAAAAATAATCATTTTTATAGGAAATAATTGATCACAAATAAGAAATAGTTTATTGTATACTTCAATCCATTTACGTGAAGAGAAATGATATAATTACAAAAAAAAATTAAAAAATTAAAAGCTAAATTCACAAACTGATGTTGTTTAATATGGTACATTATATTGTAAAATTATTTTTATTATACAATAAATCTAATATATCATATGAAATTATATTAATATGTGAATTTACTTTTGTAAAAATTCTTTGTGACTGTAACACTTTAATATGAATTTCAATCAATCCTTGAGCACAATTAAACTGTAATTGACAATGCCAGTTTGCAGCAGGAATATATATATATATAATATATTATAGTTCTCTCTGGTTGAGAAGATTTGCACGTCAAGCATAATTTAGACTCATGCAGAGAAAAATTGAACAGAAAGAGACATACTTGTGCACGAAACACCGCCCAATATTACATGATGATATCCGATGCCCTGATCTGGTCCAACGCGTTTAATCTGTTGCTTTCTGCGACGGATTGTAAGAATTTTAAGGCAAGTAAGAGTGTTGAGTGTCATTAATTTGCCACAAAGCAAAGCCTGCTAATATTGACCCTTCGATTGTATATATATGTGTGTGTGTGGGTGAGAGTACTGCATGTTATGGGAGAGAGAGCTCGAAGATCTCCATGGCTTTGTTCTCAAACTTTTTTAGCTGTTTGTCAGAGCCCTCTCGATCGAAACAATGCGTGTGTGACGGGGATGTTTGTGTCATAAGAAGAAATGATCAGAAGAAACTTCATGGAAAAACATCCAAGGATTATAAGCAAAAGCAAAGCCTTTGGATTTCATTTACCCGTCTTTCATTTCGGAGCTTTTAGCGATTTGAGATCCTTGCTGCTTTTGGGTTAAGTGCATGGTAGAGTGGTATTTTTTTTTTTTTTTTGTAACTAGCTGAAGACTTTTTTTATGGCAGAAATGTGTATGCCTCCAAGGTTAGAACCGTGTCTAGTTGGGTGTTAAACTCAGTTTAGCAGGTGTCTTTCGCCATTATATTAGAGCATTTATTACTTTATCTTGCACATTTATTCTTAGTTCTGCGTCTATCTCTCTTTAAAATTAGATCATTTAATTCCGATCAAACAATTAGAGGAGATTTCTATTTGTATTTATCCAGCACTGTGACCCTTCACTGTACAGACATTTATAGGCCTAACTCATCTCATAAAATCAATTCAACAAGATATGATTATCTATTCCTTATAAACATGCCCAAGATTTTATTCCCAGAACACGTGAGATTATTACTTAACACCATCCCTCATGTGCAAGTCAGTATTTTTTTCTAGTCATTATCAAAGAGTAAGTAATGCAGGCCCCATTCGTTCTGTGTTAGGCTCTGATATCGTGAAAAAATTCATAGGTTTAACTCATCTCATAAAACTAGTTCTACAATAAAGGATTGCACAGTTCTTATAAATATGTCAAACATCTTGTACGTCCACAGACAACGTAGGATTATTCATGAACACATTGAACCATTTCGGTAGCCAACTGCGCATTATTCAGAGAGAGGAGGAGCATTAACTGAGATGCATTGCTTGTTCTGTGAAGATCAGCTTTTCAAAATTGAGCAATCCTAAAGTAGTAGTCGATAATTTCATTATGAAATCAGCATCATCACTCCGAGGATTTGTTTTACCGTTAATTCTTATTTTTAGCAACACTGTTGAGAGTCAGGATGACAACAATCTCTGATCAGCTACATATCACAAAAATTAAGTAGCCCTCGTCCCAGATCTTGGACGATACCCAGCGCCATAAGATAGTGGAACTAATAACTTTTAGAGGCAAAAAAATCCATTCACAAAATATAAAATTTGGAGAAATAAGAGAGGATAGCATTGGAAAATTTCCATTTCAGAGATTATAAATGATCGTTTATATAATAATATCGGCAGTATCAACCGGAATTAATTAGAAATGAAATTACTTTTTGAGAGCACCAAAGACTTGAAACTGAACCACTATTTCTCATCCACCTGTAACAAATGTACAAGGCATCTCCACATTTTATGCATTTGCTGTCAGACTTGCAATTTCTAAGCAATTGGTAAATATTCATAAAATTAATCATTCATCTGCCAAAAATTTCAATTTTTTTTTTTAAAAACTCCCTGATATGATATAAACCTGCCGCTGCCAGTCAGTAATCCTCATTTAGAAAACAAGTAGCTGAATTCTTGCCCCAAATTTGCCGGAATCATCCCATCCCAAGCAAACACATCCAATTGAGCAAAATCATTCTCTCCGTACAAGCAAACCCAGTCATTGGCGATCAAACCCAAACCAATGGGGCATTCGCACATTCAGTTCAATGAAAGGCTTGAGAGATCAAATAAAATCCATGTCGTTTAGACAGGAGCCAGATTAACCTCTGCTCTCTTCCCCATTTATATGATTCCTCAGAAAACGCATCCTCACTCAGAGTTGCAAAGCCAGGTCTGGCTGCTGGGAATCAACAAGAACACCAGAAGATGGTCTTGCTGGAGACCCTGGAGACTGGAAACCAATATTCAAGTCTGGAGGAAGTGTCTCCTGTTTAGGCCTTGGTTGTGTACGAGGACTGAGACTTTGCCAAGGGTACTGCACCTGAAACCTAGACAAGTCAGCTGGGGCTAATTGAGGGAAAACTATAGGTCGGTTTGGGAGTTGTGCTTCATTGCCCATGCGAACAGGTTGTGGTGCAAATGCCATGGGAAAAGAGTTCCTCTCAGACTGAGATTGCATCCCCCCTGAAAGAGGAAACTCTGCCTGCATTTGGGAAATTTGTGGACGGAATTCCCGAGTTGGGTTGTATGATGGACTCACAGAAATTGGAGTTTTTGGGAAGCTGGAATTTTCTGTCGCTTGTTTAAAACCTCCAGCCCCTATGGACATCCATGCCCGGGCAGCTGCTGCTGCGGCATTGCCTGAGTCAACTCTCCTTACGGATGGAACTGAGGGCATGGCTTGTGCGGTTTCAACTGACGATTGATTTGAAGATTTCTGTTGCATCTGGGCCCTTTCTGCCAAAATTCTCATCAACTGAACTGGGTCACTAAGACCCTGCTCTTGTCCATGGGGAAAGTTCGTTCCTCTAGCCATGTGATTCAGCGTGGCATCAGAAGATGGACCACTCATCTTACTGTTCAAATCGTTGTTGGTGATTTTTCCATTTGGTTTACGAGTAACAATTCCATCCTTATCAGGCTGCTTAAACTGTTCAGACTGCAGAAGATTTATGCTTCTCAATACTGGTTCTTTGGACCTCGAATCTGCTACTCCTGAATTACTTGAGAACTGCTTTTCAGCAAGAAGCTCAGCATTATTTTGATGGGCAGAGGGCAAAGAGTTCAATTCAAATTGCTTAATAACCCTATTTTCAGGCTTGGAAAGACTCCTAGATAGTGGATTTTGCTTCTGGAAAATGGCATTATCAGGTGTACTCAGTTTATTTCCAGCAGTGCCAGAGACATATAATTTCCCTGCTGAAGTATGAGAACCAGCTGGACCAGATGAAGATTGTTTTGCAGACGAAGTAGGCCCAATTAGAGGAAGCTCCCTGGCAGAAACACGAGTCTTAGTTTTTCCATCTTGTCGTAATTCAGCATTAGACATCAACTTTGGACTTAAACCAGGTTCTTTCTGGGGGCAATTCTCGAGCATTAGTACAGGAGTTTGAAGAGGCTCATACTCTCCAACCCAACCACGACCAAATTTGCACCCAGCAGGTAATGCCTGCTCAATTCTCTGAGAGGCAACTTTCCAGGCAACAGGTCCAAGAGTTGCAGCAAAACGAGCCAAGCTCCTAGCGTACGAATATTCTGCAGGAAGCCCGACCTGCTTAACAAAATTCAAAAGAAAACAAACAAAGACAAAAGTAAGATGAGTAGAGAGGCCAACTATTCAATAAAAGGAACCAGTTCCACATCACGTACAGCAATCAACTGCTTAAGTTCACCCTCAAAGGTTGTAAATATCAAGTCTGATATAACTGCTGGCTGATTGGAATTGTTATAAGTTGCACGGCGGTTATCATCATGCACAAATTGCTTCCTTCCCAATTTAGAGAGTAGACCCTTCCCTAAAATAGTACAGCAATCAAAGCAATTAGAGAGAACAACATGACCATGATAGAATGTAAAATGATAAAATAAAATATAACAAACGGGCTATTGCAGTCGATACTGGCCTGGCATGATTGTGTGATTGCAAAACAAAACTCTACTGGCTAGCAATAAATTAAAACAACTAGAGAATCTAATTCTAGGCGAGTGATAGATAAAACAAAATGATAAAATCTACATGCTCGTTATATACATCCATCATCATTGTAGTACACAATGGAAGAGGGGAAGATAACCTTCATTATGATACCTGATGATAAGTCTTCTGCCTTCTCAAGATTAGTATCAATTAGGGAAGGATTACCCTCCACAACAACATCGGTGTTACTGGGCCTCTCACAACCACCACCTTGGTTTGTATTGAAACCATTCTGTACATCTCCAAGGGTGGCAAGAGTGGCGCCGGTGGAGAAATCAGAACCGACAGGCTCCTGTGAGGTTCGGCAGAATGGCTTCTTCCCAGGCTTCTTGATTAAGGAATTGGATCTTGTTTTCTGCTCAGACTTCAACTCTTTCTCAGACTGGTCAACTTCAATCCTTAGCCTCTCGAATTTCTTCATTGCCAATTCTTGTATGGAACGAGCCTTTTTACATACAACAGTGTCATAAGAGAAACAAACAGAGCAAGATAGTGAAACAGCAGAGTCAAAGAAGAACAACTGGACAAAAGACTTATACCTGTCTATAGTATATGGTGTCCGGCGCATTATATTGGATTGCATTTGAGCAAATTAAGAAAACATCATTCTGCATTCAAGAAAACAAACTGTACAAGTAAATATATAATAAATCATTCTTTTTATTCACATTAATTCTTAGCAGCGGAAATCTATTCCAAAAATCTTAGATACTTAAAATGGAAAAAGTACAGTGATAATTATTTAAAGTGTGTATCCATGGACCACTACAATCATAACAGACAAATGAAGTAACAACTTTCAGGTAACAAAAACTGTGGTGCTTTGAACAGGAAATCATTCTCTCTATTGGTTGCAGATAGAAAGAATTACATTCATATAAAAAATAGCAAAAAAAAAAAAAAAAACTATGTGCATAAATATATGTATATGTAAATGTATAAGCATTTGGCATAGACGTCTATGATCCCAGTGTCAAAATTAAATCTCCCGGGAATTGTCTATTATTCTCCTAAAAAGATTGAATACTAAATTTTCATATCTTTCATTGGAACACTGATGTCAGGAGGAAAAATCCACCATTTTTCCACAATTGAAAAACAAGAAATTACCTGGTAGGCAAGATCCAAACTCTTCACCAAAGACACAGTTCATTGAAAAAAAATAAAACAAACAAAATAAAGTTGAATGCAGAAACAGAAAACCAGGGACTATTTGGTTCTGTTTTCTGGCGAAACTTTTTTCAATTTACAAGGTCAGAGAAACATAAAACGAAATAAGGTACCAACAAAAAAAAAAAAAAAATCTTGGAACATGCTATATACTACATTTCTATCCCACTTTCATCTTATTATGAAAAATGTGGCACTTTCCATAGCCCTTGGATCATCTCTTTTTTTTTTTAAAAAATCGAAGGTTGATGAGCAATGCCACCTCATCATAGTGGGATACAAGTGGGATGAGGGTGTAGTATGCATCATTTTCCTTTTATAATACATCTTCTTTAGAAATATATATATATATATATATATATATGAGCATAGCTATATGCTATACTCCTATCCCACTTTCATCCCACTTTATAATTGTGGCACTTTCCATCACCCTTGAATCATCTCTTGACTTTTTTTAAAAATAATTCAAAGGTTGATGGGTAGTGCGACCTCATAATTGTGAGATAAGAATGGGATGATGGTGTAGTATATAGAAGTTTCCTATATGTATATACATACATATATATATATCTTGTTCCTAGCTTAGGAAAATGAAATTATATGTCTAATTTGATTCAATGCAACCTACCCCACACAATATGGACTGAACCCATGAAAATCCACATGGTCCGCAATGGTGAGGGAGAGGGGCACAATGCTACCTGATTACAATAAGGACAAACTTACATAGAATAGTGCCAACGTTTCATGAAACAAGAAGTTCATGTTTAGAGAGGTGGGGGTGGCCAATGCAAAATATCTTACCAAAACAGGTATGTTTGCCACTACCATTGGTATGGCCCACATTCAAATTACAAGCAAACTTTCCTAAGCCTTTTTTTATTATTATTTTAGGTAAAGCAAACTTCCCGCTTATCACCTACTATATTCAAATTTTCTCCCTCCCCCTCTCCCAACCTCTTTCCTCTGTGTGATACAAATACATACATATAAGATTCTCTCAAACTGTTTGATTAACTATCCAATGGTCTTGCAGATGGCATTTAGCCCGCTTCTCGTGGGAGATATCAGGGATTCCCCATTGACAGCCCCTTTGTTTAAAAAAGGAGGGACAGAGAAAACTAAAATAGGAGTACAAAAAGGGTACAAACCTTAAATTGTTCCAAGGTAGAGTACGATCCATTTGCCAACTTCTTCCTCACCGTGGCAAAGTCCATAGGATGCTCAATCACATCGTGATAATCGGGAAGCTGCAATCAGAAAAAGAATTTCAAACACCAGTGCCAAAAGTGGCTTCAAAGACCAATCTACCATTTAGAAATGAAAAAAAATCATAAATTCCGAACACCTCCTCGGGATCAACCGGTTCTGCATACACACCATACGTGTCTTTCCTGCCACGATTCAGATATTAACATCAGAAACTGCCAACGCTTTGCAAAATCAAAAGGTAGATTGACTATAGAGGGGGAGAGAGAGAGAGAGAGAGAGAGAGGGAGGGAGTTCACTCCCATACTTCTGAAGCTTGTCAAGAATCAACTCCAGTGTCTTCTTGTCAGGCAATGGAACCCCAGACCGAGGATCGGTTGGCGTCCCTAATCAAAACAAACGCCAAATCAAACAATCCCGTATCAAATCCCAAACCTCATTCGACAAAATAGTCAAAAGCCATAATCCCAAATCCTCACATACTAAATTAATTATTCAAGAATCCATAAACCAAAACGAACCTGGAGCAGAATCGAGCTCCTTCAAGTCCACCTTCCTCCCTCTTTCCTATCAAAACACGTAACCCGGCACGAACACACAAATCAGTGCCGCACACCCATAAAAAAAAATGCATAAAAAGAACGATTATGACTGCGTTTACAAGCCTAATATAGATAGAGACAGACCGGCCTGAGACAGATAAGGCAGACAATGCCCGTTAGAGAGAGAAAGAAAGATATAAGGAGATAGAGAGGGATGCGGGTAGGGAGAGATGTGGGGAAGCGTGATCAGATTCTCGTGGGCGTGTTAGTTTTTGACAGTTGACCCAACCGTTATTCCCTCTCACTTCCCCGACACAGAGTGAGAGAGTAATATTGAAGTCTGGACCAATCACCAAAAAAAAATCTTCACTGATTTCAGCTGAGCTGTACTTCCCCTTTCTCTCTCCCCCTCTACCACAGAGGCACGATCCTCACTTTCTTCTTACTCTTTAATCAGATCCGTACAATGATACCACACATACCTCATCATCCTCGACATCACCCTGGTCATCATCTTCGTCTTGTTCATCATCGTCATCATCCCGACCATTGCTGATACTCCTCTTCTTCAATGGCTTACGCTCGCACTCGTCCTCCGAAGCGTGCGAGACACGCGCCACCGTGTGAGCCCGACTGGGTGACTCGCTTCCTTGGTTCAGCTTCACCACTAACTTGAGCTTCTTCTCCCTCCTCCTCTGGTCCTCCTCATCGTCATCGTCGTCCTCGTCCAGGTAATCGTCGTAGTCGATGTTGTACCTCACATTTCTTCGCCGGAGGCTCCGCCGGATGTCCGGCTCTGGCGCCGCCGCCGACTCGACAGCTCGGCGCGCCAGATCTGCCTTCGATGGCCTCCCTTTCTTCTTCCTCTTCACGATCTGGCCCATCTGTCTCTCTCTTTCTCTCTCTCTTTCAGACACTATCTCTCTCTACAACGCAGACTCACTACTTTCTCTCTCTTGCTTTGGTTCCATTAGTTTCGACGGTGGGTTTGGTCTTTTCGAGAGGCTTTGTGAGACCCGAGCCTGGGTTTGGAGAGACGAACCTCAGGTTCGGGCCTCAGGTTGGGTAAGAAAAATCATTGATTTCTTCTACTTTATATTCGTGCAAAACGGCGTGAGTGGCTGGAAGATACGGCGTCTGGTGCTGCCCATTGCCCTTGCGGGCTTGCGTGTCCCTTTGCCTGCTGCCCGTCGCTTTTTTTTTTTGTCTACATCGTGTGGATACATTCTTCAATTGTAAGATTTTGCGCGTGTCTCACACCCGCGATTACAAAAAAAAGGCAATAATGACAAGCCATAGTAATTTTACACAACCATTCGATCTATCATCCATATCATTTTCCCCATGCCGCAGGAGCTGTCTTTCCTCCGTTGATATATATACGTGTATATAAATTTTTTAATAATACTAAATATAAATTAATACTTTTAAAATGTATTTCACCAAACGTAGAAAATGATATATTTATAACCTTTTTTTATAATATTTTATATAATTATATTTTAATATAGAAAACGATAGATATGCAATTTTTATATTTATAATATTTTAAAAATTTGTAAGAAGGCCGTCCTATGCATTACTCCTTTAAAATATTGTGGCCATAATATTATAATCCTATCATAAACTAAATATATAATTAAAATTTAATTATAAATATTAAATTTAATAATATAGTATATCATGAAAAAGAAATACTGTCTAAAAAAAATAGAGGGTAAAATCAATGCGTTCGATGCATTTATCTTATCCTCCGTTATTTTACGTTGAAAGTTGGCCATAAGTGTATCACAATTCTTTAAAATTAATCTGGTAATTATTTATATTTTACTCATCTCTTTCTCAAGCACTCATATTCAAATAACTTAAAATTGTATGACTCGTGGTTGCATAATTGTGATCGCGTGAACTGTTTTATTTTCATAATTTTTTTATCTCATTCTATCTAATTATTATAATTTTTTTAAATTTTTATATAAAATAAAATAAATAATTTAAATATTAAAAAATTAATATAATAATATTTTATTCAACTTTCATCTCAACTCATTTACAAAATCTTATTTACAAAAACAAACAATTTTTGATCTAGCATAAATATAAAAAGTGTTTTATCTCATTTTATTATTATAATTTTTTTAAATTTATATAACAAATATAATAAAAAAATTAAAATTTTAAAAATTAAAATAATAATATTAAAAAATAATATTTTATTCAATTTTTAACATCTCTTAATTATATTTCTAATCTTAATTGTCAGGCTAAGGTCGATTCGATTCTCTGCAACTAGACAGAATGTCAACATTCACGGGAGCAGAAACTCGTAGAGTATGTTCACCACGCGCATCAAGACGCGTGGAGGAAGCCTTCCATATTATACAAAGTCCGCTGATTGGAGACTACCGCGACCTAAATGCCCAGTAGTTTGACCAAAGAGCCCACTTTAAAATTACTTTCTGCACGCCTAGTGTAAAGGGTTCATTAGTCATTTTAACTTTCAACCTACTTTTCCCCCCTTTTTTTCCAATAAATTGCTTCACTTTTGTTTTCTCTTTTTCGTTTTAACTTATTATATTTTGTTGTTAGTGCTCCATACAGAGACTATCAACGGCTGCGATAAGATTCTGACGCAACAATGTTGGGTCCACGATGATCCGAAGGTGGAGAATCAATAACGTGTTCAAGCAAGCCAGCAATGATCCCAAAATTTCTTGGGACTACGACCCGACTAACAATACCCTGAAATTCATAGGCAGCTCCGCGTGGTCCCCACAAGTTGTTGCCCCCAATAATTTAATGTTTTTTTTTCCTATTTAAAGTTATTTATTTATTTATGGGTAAGTGCTATTATAAATAATTATTTTAGTTATCTATTTTATGCGACATTAAATTATTTTAAAATGTTGTAAGAGAATAAATGCTATTTATAAGTTTTTTTTATTATCCTCGTAATTTTATTAACATATGCTAAGAGTCACAATAAAATCTTAACATAGAAATAAAAACTTATTATGTGACTTAGGTTATGCTTGGATGTTTTATCTTTTTCAAAATTTTTATCTCATCTCATCTCATCATTACAATCTTTTCAAATTCCTATATAAAATATAATAAATAATTCAACTTTTTCAAATATTAAAACTAAAAAATAATATTTTAAACTTTAAAATAAAACACAAAATTCTCATCTCATCTCCCAAACATATCCTTACTATTCATTTTTGTTGGGTGTTGGACTATACATTATTCTTATATTCTATAAATGCTTTAACTTTAGAAAAATCTCATAAAAGTATGGTTTGATATGATACATTATATTGTAAAATTACTTTTATTATAAAATAGATCTAATATATCATATAAAATCTTATAAATTTATGAATTTTACTTTTATAGAACCTCTTTATAACTACATTTATTCTCTTTCTCTTTTTATCTTTACCTTCTTTTTACTTTTTTTTTTCCCCTTTAGCAAAGAGGACATTCTTCACGTTTAAGCTAGTGTAATCTTGTATCATTAAAGAAAGGGAAAGAATGGATTTTAAATTAAGAAAAATTATATTTATCATCCTCACACAATACTTTTTATTATTTATTATTTTTTCTCTTGCCAAATGTATAATATATGGATGATAAGTAGAATAATTCAATTAGTTTAAGAATAAATAAATTTTAAAAATATAAAAAAATATAATATATACTTTGTAGGGATGATGAGTAGTAAATCTCTTAAATTAATAACATGGATGCTTCTCACCTTTTCAAGTTACCAAGTATTAATAAAATATTGTATTGGTTCATACTAATTACCAAAAAAGGGAAGGGCTAACTTGAATATGGATTAAAGCCTGGCTTGGTTATACATATGATATGGATAAAAGTTGAAAATTAAATAAAATATTATTATAATATAGTTTTTAGAATTTGAAAATGTTGAATTGTTTATTATATTTTATTTTGAGATTTATGAAAATTTTATTATTTAGATGATACGAGATAAGATGATTTGTGAAAACAAATCAGGTATGTATTGTTTGAAAAATTTGGATCTAAGTGGAAGAGGAAGGCTAATCATAAATGATAGAGGGTTATTCTCATGATTTCTTTGCCGAGTTATTGGGAAGGATAATGCTAAATACAATTCAATATGTAATCTTCACGTACTTCATTTTAAAAAATGGAATCAACCATTAATATAATATAGATCTCAGATTTATCTATTTAAAAAAAAAAAACATGTAAATTTACAGACTCTAATACTGCAAATATTATTTGAAATGACAAATAATCAATACAAATTAGATCAACAATAGACAATTTTAAAGTTGTGCATTGAGAATAGCTTCCTAGACATATTGGTGGAATTGGATTCGAATGCGACAATGGAGTGGGTTCGAGGAGGCGGATATGTACCATGGTTTCTTAGAACTTTGCTTTACCAAGTTATGGCTTTAGAACATCTACAAATTATCTTTCAAGCATGCATATTGTGAAGTCAATCATGCTATGGACAACTTATCTAAATTCGAAGAAACATAATTCGCAGGAGATTGTGCTAGTGCCCCTAGGTGTCCTCGAATGTCAATGAGTTTTTAGAATTTATAAATTGGTTTGCAATAAAGTTTGTTAGTAACTTTCAAGATGATTGCTTTTAATCATAATATTCTAACGTTATAAGTAATGATTATCAATAAATAACAGGTTCCTTATCAAGAAAGAAATTATTGAGTATTCAAAGATTATGATTACGATAGTGCATATTTTGGATATTTTTTTTTTCCACACAGCCATGGCCCCATGGGTACGATAAGAATTAGATAAATTATATATAGAAGTTTTGCATTATATCTCCTTAATTAATATATGATTTGTCATTTTATTTTAATTATTAAATATATATGCATTTAAATATAAATAATAAATAATAAATCATATGTTAATTATATAGAGGCTTATAGTATAGGTCTTGTAACATTTCTACCTATGCGTGTGATTTGCCATTAAAAAGTCTATGGTCACAGTATAGGTCTGTGGGGACTTTTTGTTTTACTTTATTTTTTAAATAAATAATGCTAGGTACAACTACATATGACCGTACAAAATTTAAATAGATAAATCATTTATATATAAAAAAAATTCTATTAAAAAAATAATTTTTTTATATTTTTTGAGGTTGATTTTTTCTTTTTTATAAAAATTTGCGCAAATAGTCTCCTTTGTTTTTATAAATGAGATAATGAATTGAGATTAAAGTTAAAAGTTAAATAAAATATTATTAGAATATATATTAGAATATTATTTTTATTTTAAAATTTATTATTTATTTTATTTAATGAATAATTTTAAGAAAATTATAATAATTAAATGAGATGAAATGAATTGAAAATAATTATGAAAACAAAATCGTTATACAAATTATTTTTATCAAAAATGTTATTGGATCTCGATTGGATCCTAAATTTTTTTATTATTTAATGATTAAAAAAATATTTTTTAGTGATATAGTATTTTTTTTAAAAATATATATATTTTAAACTATAATAAAATTAACGAAAACATAAAAAAAAAAACAAAAAACTTGTTTTGTTTTTTCCTTTTCTTTTTCTCCATTCCCGTGCGTTTACCCATTTCCCGTGCGTTTCTGCCGCCTATCTTGGCACTGCCATAGTGGTCGGGGACCACCTCAGGATCGGCAGAAGCTACCGTCAGTCCCAGCGACACCGCTCCCCATTCACGATAGCGCCTCTCCCATCGTCTTTCCTCTCCATTTTTGTCTCTGCCTCAGCCGTCCACGTAGCTGCTGTGCACGAGAGCTCCCCCTGCCGGACAGTGCAACTTGGACCGCTAGTCGATTTTGTCGGCCTTGAGGTGGTCCTCGACCATCATGGTGGTCACAGGGACGGTCGAGGCAGGCGGAGGCAGAGACGGAAAGGAGGAGGAGGGGAGAGGAGACGTATGGGAGGGAGGAGGAAAAAAAAAATAAAAGAAAAGTAAAATAAAATAAAGACATACAGTGTGTCACGTAAGTATGTGGATCATTTTTTGTCTATAATATTTTCCTTCCTTGTAAATAAGGTCGTGCTCGAGCAAGCCGTGTTACGTGAACTTATGCTGGGCACGCAACGCACTGAATTCCAGCTCCACATCAACTCTTTCCCTGTTTGTCCGCCTCTCTACTCGTCTGATACCCTCTTCCCATGGAGAAACTGAGAGTGCTGGTGAGCGAGATCGCTTACGCTCGGAACCACACGAAGCTCTCTCCTCTCCAACGCTCTCTCATCCCAGTCCTTTCATTCGCCTCATCTCTCTACGGACTTGCTCTCTCTCTCCGCCACTATCTCTACCACTTGGGCATCTTCCGCAAGCACCGGTAGGACCCACCACCTCCTTCGTTTCCCACTCAATTTTGCTGCCGAGAAAAAAATAGAAAATTAATCTCTGTGTTTCCGGCTTTAAAGAAAAAAGAAAAGAAAAGAAAAGAAGGAAAGCTCCAACTAAATCAAGGCAACGAAGTTTGGTTTTGTAGAACTTTTCTTCTTTTAAAATCTCGGAGCCCAAGTTATGCGATGGTGGGATGCCTCTTTTTCCTACATTCTTTCAGCAACAACTTAGCATGTGAAGTTTTAAGTTGTTATTGGTTTCCCCATTTGTTTATACAGAAGAAACCCAGGCTTGAAATTTTCCAAATTTTTTTTTAGTTTTATTTTCGTCTACTTTCACTGCGAACAAGCGCCCACTGTTGTTCCAAGTTCTGCTCTGGGTTGATTTTTGTTTAGTTTAATTTACCGTACTGTGGTCTCAAGAGTTGCTTTTGTTCAATTTTGTTAAACTCAATTCAAAATTTCCATCTTTTATATACTCTTTATGTATTTTGGGTTGGAGGTTGCCGGTGCCGGTTATTAGTGTTGGGAATTTGACTTGGGGAGGCAATGGGAAGACACCCATGGTGGAGTTCCTCGCTCGCTGGTTAGCTGACTCAGGAATTTCACCTCTCATTCTCACTCGGGTACACGAGTTTCCTTTTCATTTCTTTTCCATTTTTTTGTAATAATATGATTGGCGTTTTTAGACTTTCCATCTGCGGTTGCAATAGTGAGGCTAATTTTAGTTTTTTTCGCTGAAAATGGTTCTCACCAGAGTAAGTGCGGCTTTTCAAATTATCAATGTCATTTGAAAATGAGTCCGATTCCAAATAGAAAGAAAACATACACAAACGCACAGGAACGTACACCCGCCGAGAGAGGAGGAAAGAGGTTAGATGAGTCGAGGAAGTTTCATAGGAAGTCTATGATGTCAATTGATATGTCCTCGAAAATGGCTGCTTTTTAATACTTGGCGTTATTTTCGACCTTTAGTGGAAAGTGAATGGCGAACGGGTCCAGTTTGTTTAGGCCACGTTGAATTAGGTTAAAGTTGTACGACAATATTGCAACAGTACTGTGGTATCCAGTTCACAACAAAGAAAAAAGACAGGGGGATGAGGTAACTCATTGATGTCCCAATGTCCTCTAGCATTGATGGACTAAGGAGATTGTTTCATGGACTATATGACATTTCGAAGGCGCATAATTTCATAAAGTATTGACAAAGCGAGCTATTGTGTTCCATCTACTTGGATGCTTTTGGTGTAGGTATGAGGGGGGAAAAACAAAACTATGACCTTGTCTTTTGTCTCGCATAAGAAACCTTCATAGCAATTCATGCCTGGCACGTCCTTACGTGGAACCCACAGATATGAATGGTCAAGATCCGTATTGTTCACAATATCCCAAAAATACTGCCTGCGAAATGGTCCATGATGCATGTGGAAATCCTCTGATATTTTAACAAACACAGGTATGAATGGTTAAGATCCGTATGGCTCCCAAAAGTACTTCCTGCAAAATGCTCCCTGATGCATTTAGAAATCCTCTGATAATTCAACAATAGACTTGGCATGGTAGTCTCCATGTAAGCTGCAGGCATGGTGGATTCCTTACAATTCTAAAGTATAATGGCCCATTTTCTTGAGTAATTTCTTTTTGAAACCATGCTTTTATCTTGTCCAGAAGTTAGAAAGGAAAGAGAAAATAGATTGCTCTTTCATATGAATCAGGCCTAAAAACTGTTGTCAAAGTATGCTTGACAGGTATTTGGCAATTGTGAGGCTTACTGATATCATTTACCTTGCAGGGTTATGCTGGTGGGGATGAGGCTAGAATGCTTGGAAGGCATCTACTCGGGGGACCTGCAAAGATTGGTGTGGGCGCAAACCGGGCAGCTGTTGCTGCTTCTTATTTTGAAAAATATGGTTATGTTGATCCTCATAGCAGTACATCCTATCAGAGACTTTGCCTCAACAAAGTGGAAAGTCATCTTAATTCAGAAAAAGTTGGTGCTGTAATTCTAGATGATGGAATGCAGGTATTGAGTTGTGTTTTTTGTTTCTTTTCCAATGTTGGAATGCAGCTGTCATCTATGGCAATGTCCAGTCCCACATTATTTTCTCCAGCAACTATTTTTATCTGATATTTTATGTAACTAATACTGTCAATAAGCTCTAGCTAAAAAAATGCTTCTTTTATAAATAAATATATATATGTATGTATGTATAAAACAAGGCATACTTTTAACATGATTTTGTTTCTCAACGTGATGACTCAGTGAATATGTTGGTTAATATTTCAATTTTAAACATTTGCACAGTGAATATTTGTACTGCACACCATTCTAAACATTTGAACAGTGAATATGTTGGTTAATATTTCAATTTTATACTAATCAAAAACCCAGATACTTCAATATTTCAAATCTGGGTGTCACGCATCGTTGCCAAAAAAAATACTTATAAAAAAAAAAATTTCAATTTTAATTACGAACTCTTGAAACCCAGATTTTTGGCTCATAGGGTTTTTATGCTGATAGTTTATTTTATTGATATGGAAGACAGCACTGGAGCTTGCACCATGATCTGGAGATCGTAATGGTCAATGGATTAGTGCTGTGGGGCAGCCGTCATTTGCTTCCACTTGGACCCTTAAGGGAGCCTTTGACTGCGCTCAAACGGGCTGATGTTGCTGTCATCCATCATGCTGACATGGTATGCAAGACTGCCCTTTTCCAATTTCTCCATTTTAAGTTAGCTTTTATGCTTCAACGAACTGTATTGTGGTGAGCATATGCATAGGTATTGGCTGCTCAGTCTCTTTGGTTTACATAGTTTAGATCGTGTGTTTTCACAGCCGGTAGATATTTACATTGATTTTAAATTTATTGTTGGGTATCACACAGGTTTCAGAACAAGGTCTCAAAGATGCAGAGCTTATGATTCGAGAAGTTAAAGAATCCCTCCCTATTTTCTACACTAGAATGACTCCCTCGAACTTTTTTGAAGTGTCAAATATTAATTCCAAACTACCCCTGGGAGTTTTGTGCAATGCCATCATATTATGTGTGTCTGCCATTGGTTCTGCAAATGCTTTTGTAAATGCGATAGAGAAGGTACCAGGCCTCCTTTCATTTATCTCACTTTTGTTTCAAAATGGATTTTTGAGATCCCGAGGAGCCTCATACATGTCATCTTCTTGTCCAGATACAGATTAGGTGGCATCATTGTTGCTCTCTACGCTTACCCCTTCTTTCCTCTTCGTTCAATCTTTGCTTGTGTCTCTAAATGGGAGATACCTTTCTGCAGATAGGAGCATCTTTTGTTGATAGACTCGACTTCAGTGACCATCACATCTTTCAAGCCAGGGTACAGTTATCTTCATCTTTGCCATGATTTATGATCTTGTCAAGTATGTGGTTCTACCTTTGTACTAAGTGCTCGTAGTCTTCCATTCTGTCATTTAAAACACTCTGAATATCAAGTAGGCGAAGACTGCATTGGGCAGTTGTTTGAACCTCCCACCCTTCCCCCTTTTCCGCAATTTTCTTTTCTTTGTTATTTTTTTTCATTGTCTGCTTGAACACTGATTTGGAGGCTCCAGACATATGGCAAATTGGTGATAACTCTTGTTGCTAATCAATGCAGGATGTTGACCTGATCAGAAGGAGACTTGAAGAACTTGAGGATAAGTTTGGTTCCAAGCCAGTTGTTGTAGTAACAGAAAAGGTAAGTAGATTCAAAATCATTATACTGGTGGGTGGTTTATTTATATTTGTACCCCTTATTTTGTTTGAGGGGGCTAAAAATGAGGGTTCTTTTTTTTTGTGCAAACAATTTCTAGAGGCCATTGGACTAGGGGTTTTTTTCCTTAAATTATCCAAGGTGCACTTGCGGAAAGCTCCTTGCCAAGAGCCTGTGCACTCCCAGAATTAGTCGGGACGTTGCTCCCCGACACCCGGTGCCATTAAAAAAATATGAGTCTTTTTATGTTTTTTGAATGCATCTTCTTTCTTATGATACACAAATTTTATGTTCATTGTACATTTTTACGTAGCACATGTATCCTTTGGTTATGAGCTTGCTCACAATACCTTTTCAATTCTAGCGCTAGTATGTATACCTTTTCTGTTGAATTGCGACCATTACTTATATGAACTAAACAAAATCTAAAATTATGAATCATGGTGGATATGAAAACTCATTTCATTTTTCTTGATGTTGAAATTCACATTGCCAGGATTATGATCGAGACACTGAGATATTTAAGGGCTTGCATCCTTCCAAAGTTTTGGTGCTTTGCTCTGTATTGCAATTTCCGTCTCAGAAAGGATGCACGGAGAAGGGATTCAAGAAGTTGTTGGAGGAATCACTTAGGGTAAAATTACGTGGTCTAAACTAGAGTCCAGCTACAGTGATTCAAATCAAGTGATCTCAATAGCACTTCTAGTAGTGGCTAGTTTGTTGATAGTTTTGTCTTTGTACGCCTCGTTTGTTTTCGCAAATCAGATGAGATGAGATGAGTTGAAATAAAAATTGAAAATTGAATAAAATATCGTTAGAATATTTTTTTAATATTATTTTTATTTTGAGATTTGAAAAAATTGAATTGTTTATTTTATTTTGTATGAAAATTTAAAAAAATTGTAATGATTAGATGAGATGAAATGAAAAATTTTGTGAAAGTGAATGGGAAGTTACTCATGATTCTTCTGCAAGCGCAAATTTGTGCAACTGGTGCTACTACATACAAAGCCAGGTTTTGTATTGTATATGGCAACTGTAGGGGTGAGCATCTGTCGGTCCGGACCGAGAAAACCGGACCAGACCGGTCCGGTCCAAATTTTTTTGGACCGAATGCATTCGGTCCGGTCCGCAGTCCGGAGGTTTTTCGGACCAGACCGAATGTACCTAATTTCTATATATTTTTTATATATAATTAATTATATATATAATTATACTATATTATAATTAAGTATAGACTAATAGTCTAATACTTTATATTAATACTATTATATAGTTATACTAATAGTTATATTAGTTTAATTAAACTATATTATAGTGATTTATTATAGTAATATAATATTATATTATATTATAATATAATATAATATTATAATATAATATAATAGTTATTATATTATAGTAATATAATAAATTACTATAATATTATAGTAATTTATTATAACTATATTATATATTAGTATAAGTTATAATGATTTAGTATAGTTATAACTATTAACTATACTATTATAGTTATAGTTATACAATTATACTTATACTAATATTACTAATATATAGCTATAGCCTATACTATATAACTAATACTCTAGTACTTTATAGTTTATACTAATATTATTATGTAGTTATAATAATAGTTATATTAGTTTAGTCATACTATATTATAGTGATTTATTATAACTATATTATATATTAGTATAAGTTATAATGATTTACTAATAATAGTATTTTTTTTTTGAAAGAGATTTAGTAATAATAGTATTAGTAATAATTTATATCAATGTATTATTATATAATATATAGTATTAGTATCACTATATCATTATAATATATAATTACATATACACACAGACACTATATCATTATAGTATTAGAATCATAAATTATAATATTTATAATACATTGAATTTGAGTCATTTACATACTCTACGTTAGTAACAAATTAGCAATTAACATTTAACATTATAAATATAAATAATTATTTTTTAAATGAGTTAATTAAATAATTCACATTAAATAGTTTATTTAATTTTAGTTTTACTAATTTAAATAATTTTTTAATTCATCTATGTACAAAAAGATAAAAAAAATCATAAAAAAATCACATGGGAGCTACCTCAACAAAGAATGGCGCCGTTTGATTCAAAATGGGTCCCAAACGGCGCCGTTTTAGTCACTGCAGGCCAAACAAAGAACTGGGTAGCGTGAAACGGCGTCGTTTCTCGCAACCCAGTTATTTTTTTTTTTCAATTTACTTACCTGAAACGGCGCCATTTGGGTCTAATTGAGAACCAAACGCCGCCGTTTGAGGAACGATCCTGGAGTCTTCTTACCCCCTCCCGCCCGAATCGATTTCACTTTTCCCAAATTCCTCCCAACTCTTCCAACGAAAACCCTAGGATTCTTCAGCGAAAACCCTCCGTCTCCACCGTCCCCTCCGTCGTAGCAGGCTCGCCGCCACTCGGTAGTCGGTACTCTCTCTCTCTCTCTCTCTCTCCGATTTGTTCAAATGCTCGACGAGGATTAACATCAATGTCTATTATAATTTATCTCATTACAAAGCACAACAACTTCTTCTGCTAGCTAGTGTATCCGTACTTTTTAGTATTTACAAAGAACATAGTTGAGATGCTAAGCACTTTTTATGGGAGAACATTGTTGAGACTGAGAGGGTTTGGTTAGTTTCAAATTTTTTTTTTTTTTTTTTTTCTGGTTCCAAAACGGGTTTGTTGAGGGAAAATTAGTTGATTGGCATATTTGTATCAAAACCTATGTAAAATTATGTTGTAACTAGTGTTGATGCATTGTCACATGAAAAGAACTGAAGTGTGCTCAACACAGCTCGAGCGAACCCAATTGGCGCTCGAGCGAAATCAGGCAGAGTGTTTCGCTCGACTCCCGCTCGACTAGCCGCTCGAGCGAAATCAGGCAGAGTGCTTCGCTCGACTCTCGCTCGATGTTCCGCTCGAGCGAATTTGTGAATGTTAATTTTATTAATGTTAATTTGGAGATGGTTAATTTGTGAATTAGCCAGCTCCAAATTATTTATTTATTTATAATTTTATTCATTGTAGGTATACTTTCTATTATTATTATTATTATTCACCTGTTTTGTTTGTTTATTTTCTTAGCAATGAAGTAGTACTGAAAGCTAATCACGTGGATCAAATTCAGAATAGATGAAAACTGAAATTTCAAGGTTGAAAATTACGTAATCCCAAGAAGCTGCAATTTTAATTAGTTCTATTTCTCAATTGCTTAGAAGTTGGGTAGATAATTAGACACCAGTACTTGTAATAACTTTTGTATTAATTAATTCTGTTTCACTTCAGTTTATAATTTGTAATTTGTAAGTAATAACTTTTGTATTATTATTTTGCATTTTTTTTTGTTTTTCTAGTTTTTTATATAGATTAATTTTTTTTTATCATTGCATTTTTCAAGATCTGTGTTTTTTTTTAGTATTTTTAGCTAAAAACTGTACAAAATTTGAAGTGGGCCGAAAATAATTGAATTTGGGCCCAACAAAAGTCAAATTTAGATTGGCTGAATGGCCCATTTGGAGCATGTCCAGACCGAATGGACCAACCCTGGACCGGACTGGACCAAATAGGACTGGACCGGACCGGACATGTCTATACTCGGTCCGGTCCAGGGTTGAAAATATCTGGACCGAATAGGTCCGGTCTGGTCCACAAAACAGCCTAAGACCGGACCGGACCGGACCGATATCACCCCTCTGATTCATTGGCAAGGATACAATATTACAATATTAGCCTGTTGACATAATCATGTAGGTAATATGGGAAGATACAAACAAATTATTAACAAAAAATAAATGTACAAAAGCATAAGCACAATAGAATTAGATATTGGTCCGCCGCATGCAGGACTCCTTATTCAATATGCATGGAAAGGAATAAGCACTACCCAAATGATAGATTTTGGTTGATCACTCTTTCTTCTGCACCTCCTTGAGATAATCTTTATTGTCCACCAAATCCTGTAAAATCATGGGCACGTTTGTAAATGAGAACTTCTCTAATTATTTAGGATTCTTGGAAAATTTTTTGAGATGTGTTTCTCACAATATTTTTTAGAATTCTGATTACTATATGTTTATTACTAGAAACTCATACCCCAAACCAACTGTGTAAAGCAGACATTGCTTGAACTTGAAGATGTAGTAAAGTTGAGAACTCACAGTCTTAAAGCCTTCTGGATCAACGAAAGAAGTGATTTTGGTGTTGATTTGAGGAATTGGACCTGGTGGTAGAATTATTTGTCCTCCGAGTTCTTTGGTAACCAGTTTAACAGCTGCAGCACTCTTGTATACATTATCGGTACCAATAGCAACCTAGGGATAGAAATAAGTCTCATTCTCATCAGAAAATAGTTATTTTTGTGAACATGAAGAACGAAACTCAATGAGTAAAATCGCATATAGCATAGCGTACCTCTGCATATCCGTTTCCTCTTGTGTACTCAGTTACGTTATAATTATATTTCAATTCCACAACAGTAGTCTGAGTTAGATTGGATCCATATCCCACCATACCAATAGTAAACTGTACATGTGAGGCAGAAAAGATTGATTAAATCATGTCTGCCTCAAGAAATGGTGGTTCTGCGGTGTACATGGAATTAAGTTTGTGTAAAAAAATCACCTTCTCTTGCGGGCTATCATACTTCAGCAGTAGGTTCATCCCCAATGCCTGCAAGAAGTGGAGGAAAAGAACCCAGAAGTCAAATAATAGTTTAGATATGAGATGAGATAAATTTCTGTGAAGGATCAACATTGGGCAAGAACATGTAGATTTGATGGGAGAGTGATAATATGCAAGGCAAATGGTTCTAGATTCAGAGCAGAGCTAAACTACTATATATGTATTCAGGATAATTCAGATGCAACCGAGTAAATAAGTTAATAAGACTGTATATTACAGTCAGTACCATAGTTAAAACATACTTAGTTCTGATATGTGCATTTTGTTTCTAAACAGTCACTGCAAATAAGGATTCTGGGTAGTTAATTACGAAAAATAAGAGAAAAACTCTACTACCTTTTCATAAAACTTAATAGCACGATCAAGATCGGCGACATGAAGCATTATTTGACTGATTGGCTCAGGAGTTGGGGGTCTCTGGATGAGCTCATAGGTATAGCCATCAGGATCCAGGCCGAAGGCGTAGATGGTCGAGGGCCCTGTCACTGTCTCTGGTTCACGAGTGATCACACCACCCTTTGCTCGAATGTTTTCAACCATTGCATAGATCTAAAGGAGTTAAGAGCAGCTTGAATAAGATTTCGAAGATACAAATTAATTAACGGAAAAGTTGTTCGTGCTTAAACTGCAGTCAGTACTCACATCCTGAGTGGAAATTCCAATATGTCCATAGGCAGTCCCAATCTCGTATTTTTCAACTCCATGAACTGTTTATTAGCGGATGATAAAAACAAGCACCAAAGTTATTGATTGAAACGTAAAAAAAAGTTCGAGGCAGGGAAATGTTCGAGAAGACATACTGCATGTGAACTCCAAAACGAAATGAGTGTCCTGAGGGCCAAACCCCACAACTGCTTTTGAGTACTTCAGCTTTGGGAAGTATTTTTGGCTCAGGAGCTTCATTCCAAGAGACTCTGTGTAAAACCTGTTGATCAAGGAAGAAAACTTACACTTTCGAATATAAAGTGTTAAAATTGCATTAAAGAATTATATATGCTAAGAAACATACTTAATGGTCCGATTAAGATCACCAACTCTGATATCAGCATGGAGGAAACGACGATTATCCTTCTTCACCCATCCCAGTACATCATCACTGGGGATGCGAGCTGCCATGCTTGATCCAATCTAATCATTTAGTTTTAATTAGATAATTAGCAACAAATGAAGCCTTTTTTTTTTATCCACTGCCTGTAACAACATGCAGATAAACTCTAAATGGCTCAAAGGAAGAAAGCAGCTAACAAAGCAGAATGATGACCCAATTGTTGCTTAGGCATAAATATCATTCTAACTTGCATTAAACTTGAAATAAAACGCTTTGGTGCAGTTGGTATAAAGGCAGCTTAATTACCAGGGAGAGGAACAAAACAACAGAATAAGCAAACTGCTTGTAAATAGCCATTTTAAGCTTGGAAGATAGCCTGTATAACAATACACAATATATCGCACTTTTGTACAAACATTACGCACCACAATCACCTATTTATATAGAGTTCCTCTTTGAACCGGATCTGGTGTAAACGTGGAGTTTCGATTTCTCTCTCTGTCGAACTCTCTTCCGTTAAAAAACATCCACTCTAGATGCTTCACTTTCTTTGTCTAAACTAGAAAGTTGCATTTTTTATTTTATTGTTTGACCAGAGAGGGAAGACTTTAGATTTTCAAGTACATTGTGAAAATAATTATACAGTATTTAAGATATATTAATCATTTCCTTTTTTTGTTGACTTTGATTAGTTTTCCTTCATTCCCGCCCAATGCAAGACTTTCCATTACATTATCGCGTTTCTAGATTTGCTGAGTTGTCAAATGGATTTGAACTACGATCTTTCAAAGCATTGAAATGTCGATCATAGCTATTATATAAAGGGATCGATGGTTTCAAACCGTAAGGTGCTCATTGATGTTGACATTCCTCTATACGTATAACATTAGCACTGGCCGGCCGTAAAGCGATGGGGCCGGCAAGATTGCATGAAAGTAATCGGATTCTACGGCCAATATATATATACACAATGTTGTTATGTTCTCGGACTTCTGCACGCAAATACGTACAATTTGCTGCAACCCCGGCTCTTTTGAGTTCAGACCTGGCACTACTGGAAATGAGGGCCAAAGTTGGGGATGGAAGACTGATCTTGTTTAGAGTTGTTGGCTTTACAAAGCTTATCTTTAAAGAGAGGAGAAAAGATTCTATTTACCAAATACAATTCTGATGTGGTCTTGAATAACAACAGAAAACGACTTCGTGTTTTGTAAACAGATAACAACAATTTGAAACCAAGTTACATGCATGTCTGTCTTGAACAATGACATTTGACGGTACCCTTCACCTTGTCGCGCGTGCTCATCACAGCAAAAGTTCATTGACATGGTAAAACGAACATATCCATGCGATCCATCAACATTAATGTTGCTTTGAATTCCTATTGTTAAATTGTTTCTGGAACGCTGAATTATTATATGGTTTGGTCTTTGCCCTTTTCCTTCCGCTGCCCCCTTTAATCAATAGGAAAATGTACCACTTTTATTGTATTTTTATACAGCTTAAACTTTAAATTACATATATTTAATCAATATCGTACTTGCCATTCTTCAATCTATAAGCAATCACGTAATTGGGCTTTTGGGAGTTGTAACCCATTTGTAAACAATATATACTAAGTCGACTTGAAAGGCCTTTTAAAGCCCATTAAGAGCGTTTGGAATTGAAGTAGCCCAAAACGTACAAACACGTGGTAATGTATTGGAATAATAATATTTTTATTTTAAGATTTAAAAAAGTTAAATTATTCTTTTATATTTTATTTAAAAATTTGATAAAGTTATAATAATTAGATAAATTAAAGACTTAAAATTGAAGATTTTTTATATTTATAATATTTATATATTGAAATAAGATGTGATGAAGTGTATTGATATCCATTATCTAAACTAGAGGCCGTGTACATTGGTTCAAATCAAGGGCACAGTTTACGAGCATGAGTGCGACATGTTTGGATGTTTTTATGGTACCAAATCGAATTTGGAAATCTCAATAGTACCTCTGGTACTGGCTAGTTTGTTGATAATTTTATCTTTGTTCGCGTATTATTATACAGATGAGATAAAATAGAAATTGAATAAAATATTATTTTTTAATATAATTTTTATCTTAAAATTTTAAAAATTATTTATTAAATTTTATTTAAAAATTTTAAAAAATAAATGAGATGAAATAGCTTATAAAACAATCAGGCCTACGTTACTCGATTCTTCCACAGGCGCAAATTTATTCAACTAGTGCTACTACATACAAACTAAAAAGCCATGTTTCTTATTGTATATAGAAAGCATACAATATAAGCCTGCTTACATAATCTTGCAAGTAATATGGGAAGATACAAACAAGTTATTATTTAAAAAAAAAAATGAACGTACAAAAGCATAAGCACAGTAGATATTGGTCCGCCCCAGGGCTCCTTATTCAATATGAAAATGAATAAACACTACCCAAATTCTAGATTTTGGTTGATCACTCTTTCTTATGCAGTTCTTTGAGATAATCTTTATTGTCCACCGAATCCTGTAAAACCAAGGGCGTGTTTGATAAATGAGAATGCTGTAGTTATTTAGGATTCTCGGGAAAAAAATTTGGGACGTGTTTCTCACAATCTTTTTTAGAAGAGTAATGCTTCATATATATATATATATAGTCGTGGAGTGTGCAAGCATCATGCAATCGCTTTGAAAAAAAGTAAAGTCTATTATTAAAAAATTAAAAAAATTTTTTTATAAGAGTCCCGTATTTATTTACTTTTTTCAAAATGATTGCACGATACTTACACACTCACGACTGTAACTATCATTTCTCTTTTTAGAATTCTGATCACTATATGTCTAAAGACACAAACCCCAAACGAGTTGTGTAAAGCAGTCATTGCCAGAGGATATAGTAAAGTACTTGAGAACTCACAGTCTTCCAACCATCTGGATCAACGAAAGAAGTGATTTTGGTGTTGATTTGAGGAATTGGACCTGGTGGTAGAATTACTTGTCCTCCGAGTTCTTTGGTAACCAGTTTAACAGCTGCACCACTCTTGTATACATTATCAGTACCAATAGCAACCTAGAGATAGAAAGAAGTCTCATTCTCATAAGAAAACAGCTATTTTAGTGAACATAAAAAAATAAAGCTCAATGAGTAAAATCGAATATGGCATACCTCTGTATATCCGGTTCCTCTTGTGTACTCAATTTCATTATAATTATATGTCAATTCCACAGCCGTAGTCTGAGTTAGATTGGATCCATATCCCACCATACCAAAGGTGAACTAAACATGCGAGTCAGAAAAGATTGATTAAATAATATCTAGCTCAAGAAATGGTGATCGATTGTGTGGTGTACATGGAATTAAGTCTTGTATAGAAAATCACCTGCTCTTGCGGGCTATCATACTTCAGCAGTAGCTTCATCCTCAATGCCTGTAAGAAGTGGAGGAAAAGAACCCAAAATTCTGATAGAATAGGATTATCGGTTATACGTTGTAAGTAATAGGCATTATTTTTCGTATATATATTTTTCTCTAGGCTGAGGTCTGTTTATAATTTATATCGTGTTCCTCCACTAGATTCAATAAAATTGGAGTCTCGTTCTAAAAAAAAAAAAAAAATCAGATTCTACGACCTACATATATACACTGTTGTTATGTCCTTGGACTTCCGCACGCTACTACATACCATTTGGTGCAACACCTTCAGAACTTAGACCCCAGCACGACAGGAAATGAGTGCCAAAGTTGGATGGAAGTCTAATCTTGTTTAGTTGGCTTTCCATTATATATTTTTATAGTTAGATACATGCATCTTTTACAAAGCTTATCTTCAAAGAAAGAAGAAGTTCTGTATACAAGAATAACAGACATGAAAGATTACATGTTCTTCTTGAATAGCAGTACTAGAAAACAATTTTGTTTTTTGTAAGCACATATTAACAATAATCGAAGACGGGTTTTATTATACATCAGTTATTATTTACTATCCCACACCTTATATCCGGCAACTTTTTTTTTTATAGGGTATGTGATAGTGAATAGTAATTGATAAGAAAAATTATTTATTATTAAATTATTTCTGGAAGAATAATTAAATGGTTTGGTCTTTTGCCCTTTTCCTTCCACCGCCTCTTTAATCAAAAGGAAAATGTACCACTTTTATTGCATCTTTATATAGCTTACATATGTAATGACGTACTTTCCATTCTTCAATCTATAAGCAATCACATAATTGGGCTTTTGGGAGTTGTAACCCATCAGTAATCAATATATGGTAAGTTGTCTTGTAAGGCCTTTTAAAGCCCATTAAGAAAGACCGTTTGCAGTTGGTGTAGCCCAAAACTAACCTAAAATGGTATTGGAAAATTGCGGTGAGCGTGGATCGAACACGCGACCTTCAGATCTTCAGTCTGACGCTCTCCCAACTGAGCTATCCCCGCCATTTGGCTTTCCTAGCTTTGATTTTTTAATTTCAAGACCGTTAAATCACCTGCCAAATTTTAAGACTTAAAGTGAGTCTCATAAGCATTTAATATTTATCAAAAATTTAACTTGGATAACTACAAAATATTGTAACATTTATTGTAATATTTATTTTATGTTTCTATCTGTTTATCACTTTAAAATCTAAAACTGCTATAGAAAATTTAAATAAAATCCGCAATTACTACCTACAAGCAATAAGTTTTCATAAGTTATTTAACACTATCCAATTATATATGCCGTATTTCGCCACGGCATTCCAAAATAAAAAATAAAATTGAGGGAATAGTGCAACTATTGAAGACATATCACGTATAATTTAGACTTTGTTTGGATAATGAAACCATCCCATCTCATCTTTTTAGAGTAGGATAGGACTAATCATTATAATTTTTTCAAACAAAATATAATAAATAATTCAATTTTTTAAAATTTTAAAACAAAAATAATATTAAAAAATAAGATTCTAACAATATTTTATTCAATTTTCATCTTATTTCAACTTACTATCCAAACTAAGTCTTAATTGAGAAAATTGAATAATGCTAACCATTACATTATCTTTATTTCGTCTCACGCGTTACGTGTGAAATTTATCTTTAAAATTGGTACATGGAGAACACTATCTACATAATTTAAATTGTAATATTTGATTTGTAAAACTTTTTTTTTTGAAAAGTTATGACTTAGATTTTAGAATTTGTAAAACTTAGATTTTACAATTTATTTTTTGTAAAACTTAGTTTGATTTGTAAAACTTAGATTTTAGAATTTATTTTTTAAATCAAAATATGTCATATAAGTACTTTACTAGATATATTCTACACCAACTTAAAAATATAATTTTTATAAAATTAATTATTGCTCCACGATCTCTCGACATGCTTATTATTTCCAATACAATTGCTGCTAACATTATGACTTCTTCAGCGGCACCAATATATATAAGCGATGCAATTGATTACTTTGGGAATTGAATTGGAAACAGTCAGGGAACGACCGAAGAAAAACTAAGTTATCCACAGTAAGCATCATTGACATTATCAACCATTGTATTTGGGTTACGTGCTTAGAAAGCATAATCGATTATTACTAATAATTGACATTTTTGCCAAGCAACGCGTGTAATTGATTATGTCACTCCTAATTTTGCATTTTCAGACTCTTTTTAAAGAGAACGGTTAGAAACACAAAAATATTATATAAGTAAACACATAAATTGATGTGATTTTATGAAATTTATTATATCTATTTTATAATAAAAGTAATCTTATAATCTGACGTATCATATCAAATCACATCAGTTTATATGTTTATTTTTGTGTAATCATTTTATGATTAAAATATTTTCATTTTTTTTAGAACCTTTGTTATCTTTTAACCAAACTTTTGGACCTAACTTGTCAAAGCGTTTTCAAGTTATTCATATATTTTTCATGCTAGCTAGCTAGCAACATCCCTTTTCCTAAGTTAAAATGGTGTGTTGTTCTTCCCTTTCTTTAATTAACAGAATTTATAATTTATTATGTAAATCTATTAGAAGCCTTTAATAAATCTACCATCAATCCATTTTTTCTTTTTTCTTTTCTTTTTGTTAAAAGTTCCGAAAATAATATTTAAAATATTAGATAGACATCCTCTCCTATTTTTTAATTAAATTCGAAGAATGAAGGTAAATAAATATAATATGCGAGTTCTACTGTATTTACTAATGCGGGTATGAAAAATTTAGATAATATGAATCACATATAAATATTTAACCTATTTTTTTTTATACTCAATCTAAAATGACATGTAATCATGAAATTAATATCTTTACTAGTTTTGACATATTCATTGAAATTATACCATTCCATTGATCCTTATTTATATTTTCTCATTTCTAAAGTCTAAGAATAATAAAAATACTCTATAATATTTTTATTTATAAACTAGCGTGACATAATATAATATATCAGATTTATTTTATAATAAAAAATTATATTTTTTTATAATTTCTTTTTGAGTTGAATTGGTTTTCCCGTTGAATGGACTTTTGTCAACATTATAATTAAATTGAGATGAATTTGATCAAACTTTTGTTGTTGTTTAGAATTAGATCATGGACTTATTCATAGCTGTCAAGAAGCGAATAAAACGTATATTTAATTGTTTGCAGATGTGAATAGGTTTTATCGACGTAACAACCTTTTAGGTTGCTACTATAACTCTTTTCTAAATTTGAAAATATGGATGGATAGATCTAATTTCACCGACTTTCCGGTACTCTTCCACTGGCTCTGTGTTTCTCTCTCAACTGGACTCTCAATCGTCCTACAAAATAAAAACATGCTATGATTGTTGTCGTTCGTATCTAAACTTACGCGACCCCAGGCGTAAGATAGGGAATGGAGGCGCCCTCCTTTGTCTCCAAAGCGAGGACCGCCTTCCATTCTGCGGCTGCGAAAGCGGAGCGAGTTTTGTCTGAGTTGAAACCCGATCGAGGTGCACTAATTTTCTTTTTTGTTTATTTTTTCCCGTTTTAATCTCCTTCACAAGTTTTACTTCTGTTTACTATTTTTTTAATCACTTTGACCCCCTCTTTTTACTTATATATTGCTTTTAATTGGAGAAGATTCTGACAAACAATCCCCAAGTAATTTGACAAAGCAATCGGAGGATGAATCTCCAAACAACGAGAAGGTAATTTCCTGAATGGGAACTTTGAGAAGATTGTTTTCAAGTTGGATTTGGTTAGTTTGAGATTGACTTGACTCCTTTTTTTTCCCGTTCTCGTTCGGAAAAATCAAGCTGCTCAAAATCTGGTGAATTGTGTTGTTTCTGAATTATGAATTTTGATGCATGTATGATGATGATGATTTTGTGCTTGATTTCGTAGAAATCTGAGGGTAAGAAGAGAGGGCAGAATTGGCAGTTATTGTATTTTATGTTGTTTTCTTGAATTGGAGTATTAAATTAAAATATAAGCTGCGCTGGCCCAAGCAAAGCTAAATTGGTGCATTGGAGTTAATGGAGTGAATATGTGTGCATGAGTTTAGCATCCAACTAGAGCGTGAAGCAACTTTTTGCAATCAATCAGAGAATGGAATCCTTTCAATCTTATATACGATGCTGAATGTTCTTAATTTATCTGACCGATCAAAAAAGAATGTTCTTAATTTATCTTGTTATTCACAATTTTTTTTTTATCATTTTATTAGTGTGGCTTTTCAGTTCTGTTAACTACATAATAAAAAAAATCGTTGTACATCTATTATAGAGTGGTGATTGCACATTGCATTATATTATTATTGTGTTTGTTTATTGTTAGTCACAATTGTTATTTGAACTATCTTAAAGATTCTTAGGGGGATCTAATGCAGGTATGCAATGAACCAAAGTATTTGAGGTGGAGACCTGCACAGGTGGATTGGCAGGACAGATTCAGAAACATTAAATTTGGGAGGAAGGGCGTTGAAGATACTGAAATAGTCGAGAATTCAGCCATGGCTGTTCCATTTTATGATGAAAATCTGTACCTGCTGAACATGAAAAATGATCTTGAGGCTAAGGTCACTTTCTACGTGCTTAACTCCTCATATCTTATCCGGTGAAACGTCATGATGTATGTCTTTTGTTATCATGCATGATGTTTAACCAACTTTATACGGGTTCCTGCAAATGTTACTCTAGTTTTACTAGGTATGAAAGTGGTTAGAACTTTTGCTAATGATAAAGTTGTGTTACTACATAATTGTCGAAAAGAAATGATGAAATGCTATCACAAAATGGATCGGTGTGAGTAGAGCAACAAATGAGAAACTTTATAAGCTAGTGTGTCATGATATTTTTCAAAGCTTTCATATCAACACCAAAAATATTTTTATTTCTTCAACAAGTTCTGGCAATAAAGAAGACTCAGATTGGCTTCTATCTTTTTTTTAGAAGAAAATAGATTGATCAAGAAAATAAATCTTTGCATGGATGCGTAATCAAATTACGACCCTCTTCCCTGCGTCATGGGAGAAAGGGGCTCATAGGCAGGGGTCACCCTTATTATTGGGGAAGAAACTTAAGTAAAGAACATTCTCCAATCTTTGCCTCAATCAGAAGAAATCCAGATTATTGGAGGGTTTTTTCCCGTTCTTCAAATGTGTGTGACATCACTTTACTGATAAACATGGAACTAGTGACAGCTGATGTGGGCTTCCATCTATGATACTTTGGTAGACGATGTAGAAGTGCATGATTGTAGTCTTCTTATAAGTTACTGCCTGAAAAGATTTGATTGGTGAATTGCTATAAAGGTCATTCAGATTTTTTCCTTTTAAGGATGGAATATTTTTCCTTGCTAAGAAGTGGAATTTGATTTTTCTTTCTTTAGAGCTTAGAAGCGATACCCTCGGTAGAAGGTTTTGTTGTTGCCTGCACAGGGAGCATTCCTCCATCTTCTGTCATGAAGCAATTGGCTATAGCTGTTGAGTAAGTTTTTGTTGTTCATATGGGGCAAACTTTCTTTTTCTTTTTATTTATATTTGCTGTTAAATTACCATAATCTTCTCAGTCGTTGCTTTCCCCATCTGTTGAGAAAGAAAGTTGTGCAAAACTTTTTAAAACTTTTTTCCCCATATCTCAATTGGAACTCATTTTGTTTGACCTCATCTCACCTTGTACTTCTCCAGAAGTGCATGCTTTTCGATAATCTAACATAATTTCCAACACTTAACTCTTATCTGTGTTCTATGCACTTAGAAAATTGTTCAACCCTGAGATTTCATTTTTTTGTTTTTGATGAATAACTTGCTGCCTGCAACTTTGCTCCTCTTGTCCAGGGCTGGAAAGAAGTTTAAGTCATTGAAAGACTGCCTGGCATCATCTGGTGGATCTTCACCGGTCAGGGAGAGAGCTGGCCTCAGTCTCTCTGCAATGAAGTCGCTAGTGCTTCGTGAAAAGGAGGACAAGCTTACATTTGGATCTGGTGATAATGAGAAAATTCTGTCTTTGATTAATTCACTGTTTGATGAAGGTATATGCAACATTTTTATTTGACCAGGTCATAGTATCTTTCATTTTTTATGCATTATCCTGTGATGATCTTTCAATTTTGTGGTAATATTTGCAAGATATTCGCAGAGGGAAAATTTCTCACGAGGAAGATCAACACTGGTTCCGATGCATCCACAATAACATCTTTGCCAAGAGATATTCACGGTGCTCCTTCTGAAAGCCTTGTTGTTAAGCTAGCGGAAGTCATCGGAAGCTTTAGAAGCCTGCGGAAAATGGCACTGTTTTGGAGCAGGGTTTCTGACAAAGTAAGTTGGCTGTAGTTAACTTGAGTTCTCTGTACTTTTTTAAATAATTCCTATGAAGAAATATTTTTCTGCTTTGCAATCCGTTTGTTAGAAGGCACATGAAATTTGTGTGAAAAAGAGTTGTTATCATGGAATGAGATTTAGCATCTTGAATCAGTCATCTATATTCTCTAATAAGAACGATATATTCTAGTCCATAATATTTGTTCCACATATCTTGGTTCAATTACCCACCAAAAAAATATCTTGGTTCATTCTCTCCTTTCAAGTGATCTTCTTATTCTGTTTCCATCCAGACTTTGTTGTTGAATATTATCACTTCAATACATTTGGATAGGAATCCTATCATAGGATGCATTAATGCTGCTTTTTCACTTATCCTCATCTAATGATGCATAGAATTATTTTGCATATGTAGCTGAGAACACTTTGGTCTGAGGGGCAGTATGTGCCTGGGATCCCTCTGGATGAGATTCCGGATCTGAAGTGCTGTCTATTGTATCAGCAGTTGCAAGTTATCAATTGCTGTGTTTCCCGGAAAAGGCGTCGTGCTATTGCCACCGACTCATTAGACTATGTCATGAGGGAGGCCAATTCAAATGCTACAGATTCAGATTATTCTAAAGACATTATTCCTGCAAGCCCTATTTTGTATGCTAGACTAACCACTGGCGAGCTTGCTCTTCGACTAGGTGCTGATCGTCCATTCAGCAACCTAAAAATGTTGGAAACAGGCGAATCTGTGTACTCCCCAGTGAGCCAGGTTTGTTTAGTAATAAATTCTTAGCAATAATCCTTTGCCATGTTCCTGTAACAAGACGTTTATGTACCAATACATGTAGGAAGGACCTTTGCTTACAGAAGATCTCATCAAAGAAACAGAGGAACTTGTGCTTCGAACAGGGAGGTTAGTATATTTTGGAAAAAATTTCTGACCAAAGCAGTTATAGTCATCTTTTGAACCAGTTCTCTTTTAGTTATAGTTTAAATGATCTTACCTGTAGCCTTAGGCTGTAGTCTTTGTAAATGCAGTTCAGTAAAACATGAGGGTCATCTGGATGCTTCACATATATATGATTTGCATTTATTCCACCTCACCTCCATTATCCCCTAAGCCAAGGTTTTTGGCTTTATGTTATTTGTTTGGTGGACCTCAAATAGCATGATTCAATCTTGATTTGAGATAGTTATGCAAACTGGTTTTTCTTAATATTTTATGGCAGTATTTTAGTTTTGCAAAGTTTTTCTGCTCTCTATTTTTATATGAAAATTGCTTGTGTGTGTTTTTATTAGTCTAGGCATTCTTTGATAAACTGCCTTATTTTTTTGTGGTTAGTGTTGGTGCTGGTTGTTCTCAACTTCTCTCTGACATGCAGGCTTTCAAGGTTTGTTTTGCACAAACGAAGTTTGTCCATTTTGTGCATCCACTGGATGCTTGTATGTAGTTAAAATGGCATCTAATTATTAACTAAAATTTTTAATTAACATTTTTCAGGCTGCAAATCCTGGTTGTATTTTGGAAGATTTTGTAAGATGGCACTCCCCTCCTGATTGGACAGAAACTGAGCCAATTACAGAGATTAAAGATGCTTTTGATAGTGTTGACTTATCTTCAACAAGAGGCCACCTTAGTAGTCGAATGCAAAAAGAAGGTGGAAACTATTCTCCATCATCCATTGCTATATTTACTTGCTGCATGAGATTTATGTAGCCTTATTTGACGCTTTTGTGCCTTGTACATGGGGTGAATTCCTAAAAAGTTCTGTTGAAATTAATTTTTAGCATCAATGAAATTTTGATGAAATCAGGTTTTTTATAGATGTGGCCATTAACCCGTTGACCCTATCCCCTATGTGTTCTGAGAACTCTGTTATGCCCTTTATGCCTTTGGGTTGTGCTGTTACCTCATAATGCATACAGGTATCTATATGTTATACATGGTGTTACTCTATTGGAATTTGTTATTGTCGTAGGTAATTTGTGGCTTGAGCTCTGGGATACAGCCAAAGCAGTACCAGCTGTCAAACAAACACCCCTCTTTGATGAGGATTTGGCAGTGTAAGTTGGAAGAATATCAATAATATTGTATTATTTATACATGTAGCTGTTTGACTAGAAAAGACCTGATTCTGTAGGGAAGGTATACTAAACTTTTTGGAGGACATGCCGCCCTCTGAGCTTTTCGAGCAACTTTTTGTTTCTTTAGTAAGTTCTTTATTTCCTAAGCATACTTGCTTTTTTTCTTTTTTAAACTTACTATGTTTTGTATTGAGTCCATATAGTGAGTATTTGTGAAAATCAGTTTTTGTTGTATTTTATGTACTTATCGCTTTCTGCAAACCAATATTTTTTAAGCTAGAGCTTTATAGGACAAACTGAAAAATCATCCTTTTGAACAAGATTATTATATTTTTTACAAGATTATTTAACCACCAGTTTTCCCGTTACATTACTAATGATGTCTTTCTTTTTTCTTTTATGAAATATCCAGCTTGGTTTAGGATTTGTTAATGCCGAGGCTATTCTGTCCACCAACAACAATTTGTCAAACCTGTTCCATGAGTGCAAAGAATACGTGGTTGCAACTTGTCAAGGCAGGATGGGTGAGAAAGTTGATGATATTTGCCAGGTAGGTTTTACTACATGTGACTGATATTTATGAAATTCTTTAGTTGGACCAGAAGCTTTTATGAGCCATTATTGTCTTGTTCGAGTCTTTGGCACCAAATTAACCAAATACGCACGGAGGTGGTTTTTGGGAGGGGGGGGGGGGGTCTTGGATGTGCCATAGAAGTTAATATTATGTGTTTGCTTTCTGTGTGGTATTTGAAGGGACAGCCCCCTCTTTGAATGGGAGCACACGTAAAATGGATCTTATGCAATTATCAGTAATTATTACTTTCTCCGACCCACATTAGAGTTTGCGTATCTTTTATTGAGAGGACCAAATTTAGTTACAATGTTCTCTCCTTTACTTGGCTAGTTACAACTGTTATTCTTAGTTAAGCGTATGGGGAAGTAAGTCGTAGTCATGATGTGCGTTACTTTATTTTTACCTCTATTTGTTTGGCTAAGATCAAGTGTAGTTTTGTTCAATTTGCTTGAATCCCCTCGTTATGAAAGCAAAGAAATCACGGAGGTACTTGAAGTTGATATGCTGAAATGTTTTCTAGGTATATGAAACAGTGGAAACAATGTTACTCAATCCAGACGAAGTCCTAACAACAATGAAGCAACCAGAAGAAACAATGGCTGGTGAAACAAAACGTCGATTTAAGAGGCTTGGCTTCAACTTTGGTGGCAAGGATAAACACTTGAGAAAACCAGCTTCAGATGAACAGAAGGGCACAGAAGAGAACCCAAGTCGCCAGCCATTCTCAAGTTTCTTTGATAGCAAGTCATCTCTATTTTCTAAGAAGCCTCCAAAGCCAGAAACAACCCCTGCCGAAAAACCTTCGTGTCCAGTCGAAAATGGTTGGACAATTGTTTAGACATTTTTTTTTAATTTCCTTAGTTCAGGATAAGCAACATGGTTGCTATTGCAGGTAATTGTAAATTATTTTGAGCATCCTGCTATTGTAGATTCCATCTGCAACATTTGAGAGAACTTCTTGTTTCATGACCGTTGGAATGAGAAAATAGAATGGTTTTTGGTGTCCTTGAAACGAGTTCTAATTGTTAACCTTTTTATTGGGTTTGGAATTTCACTCTCCACCTCAAGATTTCACAAGTATCACAGTCTACTAGAGATATGGGTGTAATAAATTTTTTAGAGAATAAAATCAGGAGCAAAAGTTTTCTTACTAAAATCACACTAAAAATGACTGGCACAAAAGATTGCCAGACAACATCAGCCACACGCTTTAACGTTTTGGTGGTCTTAAATCCATGTTTGTTTCTGAGCTTGCTTGAGTTATTGCCATCTTAAATGGAGCTATCATCATTACGCTCCTGGTCTTCACTTTTGTTATCAAGCTGGAAACTCTTGGAGATGAAACTCGGCACGATGAAATTTGTTATGAAGTAGAGAAAGAAAAGTGCTGCACTGTCATACAGGAAAAAGGAGAGTGAATAAGTATACTTGAAATGTAGTGTCTATTTTCCCCCCCCTTTCCGTAACACTACCAATTGAAAGCAAAATTGGGTAAAATTACTGAATGTTTGGATGATATCAGCGAATGGAGTGTTTTTTGTACATGAGGCGAGGGAATTGGAAAGTGAAAAGGACCAACCTGGTGAGGAGGAGGATGGATAAGTCACCGCCGGATTTGGTGGGCGATGAGACAGCAAGAACAAGGGAATTGGGGATGGCATAGACCCTCGGAACCGGCAGTAAAAGGTGGTTTGGTCGGAGCAGAATAAGGTCGGCAGGCTCATTGATAGAGAAGCGAAGCAATTGAGGTGTGCTCATGAGATGCTGCTTGTGTTTAAGATGTGAATGCAGGGGAATCAATGGAGTGCGGAATTGGATACACCACATTGTGTAAAAGAGTAGTAGTAGTAGTGGCAGTGGTAGAACACAATAGATTTCTGCAACTTGGGAAACTTCTAAAGAGTTCAAATGTTCTCCACCCAATGGAGCCTTGGATAATGTTGTGTAGGATGGGATATTCTTGGCTATAACTGCATTTGATATCTTCACGTGGGTCTTATTTTATTTTATTTATTTCTCTTTTTTTTGTTCGGGGGTGGGCTTGGAAATCTGGGTTTTATATGATTCCAAATTGAAATGCTCTTAAACTGAAATGGGCTTCCGGATGAACTCGTGACCCAATTAATAATTTTTAGGAAAAGTTGTTCTCTGTTAGGATTCTCAGAGGGCCCAACTTAGGATCGATCTTAAAATTGGAAAAAAAAAAAAAAAAAAAAACCAAAATCAAAACAGCTCTTAAAAAAATAAAGATATATAGCCGGTAGAGCTATTAATTAAATACAACAGCTTGATTTGTGTATATGGAAAGATCAATGCTTTTGTGATAGGAAAAAAATGCTATTAATTTAACAAATTAAAACAGAATTTTTATGTAATCATAAAATTTGAGAATATCTTACTTCTTTATTGCATAGATATATTAATCAATAAACTTATTCAAAAGGACATATATGCAGCTATCCTCTTATTAATTAATCAATTGATGATGATTGGAGACTCCTCTTTAAAATTTCTAGATCTTAGTGCTGAACATTCAGATAAATATAAAAAGAAATTAAATAAACGGAGTAGATCAAGTTGGGACGGAATAACCCAAGTTTCATGTTGTCATGACCAAATAGACTTTTATATAATTAATTATATTATATAGACAGAAAACGTACCCACATTAATAGATAGAATTTAGTGAGTTTTGTTGAATAGATCTGCTCAAAATTTCTACTCCATTCTGAATGAATGAGATGAATAAATAAAGAAAAATTCTATTCATAAACCTCGTACATCAAACACTACTCTTTTTATTATTTTATTTCTCTTATCAAATATGTGGTATATAGATGATGAGTATAAAAATTCAATTATTTTAAGAAGAATAAAATCAAAAAAAATTAAAAAATGAAAAAAATAAAAGAAAGTGTGGTATGTGGGTTTATAATAACAAAGCTCATAAATAAAATCGTTGGTGAAATTGGTTATAAGGGGCTCTAGATGGATTGTTAAGGAAGGCAATATGTCTTTTTGATTTGAAAATTGGTCATCCGTGAGAATTCTGGGCAAAATCTCGGATATTACAGATCCATCTCTAAAAGTATATGATATATACTCTGACATGGGAGGAGATTGGTAGAAAATTCAGGAGCGAGTGAGGAGTACCCTGTGTGAAGATCTGAAGACTCAAAATGTCAAACTCTCCTCAGGTCCCCACATTCCTATATAGAAAGCTGGCCAAAATGGTAAGTTTTCTACTCTTTTAGCTTGGCAATACACTTATGAACATAGGGACAAAGTGTCGTGGGCTAAATGGATCTAGCATAGATTATTGCCTAGTAAAATCTGTAACTTTTATGTGGAAATGTATGTATAAAGGTTTTCCTTTTGACCAGAATATTATAAAGTTATGTATATAAATATATATATATATATATAAAGAATATTATGAAGTTTAATATATGTATGGCCTCTAAATGTGAATGTTGTAAGGTGGTTGTTTGTGAATCATTGGATCATTCACTTCTAATGGGAGAGATTCCTACCTATGTCTGTAATTTGTTTGAATCTACTTTGGGTTTGAAATTTGGGCCAAACCGTACATGGGGGGGGGGGGGGGGGAATTACAACAATGGTTATCCAAATCAATGGCTCCGGCGATATCTCAGATCGATGTTATGATTGGTATTCTCCCTTCTATAATCAACTGGCTTATGTGGCTATACAAATGTAACACTCGCATGGAGGGTTTTGTTGAAATAGGGGATCAAGTGTGCTATAAGATCAAAATTTTTCTAGCTTAACTTATACACACTAAAATGGATAAACCATTCATCAAGTGTTCAGATGGTGCGATTTTACAACAAATAGGCCTAAGGAAAATACCTGTCAAGAAAAGGAAAATTCAAATTTTGAAATGGATGTATCCTGCACAGGATTTTGCTAAGCTTAACGTTGATGAGAGTAACCTTAAGAATCCTAGAAGAAGCGGAGGTTGAGGAATCTTGAGAGATGCGCAGGGTCACATGATATTTACTTTTGTTTGATATTATGGTATAAGCTCCAACAATATTGTTGGGATCCAAGCCCTCTCGGATGGTCTTAGTTTCTATGCACATATGCATATAACTCACATAAAAGTTGAAACTGATTCCAAGGTTGTGGTTAATTAGTGGGAAAATGGTGGACAAGTCCCTTGGAGGAGTTAGACATATTGGAATGAAGCAACATTGAAGGCTCGCTCGATAGTGGTAAGGATCTACCATTCGTTTAGGGAAATGAATCACACTGCAGACATATTAGCCAAGTTAGGCACTAGTGGTAAAGATGCATTCTTTGAGAATAAAAATAGCCTTCTAGAAGACATTTTGGGGGCCATTTGAATGGATCAAGCTAGTTTACACATAATTCGGCGAAGATAATAGATTTTATACATGTTTGTTTAGTTTTAGTGGTTTTATTTAAGTATGTAGTCTGTTTTATATTTTATTTTGATGTCTGGATTTGGTTTTTATGATTATGGGTAACTTTCAAGTATTTAGATGTAATCACAATATTATTTTACTATAAGTGATAGCTATCAATAAATTAAAATAACATACTCTTCTTAAAAATAAAGAAAAACAAAGAAAAAAAAGGATAAATAAGTCGTACTTGCATGTAACCAAAGCTCAATATGTGGCTGAGAACACGAAGTATGAACACAAAGTGGGGCTACCAGCCCAAAGTAGCAGCTCACCTTTCCATTAATCAATGTCAACAGTCAACAGTCAACAGTCAACGACCGTATATGGGGTGGACTCTAAAAATTAAAAAGAAACAAAAAAAGAAAAAGACATGGACGAGAAGTTCTACGCAACCTCCTACTGTAACTCAACTTCCGCACACCAGATTACGTGTATTTAACTTATTTTATTTTTTTAATGAAATGTGTGTTTGTTTTAAGAGTAATGCTACGGATCAGCCTACCGTAGGGGTGCACACTTTGCACACCCTACGTGGCTGCACCTCTTCCTTTTTTTTTTTTTCGTGTATCAGATCTGCTCTCTCTTTCTCTCTCTCCTTCTCTCTCCAACATCATCTCTCTCCTCGACTTTCTCTCTTATCCCTCACCATCTCACACAGACCCTCGTCAGCTCTCTCTTCCAGAAAATCTAATGACACTAAGATCTTTAGCGTCAAAACATCACTAAGAAAATAAAATACTCGGAACCATGTCCAAACCTGACTTCTTAAATTACCTGGTTTGAAACCGCATTTACCATCATTCGGAACTCCTTTTTCATGACATACTTGTGAAACAAAGCCACGGGCTTGTTCTGTTTCTTTCTTGGTTGTAGCAAGCAACACAGATTGACTTTTGCCCTCGGGCTGAATGGTAACTGTTTTCTTGTTTGCCAACCCTGAGACATCCCAATAAAAATGTTTTATTTTTATATGAGTACATTCCAATAGAGAAGTATATTTCAGAAACACACATAAAGACCCCCATTACACCTGCCCCAACAAAATGGATGATTCTAGCCTTTTTTTTTTTATTGGTAAAAATGGATGACTCAAGCCATGTTAAGAAACACAAGAATATATAAAAGGAAATCAGAGCCTTGATACATTCATCTTCGGTTTCAAAACCACAATTTCAGCCACTTTCATGAATTCTGGGAGACTTACAATTTAAAGAAATAAAAATTTAAATAAAGAGAGAAGCCCAGATTTCCTAAGGCTTTTTTCAAAAAAATAAAAATTTCATGATGGCTCTCTTTAAGAGAGTGTGCAAAGAAAAGAGTATCTTTAGCCCATTCATTGAGAGAACAAAGGTATCATTTTTGGTCAAGAGGAAGAAAGAAAACTCCCAGATAACAGATAGCAAACAAATCCCTATTTTCTCAAAAACACTGCAACAGCCCATTTTCTATACCAATGCAATTTGAAGCACGGGCGCACATTTTCAAAGTCATAACCCCTTAAGTAAACAAAGTTTTACATCTAATAGCGAGTAGAAACTGGAAAATTTAACAACTTCAATTTCCTTCATTTTCCACTACTTTTATGTGAGCAAACAGAAACTTTACATTGAAGCTTGAACTAATCAACCAAAATTTAGTCTTACAAGATGCACTGATTTCATCTGAGCCCCCTGTTCCAAATCTAAATCATTCAAAAAGTGTATGAATTTTCAACCCCTTTTACTTTCTTTTCCCTTCCCTTCTTCTCAACAAAAAAGAGAGACATACAAACGAATTTTTTATAACTCTGTTTTAAATGCGTTCTTTCCCCATAGCCATTCTGAATTTCTTTTTTTGTTTTGTTTCCATCTTCATCAGAGAGAGAACCAAGGAGAGAGAGAGTCGAGGAGAGAGACGATCTGATGAGAGAGAGAACTGAAGAGAGAGAGGAAGAGAGAGCTGATGGGGTTTGTGCGAAGATGGTGAGGGATGAGAGAGAAAGTCAAGGAGAGAGATGATGTTGGAGAGAGATCGAGAGAGAGAAAGAGAGAGTAGATCTGGTACACGGAAAAAAAAAAAAAAAAGAAGAGGAAGAGGTGCAGCCACGTAGGGTGTGCAAAGTGTGCACCCCTACAGTAGGCTGACCCGTAACATTACTCTTGTTTTAAATCTAAATTTTGACATTTCCTCTGCATCTCTCCCCTCCAACGCGTTTCCCCCTCCCCCCAACCTTTTTCCCCTCACCTTGGTTTTCTTGCACACAGCTTCATCGCGCAGCTCACGTTGTTGTTTCTCATTGCTCGTCTGGAAAGAATTGGACACAGCGGAAGACTTGGGTCACAAAGTGAAAAGGCTAGGAAAGCAACATAAAAAAGTTAGCAAATAAAGAGAGATGAATCAAAACGAATCTAGATCTACATGAACCTTGTTCTTGGGGTTGGGTTTTTTTTTTTTTTTTTTTTTTTTTCTTTCAGCAGATCGAGAAAAGCAAAGAGATCTAAGGAAGGAAAGAGACATTTTGGAAGGTAGAGATTTAAAACGAAAAAAAAAAATATGTACCTTCGGGGATGGAGAGGAGAGGCTGAGATGAATAGTTGCATTAAAGGGAGTGAGGGAGATGGGTCCTCGAAGGTTGGATGAATTCTTGTTGGATTCGGGACTGAAGGGGATGAGGGCGTCGGATTGAGAGAGAAGAGTCTGAGGTAATGGTTTTTAGGTGCTACAATGAGTGGTGAGAGAGAAGAGGGAGAAGAATCTGAGGAAGCTCGGGAGGGGTGAGCTGAGGAGGATTGATAAACCGTGACGCCATAAACCGGATTCATTACGTCAGGAGTGTGGTGTGCTTTTAGTTGACCGGAGGTTGGATTGCTTTTTTCGTTGAGAAGTAATATAGTCGTTGTCAGGTTTAAATTTAATTAAAAATTAAAATTTTTAATTAAAATCAAAGTCATTAAAGGTATTAATTTATATTAAACTATTTATTTTAGAATTAAAATAATAACATAATATTATATAATAACATAATATTATATATTTTAATAATATATATATTTTAATATTTTGCAAATAGGCATGAGTTCCGTTCAGTTCATAAGAACGAAGACAAGCCATAGTGAGACGAGGCAGAGTGAGGGAGACGACGTTTAATAGTTGTGAGCTCGCATACTTTATATATTAATTATTAATTTAATTTTTACTTAAAATTATTATTTTCTAACTATTTTTATATCAACTTAATTATCCAACATAATATAGTCTTGTTTATAAAAGATATTTTCTGACAATCTAAACATAACATAGACTTGTTTACAAATAAAAGTTTTAAAAATAATTTAATAAAATCTTATTAATTATTTGTGAATAAAATATGAGTTTAATAGATGAATAGTAACTCTCCAATTTTAAAAATTCATTTAGAGTTACTGTAACTTAAAGTCTAAACTAAAGGTTCTTAGTTAGTCCAATACTGGTCATTTATAAAAAACTTAACTATATTTTAAATTTTATTAATATTTGACTAGTCTAATACCAGTATTCTAAAATTACAAAAAATTGTTGTTGGCATGGCATGCTTTACATGAATATGTGTGATGTGTTGTTTGGTTCGCGAGAGGTACGTAAGTTGCTTCAGTCGCTCTTTAGTACTAATGACTCGTTTAGAAAGTGAGATGAGATGAAAATTTTATAAATAATTTATAAATAACAATGATATAATTTAATCATGATTTGATATTTTTCAATTTTTAGAGTGATAATTTTTTTTAGAGAAGTAATATATATATATATATATATAATAGATCAGTATATAATATATAACGTGAATGGTACTCTTAACAATCCCATGATGATCATCATATGAAGAATTTTACATACATACATGCATGCATCTTACGTACGACATGCAATCAATCATACGTACAAATTTCATTGTCAACACCACCGGCCATTGAAATTTCCAGTTTGTGATGTAATATTCACTATCGTTTTCAGGACCACGACAATTAGTACAAGATTAACTGGAGTATTGATATTTTTTTTATTTTTTTATTGATGAGATGTGTTAAAATTAAAATTAAAAATTAAATAAAATATTATTAAAATATATTTTTTTAATAATTTTTTTTTTAGAATTTTAAATATTGAATTGTTTATTTTATTTTACATAAAAATTTAAAAAAATTATAATAATTAAATGAAATGAGGTGAAAAGAGTTGTGAAAAAAACGAGGCCTAACTCATGAAAAATCAAAGCTCGTTTTGTTCATTGACTGCACTCAGCTCAACTGAGTTCAGTTCAGATTTAGACATCTTCTAATATCTAAACACTCAATTCTCAAATCACTAAACTCATCTCAACTCAAAATCTCTTTACACGCGAGATTCACAACATTTTTCAACCCAACACCTATTTACACGTGAAACTCACAACTTTTTCAATTTTTCATAAATACATCTAAACTCATGATCTTAATATTCAAATATATCTAAACTCATCTTATCCGGATCTCACATAACTCACTTACCATTTCAATTCATTACTATTTATAAAAAAATCAACTCAATTCAATTCAACTTAATATTCAAACGCAATCTAAAACTCGATCGATTCAATTCTTATTATAATTGCATGCATGTTTGGAGAACTCTCTTTTATTTCTAACAACCCTCGTTAGGCGTTACCACGCATGACTAATATAGGTAGGATAATGTTGTTTGTAAATTATTCTTCTTCTAAAAGTCTAAACAGTAGAGTGTAGAGTAAGATTGAAACTTTAATTTGTTAGTATTATATGAAACTATCATATAAAATCATCACTTTTTAAAAAAATTTAAAGTGATAAGAAAATATAAATTTAATTATTTATATTATATTTTTAATATTGTTGTTGTTATTATTGAGGATCTACCTCAGTAACATGTTACTTTGCTGTAAGCAGGAAATTCACCTCAGCTTCACATTTTAGTTCCGTATACTTTCACACGAAACCAATTACTCCTGAATTGCAAGGCCGCTTGCATAGATTCACGTTACGGTACCATACAAATCAAATTTAATGACTATTCAGTCCCCGAGAGTCATCAAAGTAAAAGTTAAGGCAACAATAATATTAGGTATAAATTTTAAATAGGTAAATTTTATGAAGAATTTTTATAAAAAAGTAAATTCTACTTAAACAATGATTTTTTTTTAATTTTTTTAAGTGAAGTCTATTAATTAAATATTTTTTATTAAGAAATAAAAAATAATAATAATATTTTTAAAAAATAAAAAAAAAATCTCAATATTATTAATCAATATTTTCTTAATCATTAAATCAAAACAAAAACTTAAAAAAAAAAAATGCCCAACGGGCAAAATAAACGGGAGCCCGATTTAGCACCATCCATTTTTTTTACGAAAGTACTGTGCGACAATTACGTATTAGGAATCGTACAAATAGGATATCCAAAGATTCCAAACCTGCGCAGCAACTATAAAAACAAGAAAAATGCTATACAACCTCTTATTATTCATCTACACTTCACATTCCATATTTTTTAATATTTTTTAATATTTTTTTTAATTTTTTTTTTGAATTTATTTTTTTTAAAATATTTCAAATTTTTTATTCACTATTCATAAAAAAAATATTTGATAAAAAAAAATTAAAAAAAAAAGTGGAGTGTAGAATGTGATAAATAGTAAGAGGTTGGAAAGATTATTTCTAAAAACAAAACACTTGACAAGTCGAAAGTAAGGATATTATCTGTTGAAATAGAGACAGGTCGGAGAAGTGGTCCAACGTACCCCTACTAGTATTAACCTATTCGAGACGTCAAAGAAGACCCGGTATTGCTCCATTTCAGATTTCCTTCTGCCTGATCTTCTGTATATATATTTTAATTAGAATTCACCCATTTCACTGCAAGGCTTGTGAATCCTAACCAGGCAATCAGGACGTACGCTGAGTTTCTGTTCATATAATAGCAAGTGTTCATGGCTACTCTTCAAGCTGCTTCTTTTTGTTCTTCTTCTTCTTCTTCCTTTCGAAAAATCAAAGCCACTGTAAATGCTTCAAAAATCCAATCGTCTGATCATCTTTCTTTTCCTAGGGTCATTTTCGATGAGTTGAATCGATGTAATGGGCTGCAAACCTTTAAGCCAACTTCAACCCATACAGAAATGAACCCTAATATTGGAAGTAATATAAGAAATGGCGAAGCAATTTCCAGCTCAAAGGCAATGCAAGAGCTCTACGCGATCATGGGAATTGTAGCAGATAGAGCAGAAATGCACAAGAATATAGGAGCTCAGAGAGATAACTGGAACCGTCTTCTGCTAAATTCTGTCAACGGAATGACACTCACGGGTGCAACAATGGCTGGACTTGCCGCTGTCAGCGGAGTTGGAGCACCGATTTTGGCTCTAAAGCTCTCTGCCAGCGTTCTCTTTCTCGGAGCCACTGGTATTCTGCTGGTGATGAATAAAATCCAGCCATCCCAGCTTGCAGAAGAACAAAGAAATGCTTCAAGACTATTTAAGCAGCTTCACGAGGAAATCAAAATTACTCTGGCTCTTCAAAACGTCACTGCCGACGATGTAAAGGATGTGACGGAGAAGGTCTTGGCACTGGATAAGGCATACCCACTCCCCTTGCTCGGGGCAATGCTGAATAAATTTCCAGCAAAAGTAGAGCCAGCTGTGTGGTGGCCACATCATTTGAAGTCTCAACCAGAAAGTGGCCGGAGGGTAGAGAGAAATGGGTGGAACGAAAATCTAGAAAAAGAAATGCGGGGGGTTCTGGAGGTTTTGAAGAGAAAAGATGAAGCAGAATATGTGAAGCTAAGTAAAGTAGTACTGAAAGTTAATAAAGTTCTTGCAGTGTGTGGCCCTTTATTTACTGGTTTGGCTGCGGTTGGGTCAGTATGTGTGGGATTGCCATTCTGTGGCTCGTGGGCAGCAGCCGCAGCAGTGTTTGGAGCTATGGCAACTGTAGTTAACAGTATGGAGCATGGGGGCCAAGTGGGGATGGCGTTTGAGATGTATAGGGACTCGGCGGGCTTTTTCAGTCTCATGGAAGAGAGCATAGCATCAAATTTGATGGAAAGAGAGGCTGATAAGAGGGAAAATGGAGAATTGTTTGAACTTAAAATGGCTCTTCTGCTTGGAAGGACCTTGTCAGAGCTCAGAGACCTCGCAAGTTGCTCATGTACTACTTCATCTAATTTGTCTAGTACTTCACAGAACGAAGAAGAATTTGCAAGCAAACTCTTCTGAGTTTTGATGTCTAATTAATTAGTCTTTATTTTTTTGAGTAAAGATTTCATTTGTTCGGCAAATGAGATGAAATAAAAGTTAAAAGTTGAATTAAATATTATTTAGAATATATCTTTTTAATATTATTTTTATTTTGAGATTTGAAAATTTTGAATTGTTTATTTTATTTTATGTAGAGATTTGAGAAAATTGTAATGATTAGATAAGATGAGATAAATTGAAAATAGTTGTAAAAATAAACGAGAAAAATGATTTTGAAATAGTCGTGTACTTAATTTGTAGCATATATAGTCATGTACTTAATTTCCGTTTAATATTAAATCGTTGAGAAAGATCAATTGCGGCGATATATCTCGTCACAATTGGTTAAAAAATCACCGGAAAAGCCTAGACACTTTTCCAGCGATTTTCAATAATTGTTGCAATTACATTTTTCTAGCGAGTAATTGTCTCTGCAAAAAGACATTTACGGTGATATTTAGTCGCTGCAAATAAGCTTATATGACGAAAAAAAAATTTGCAGCAAAATGTACTCGCCAAAAATGATGTTTCAGAAAAAAAAAATGCACAAAATAGAATAAATAAAAAATATAATACACATCCAAATTATATTTACTATGAAATTTTTGGATGGCCACACAAAGTTCAAGCTATATAAGTTGCAATTTAGTATTTATATCAAACAATAATGAATCAACTATACAATCACACCACCTTTTTTTTTTCACATCTTTTTTTTTTCACACATCTTTTTTTTTTCACATTACCTAGCTCCACTCATTACATGTGCAAACTACTAAATCAAAAAAATACCCAAACAAGAAAGAGAGTGAAAGGGTGCTCACAACCCTCACACCAAGTGAAGGTGCTTCATTAATATTCTCAATTAAAAACTCGTTTAATAGACAATTGATTGATTGAGTAAATAGTAAGGATTATGGCAGCAAGTTACAGTTAAAAATGAGGGTTGAATCGAATGACTCACCTCTGCCGTGTTTCTTCCTTCTCGAGCATTATAATCTATGATTTTCATCTCAACAAATTTGTACTGCTGTAGTCTGCAAGAGATTAGAGCATGGCATACATTAAAAATGATACAAGTTTACAAAAACAGAAACAGGGAGTTCATATAGGAATCTATGAACTGCATAGCTTACATCAAGTACCCAGCTTAGAAAAAAAGTCTATTGCATAAAGAAATGCCATAACCTTGGGAATATAAAAAGGTTCACCCCTCAAAACCAGAAAAGAAAAAAATACTCCTACTTTCAGTATCAAATAAAATCACCTCAGCTGATTGAAAAGTGGTTCTTCCACAATTTCATCAAAAAGGTCTACCAAGGCTTTCAATTTGATCGAGTCCATCCCAACATCATGCTCAATTTGAAAATAAAGTTGCAAGGCAAAACCAGACCAAGAAGAAAGAGAGGTCACAAAGAAGTTAGAGGAGATCAAAACCAACATATATAATTGATATAGAAAGCTAGTTGTTCTTCTTAATTACTAGAACAGTCTTACGTATATAGAGAGAGACAGAGAGAGAGACTTTAAGATCTAGTAAGGAAGACAACAATAGATCATATTTCAGAATAGCTACATGAGTAACATGCCTCAGGAACACAATAATGCATAAATAAAAAAAAGTATGACATTTATCAATGTAAAATAGATACACATGTTCAAGATTGTGATTTAGTAGCATGACATTTATCAATGTAAAATAGATACACATGTTCAAGATTGTGATTTAGTAGCCGATAACTTAAAATTACATGTGATCGAAAAGAAATTTTTAGATTTTCACACTTTCCCAACTTTTCTTTGTCACTGGTGTAACCCTAAATAAAAAATAAAATGTAACTCAATATCTAAAAAATAGAAGCATAGAGAAAAGAACAATGCCAAATAATACAGACTTCAATGCAAACAATAACCAACTAAAACTAATTTCCAATGAAAAAAATACGACATAAGTGCAAAAACTTTGGTCAAATGCTGAAAAATATTTGAGACTGAGATACATATCAAGTTCATGTATACAAACTACTAATATCTTAGCACGTGTATTTTTTCTCCTTTTTTTTTTTTTTTTGCCCATTCATGTACTGACTTGAATATGGTTCTAAAAATGAAAAACTTAGTATCAATGACTAATATGTCAAATGTCTCAAAAAGTTGGGTTGGTTCCTAAGAAAATAAAAATGAAAGTAAATAGAGGAACTTATACAACTTACAAAACTTTAAAATTAAAACTCAAGCATTTTTTTACCGACGATTTGGAAAATGCAAATAATCGTGCTTCCACCAAACAAGAAATATCCAAACTGTACAAGACAATAAAATTCCAATCAGAAAACCAAGATGATAAACTTCAAACACAGTTTAAAAAAATGATGAACATGAAGGGGGTGAAGACCCATGAATTATAATTTTAATAGAAGAATGTCACAAAACAAGATATCAGGGCAATGCCTTGGCAGCCACCCAATTCATCACATTCAATTCAAATTTTCAGGGCTTGAGCATAACAATTTATGAGGGAAATGAAACCAACATTACAAGGACGTGGCCAAACACTGCTCATAAGAAAGTGATGTGCAAGGCAATGTTACACCTGAAATAACTTAAAATTTAAAGAGTAATGCATAGAATTGTATTTTGTACTTGAGCCAGGAAAGTATTCAAACTAAACCCACAACCCCACGAATTCTTAACCTCCACTACAACCATATTTACCAAGTCCAACACTACCCAATGACCAAAAGCCCCTAATCATTCCTCAAATTTGCACACGCTTGCCCCTTAAGCCTGACTTTCCATTTCCAGGCTGCCATGTCCATCACTGATAACCACAATAATCTTCCATTTCCAACAACAACAGCAAAAAAGTGAAAAGATAATGTTGCACACTATTTTTAATAAACTACAAGATGACATAATGTTGCACATCCAAATAGCAAGCACACTTTTAATGAAAAGATAATGCTGACAATGTAAAATTCCTGTCACAACAGCGTCTCCAACCAGTTAAGTTCCAATCAAGTCAAGATTTAATACTAACCATGGTTTCCCAGTGGGTGTCCAAACAGACTTCAAGATGAAGAAAGCTTTAATTTATGCAGCTAGGTTTTGTTTTAAATTCTCACCACAAACAAGAACCCAAGTTCACAATATTTTAACTAAAGTCAGGTACTTCATGTATGCATTTTATGGTTGCAACTTAAATAAAGAACCCACAATATTAGGCCATGCTTCTATCCAACCACCTTCAAATACCAGTATTCTTGCAACAAGTAATACACATGCATGTTACAAGTAATGCAACCATTCCCTCTTGGGAGATAACAGAAAATGTTTGATAAAAGAATCACTACAAGAAAATACTAAAACAGAAGTTAATCCACATAAAACAGATTTACACAAACAAAGAGCAACGCTATTCTTATTTATATATATATAAATATATACACTGCTCATAAGAAAAACTCTGTGATAGGACTACCAGTTTCTATATATATAGCATATAATATAAAAAGAAATCACTAGCAAAATGCAAGGATTATAACAAACAATGAGTTGATAAAATTATAACTCTCACTGTGAACAAAAAAAAAAAAACACAGAGCAAACAACTAGTTGAAGTAAGTAAACAATTAAATATATGAATGTTTTATAACTATAATCAGTTCAACAAATGTAGATAATGAAACTCAGAACCAATCATAGGTCTTCAGGCATAATTTATACTTTCCCCCTGACACAATAAAAATTGTATTCGATTGCAAAACTTAGCTAAAATGAAAAGGACAAGCATTATTCAGATGTATGGACAAAAGGGGCTTCATTAAAATAAACAAAGACAACTATAACATAATAGAATGATAGCTAAGCTACTACCAGCGATTTCTAACTAAAATTTTACACTTGAATATAGCAGAAAACATAAAAGTCATTCCCTTTCCTTTAAATGCATCAGTTTGGAGCTTCAAGACAGTTCATCAGTTATGAACATAGAATACTGAAAAAACAACAGTACATAGAATATAGCAACCTTGAATGTTGGTAACTACAAATGAAGAATTCTCAAAGTACGCACCTAAAAACAACTAGCATAATCGAAACACAAATTTGAAGTTTTTTCCCACACCCGCCTACAAGTACACACATAATGTAGCACAATGAACATAAATACAACCAATGAATTCATCATTAGCATAAACCAATGTTGTAAGCGAGCCAAACATAACCAATGAATGTGATTGCACCAGGTCAAGAAGAGCGAGGAAGGCATTACTCATACCTGAAACCGAACAAAATCAGCCCTAGCCTCTCTTTGGCAAGCCAAATTTGTTAACGAGGAAGCTGAGAGGGGTGGTCGTGGTGGTTGCTTGGCGTGGAGTGGTGGATTAGGAGGATTAAGGCGGCGCTGGGGAGAGCTGGTGGCGATGGGTTGCGAACAGAGCAAGGGAGAGAGGAAGGCGCTCGGGCTACTGGGCTAGACGTGGAGGAGAAGGGGGCTCCGACGGAGAACTGGAGACGTCGACGTGTAGGTGGTGGCGAACGGTGCCCCTAGCGGCGGTGAAACAGATAAATCCGAGAGAGAGAGAGGGGTGAAGCTAGATTTGGGGAGGCAAGAGTTCGGCGGGGGGCTGGGGGAGAAGGAGGAGATTGCCGTCAAGGTGAGGTGGTCGTGGCGTAGTGGAAACGTTGGCAACAGGCTTTGGGCGGCGGCGTGGTTGTGCTGGACGGAAGGATTAGGGAGGGAAAGACGGGGGGGAGTCGGGAGACGGTTGGAGGGAAATGTATATTAAACGAGCGGGAGACATTTTAATACATTTTTTAGGCGAGTTAAAATCGCCGCCAAAACTATCTATTCCATCAATTTCTGCATTCGACAGAAACAAATGCCACTACAGTAACGCTTGTTTATTGCGGCAAAAAAAACACCGCAATAGATATAATAATCGCCGCAAAAAACTTAATAGTGATCCTTTCCATCAACATTTTCAAACTTCTGCTGATCTATCGGCAAAATCTAAAATCGCCACAAATAATTAGTATTTGCAGTATAATTTTTTGCGACAATTCTATAATTGCTGGAAATAGTCTTTTTTAGGCATTTTTAAAATTAAAAAACACTGCAAATGACCACTTTCGCAATTACAGTAATTTACAAACCGTTGTAAAAAAAAAATTTAATGCTATGGATAATTTTTTCATCATAAAAAATCGCTGTAAAAAATCAAGTTAGTATTTGCAGCGAATTTATTTATTGTAAAAAGTTGAAAAATCGTCACAAAAGACTATTTTTCAACTTTATGTAAAGAGACCACGATGATGTAAAAATTCACTGCAAATAAAAAAATTTTAAGGTGATTTTATTTTCAACAGATAAAAAAATTACTGTAAAAAACCTTATTTCTAACAATGATACATGATTTTTAATGGAAAATGATAGACCCACCAAGAAATTCTACCAATTATCTATATCGAAATATTTTTTTAGTATTTGTGTTTGTTTGTTTTTGGTATTGTATTTTTTATTTTTTTTGTATTTTTTTAAATACACAAAAAAATGCTTTTATAAAAAACATAGAAATAAAAAGCAAAAGACTACTTTAACACTGTGTACAAAAGGGTCCGTACACTTTGTCGGTAGTACCGTTCATTTTTGAAACACTAGGAGTAGGTGTATCATGACCTAAATAGTGATCCGGCCGAGCTCATGTTAAGTATATCGACGATATATTTTTTCCAAGCTTGTGAACCGCATGCATGCATGCACTCTTTGATCTGGTTTCGAGTGAAATCAATGTATTAGTCATTGAAAAAAAATAGTAATTTATCAAATCTCGTCAAACTCAAACTGCATACATACATGTTTATATTTTATAACCAAAACATACTTTAACTATAAAGAAATCTTACATAAATAAATTTATATATTGACATTACCTTCTTAGAAAATTTCATTCTCAGTCAGATATATACAAACGTCCAACAGTCCGTCGAGACCCGTGCCAAAGGCTTAGAATTACTAAAATCCTCCAGGAATCAAACATAAAAGAAAAGATTAAAAAACAAACAAACAAACAAACAAAGGTTGTTTAATTTGCATGAAAACTAATATATTAAGGTACTGTTTGGATAGTGAGTTGAAATGAAATGAGTTGAAATGTAATTAGAAAATTAAATAAAATATTATTAGAATATTATTTTTTAATATTATTATTATTTTGAGATTTGATCAAAAGTTAGATTATTTATTATATTTTGTTGGTCATCCATGAAAATTCTTGTCGAAATCTCAGATATTATGAATTCCTCTTTGAAAGTATATGATATATACTCTGATATAGGAGGAGGTTGGGAGAAAATTCAGGAGCAAATGGGGAGTACCTTGTGTGAAGATCTGAAGACTCAAAATGTCAAAACTCTCCTTAAGTCCCGACATTCCTATATGGAGAGCTGGCCAAAATGGTAAGGTTTCTACTCTTTCGGCTTGAGAATACACTTACGAACATTGGGATAAAGTGTCGTGGACCAAATAAATCTGACATAGATTATTGCCTAGTAAAATCTCTAACTTTTATATGGAAAGGTATGTATAAAGGTTTTCCTTTTAACCAAAATATTATGAAGTTGAATATACCTATGGCCTCTAAATGTGAATGTTGTAACGTGGCTACTTGTGAATCATTGGATCATTCGCTTCTAATGAGAGAGATTCCTACTTATGTTTGAAATTTAATACTAAACTGAAAGAATTAATACTAAATGAATTAATCTGTCAATCAAATAATAAAATTTTGATTTTTCTGAAATTGTTAGTCCTCTGCATAGCTCAGATAATGTAGACATATCTTAAAAATCTAGATGCATCAACACATCAAGCTCATAATACTACAATTAAATTCTCAAAAGGAATATTTCTTACTTAGTAACATCCTGTGGATAAAACTTCTCAACTAATTTGCATATATCATCAATTTTAAATGATTTATATGTACCTTTAGGGTTTAAAGCAGCACTAAGAATGATAAATTCTATTGCATGGTCGTTAAATCTATTGTTCAATTCTTGCAACTGGAAGTCTATTGTAGCAGTAAATATATCAATCATAAAATAATGCTCTATTGTTGTCAATGACTTGTCAACTTGACGACGAGATTTGCCTCGAGCTCTAACATATTGGTCATTCATATCAGGAATATCAATTTGGTGTTTCTCACAAAATGATTTAACATCATTAAGCAGAGACTCCCACCCATCATCTCTCAGCTTTTAAATGAGTACTTTTGTGGTTGAAACTAGGCTCATGACATTCACAATATCTTAGAAATTTTGTTGTAAAGATTGGCAAAGTACATTAGTGATTCCCATGATTTTTTTATCATATGTAATATTAGAATAAATTCATGCCGCTTTAGCGTCACCACGTTGAGAATAATTTGATCCCTCATTTGAGATAGTATTGATAACTGAGCAAATAGCATTGAACATCCTCATCAAGCTACAAACAAATTGAAAATGAGATCCCCATCTCGTATTTTCAGCTCGTTGTAGAGTACCAATTTGATTTGTCCCTTTTCCAGTCTCAATCTCATTAGAAGTGATCAAACTTTCAATTTCAGCAGCTTGAGTAAATTGTAATTCATCATTACGTTTAGAATAACCAACAACAATATTGATAATGAATGTCAAATGGACAAAGAACTGATGAATATGTTTGGCTTCTAGAGGTTGCAACTAAAGCTAATTGTAGTTTATGAGCCCAACGATGCACATAATATGCATAGGGACAATATTTAAGAAATAAAGCTTGTAATTCATTCCATTCACCACGCATATTACTTTCTTCATCTATCCTTGACCTCGAAGATTCTCAATTTGAAAGTCGTAACAAGAAAGAAGAACACATATCTCATTTTTAAGAGTTAGAGTCATAGTATCTTTTACATGCACAATATGAAAAAATCGCTCTCTAATAAAACCATCTTTATCAAGAAACCTTAAAAATGATAGCCATTTATTCTCTTTTAGACTCATCCCGAGTTTCATTAACAAGAATACAAAATTTGGCATCCTCAATTTCTTACCGAATCACATTTCACACTTTATTTGCAAATAAATGCAAAATTTCCTTTTAAAATTTGGGTGATGTATATTTGGCATTCTGTGGAGCATTTTCCATTACGACTCCATTAACTTGATCATTATAACTTGCTAGAAATTTTATCAGCTCAATAAAGTTACCTTGATTTTTTTGAGTCAAAGCATTCATCGTGACCTCTAAAGACACAAGCTTGGAACGTAAGCCATCAAACACTATCTATCAAAGTTTTGAGTCGCAACCGATTATTCTCCATCTTTTGTAATACTTATTTTTCAACTAATTTGTGAATATATCTTGACTGATTCATTAAATTCTCACAACATTTTACAACATTTTTTTGTGGTGAATTTAGATCTCTCCCCACATGTTCTATTAAAGGACAATTCATTTTATCATTCACTTTTTTTCAATTGTCAAAACTTTTATTAATAAATGCATCTGATCCTGGACGACCTGTTGATTTCTTAGCAAAAACATAACATGGAAGACAAAATACAGCATTATTCGATGGTAAGTACTCCAACCAATTCAAATATCTTTGAAACTAATAAAATTGAAATCGACGACGTTGATTGCCTATTCTTGAAAATGGATATTCTGAAAGTTTAGGTTGATATGGACTAACTTTAAATTAGGCACATCGGATCTCATCTTGTAGATTAGTAGAAAATTCCATATCTGTAGACGTAATCTTGTATCACGTTCCAAAGAGGTAGCATCCATCTCTTCTGGTTGGATTTTTGAAGTTTTAGAGGGACGCTCATCAATGATAGAAGCATCATGTTTCGTTGTTATCGAGTTCTCTAAATGTATATTACTCTCCGAATTGTCCTAATCTTTTTTTTTTAAAAAAAGAATCAATTGTTATTGGCTTGGTCATATTTTTCGATACTTTAAGACAAATTTATAGATCAAAATTAAACATGAGAAGTACCTAATAAGTAATGATATAAAGCTGTTGGATTTTTTTGTATAGTTTATATTTATTACTAAGTGAACAAAAAAATTAGATGCAAATGTTATATCAACAAAGCAACAAAATAATTATCATGGTAGAATTGGAAAATTCATACTAGATCACTAAATCAAATTCAATGCAAAAACATACATAATACATGATACATGGTGTGAATTTATGACAAAGTCAAAACTCAAAAACAAAGTTTAAGTAGGTGAGTAACGTGTGTTCTAGAATCTAAATAAAACGTATAGCAAAAATCAAAAGCAAAGTCAAAACTCAAAATCAATAGTCTAAACTCAAAAGCAAAAGCAATATTCTAAACTCAAAAGCAAAAATAATAGTCTAAACACCAAAGCAAAAGCAATAGTCTAAACTCCAAAGCAAAAGTAATAGTCTAAACTCCAAAGCAAAAGTCTGCCGCCTGCCATAAATGAATAACAACATAGTTGCATAGGGTATTCAAGTAGATGTACCTTAAATTTGAGTTAAGCCCTTTCGGTTTCTCTTAGACAAACTTATAGCACAGTGTCAGTGACTCAGTCAACTTTCAACTTCTCTAGCCTCTTGCCTTTTACCCAGCAGACAGTAACAATCTAACGGACTCCAAACATTAAAACTTTCTGCAAACAAAAAAGAACAAAACTGGGCTTACTTTATTTAAAAAAAAAAAAACATTCGGATGTCTCTAACAACAAAATAAATGAATGAAGAAATGAGAGTCGCTGATCATGTATTAGTAACCAGTGTATGATTATCCTTCTGAAGCATGATTACCCAGCAAGAGAGAGAAAGAGGAAGAGAGATTGCCGTGCAAAGACGAAGGAAGGGAACTGATTCAACTGAAGCATTACCCAGTGGCTAGTGAGAGAGAGAAAGAGAATTTCAAAGTAGCGGAAAGAAAAAGAAAGAAAAAAATGAACTAAACTCTAACTTCTTACCTAATGAGAGAGAGAGAAAAAGTTGAGCCTCGAGGTTTATACTTTTTATTGGTAACAAGCAGATTTTGATATCAGTTGTCACAGTATCAGGTGATGTAAAGTGAAGTGAAAAGTTAAAGTGGGGTTAGTAAATATTGGGATTTAGGGGGATAATTTTAATAAAAAAATTTAGAAGCCTGAGCATTGGGGAGCAATTTTAAATATATAAAGAAAAATTATAATTAACTACATACTATATTAGTGTTTTACCACTCCCGAGTTACAACACAGTTTCGCCCCTGGATGGAAGTAACCTTAAGAATCCTAAAAGAAGCAGAGGTGGAGGAACCTTGAGAGATGTGGAGGGTCACATGATATTTGCTTTTGTTTGATATTATGGTATAAGCTCCAACAATATCGGTGGGATCTGAGCCATTTCAAATGGTCGTAGTTTCTGTGCATAGATGAGTATAACTCACATAGAAGTTGAAATTGATTCCAAGCTTGTGGTTAATTAGTGAGAAAATGGTGGACAAGTCCCTTGGAGGAGTCAGATGTATTGAAATGAAGCAAAATTGAAGACTTGCTCGATGGTGGTAAGGATCTATCATTCATTTAGGAAAATGAATCTCGTTGCAGACATATTAGCCAAGCTGGGCACTAATGGTAAAGAGGCATTCTTTGAGAATAAAAATAGCCTTCCAGAAGACATTCTGGGGGCCATTCGAATGGATCAAGCTAGTTTACACATAATTCGGCAAAGATAATAGATTTTATACAGGTTTGTTTAGCTTTAGTGGTTTGATTAAGGTATGCAGTATGTTTTGTTATGATTTATATGCTTATCTTAATGTCTTTTATAATGCTTAGTTGGTTTTACATTTTATTGTGATGTCTGAGTTTGATTTTTATGATTATGTGTAACCTCCAGGTGTTTGAATGTAATTATGATATTTTTTTTTTATAAGTAAGAGCTATCAATAAAATTGAAGTACCATTCTGTTTTTAAAAATAAAAATAAAAAAAAGAAAAAAAAATAGATGAAAAGTCGTGCTTGCATTGATCACAATAAGTTATTAATTATTTGCATTGATCACATGAAGTTATTAATTATTATGTTTTCATATGGAACCAAAGCTCAATATGCATGGCTGAGAACACAAGCGGGGCTACCAGCCCAAAGTAACAGCTCACCTTTCCATTAATCAACGTCAACAGTCAACGCACCGTGTATGGGGTGTGGACTGTACAAAAAATTTTATAAAAAAGGAAAAACAGAAAGCTGCCTCAAAGGAAAGCCATGGACTGTGGCCTGTGAGACTCGCAAGCGCGTTAACAGGATTGGCAATGGTATAGTTGTCGAGTTTAAAATTTGGTTAAAAATTAAGATTTTGATTAGAGTCAAAGCTATTAAAGATATTATTTAGATTATTTATTTTAAAGTTAAAATAATAATATAATATAATTTTTTAATAATTTTTTTTTATATTTTGTAAATATATTCTATATATTAATTAATAATTTAATTAAAAAAAATTCAAAGTCAACATAATATAGCATTGTTTAGAAAAGATATTTTCTGAAAAATCTAGACATAATATAGACTTGTTTACTAATGAAAGTTTTAAAAATAATTTAATAAAATCTTGTTGATTATTTGTGAATAAAATATGAGTTTGATGAGTCAATAGTAACTCTCTAACTTTAAAAATTCATTTAGAGTTATTGTAACTCAGAGTCTAAACTAAAAGTTTTTAATTAAGCCAATACCGGTCATTTATACAAAATTTAACTATATTATGAGATTTCACTAATATTTGACTAATCTAATGACAGTGTTCTAAGATTGCAGAAATTCTTTTAGGCATGGCATGCTTTACATGAAGATGTGTGATGTGTCGTTTGGTTCGCGAGAGGTACGTATGTAAACGTTATTTCAGTCTCTCTTGAGTACTAATAGTTCATTTGAAGTGTGAGATGAGATATAAATTTTATGAATAATAATGAGATAATTTGAGAATAATAATAAGATAATTTGATTATGATTTGATATTTTTCAATTTTTTGAGTGATAATTTTTTGTTAGAGAAGCAATATATATATATAAGTAATATATCAGTATATAATATATAACGTGAATGGTACTAACAATCCCATGATGATCATACGAAGAATCTTACATACATACATATATACATCATACATGCATCTTACGTACGACGTGAGATCATTCATACGTACAAATTTCATTGTCAACACCACCGGCCATTGAAATTTACAGTCCAGTTTGTGATGTAATATTCCACTATCGTGCTCAGGCCCACGACAATTAGTACAAGATTAATTGGAGTATTTAGAGTTGGTTTAGATCGGAAGATGAGTTAATTTCATCACTATTTATTTTTATTTAATACTATTCACAAATTTTAACTTAAAAATTTCATTATTATTTATAAATCATCTCAATTTATCTCATAATCCTAACGGAGTAACTCACAATAAGATTAATTTTAATATTCTAGAGGCTCGTTTGGTTCATTGACTGTATTCAGTTCAATTGAGTTCAGTTCAAATTTAGATCTCTTCTAATATTTAAATACCCAACTCTCAAATAATTAAACTCATCTCAACTCAAAATTTCTTTACATATGAGAACTACAATATTTTTCAACTCAATACTTCTTTATACGTGAGATCTACGTATAATATTTTTTAATTTCTCATAAATACATCTAAATTCATCTTAACATCTAAATATATATAAACTCATCTTAAATAAACTTTACAAAATTTACTAATTTACCATCTAAAACTTATTATTATTTATAAATAATTAATTTCCAACCTTAATCCCGATGGATTCAATTCTCGATACAATTGCATGCATGTTTGGAGAACTCTCTTTTATCTCTGACAATCCTCGTTAGTCGTTGCCACGCATGACTAATATTGGTAGGACAATGTTTTTTGTGAGATTATTCTTATTAAAAGTCGAAAGAGATATATTTGATATTTATTTAAATTATATTCTTAATATTTCTCCACATAAACTTAAAATAATTTGAAATATTTAATTAAACAAACTAGAGTATAGATCAAGATTTGAATTTAAAATATCTACTTTATTACTATATAAAAATATTATATAAAATTATCACTTATCCTAAAAATTTTAAATTATAAAAAAATATAAATTTAATTATTTATGTCATATTCTTAACATTATTGTTATTATTGAGAATCTGCCTCATTACTTTGCTGTAAGCAGGCAGGGAGTTCACCTCAGCTTCACATTTTACATTATTTTTGTATACTTTCACACGAAACCAATTACTTGCGAATTGCGAGGCCGCTTGCATACGATTCACGTTAAAGTACTATACAAATCAAATTTAATAACTATATATTCGATCCCCAAGAGTCACCAAAGTAAAAATTAACGCATGAGTAATATTAGGTATATAAATTTTATGTAGATTTGTTTATAAAAAGGTAAATTTTACTTTAAAAAAATAAGATTTTTTTATTATTTTTTTAAGTGAAGTCCATTTTTTTACTAAAGCAATAGTGTGCGAAAATTAGGAATCGTACAAATAGAATATCCAAAGCGAAGTTACGCAGAAACAATAAATAAAAAAATAAAAAAACACTTTAAAAGTCAAAAGTAAGAATATTGTTTATTAAAATAGAGATTGGTCGGAGAATTGGTCCAACGTACCTATAGTATTATTAACCCATTCGAGACGTCAAAGAAGACCCGGCACTACTCTATTTCAGAATTCCACCTTCTGCCTGATCTCCTGTTTATATATATCTTAATTAGAATTCACCCATTTCACTGCAAGGGTTGTGAATCCTAACCAGGCAGTCAGGACGCTAAGTTTCTGTTCATATAATAGCAAGTGATCATGGCTACTCTTCAAGCTGCTTCTTTTTGTTCTTCTTCCTTTCGAAAAATCAAAGCCACTGTAAATGCTTCAAAAATCCAATCATCTGATCATCTTTCTTTTCCTAGGGTCATTTTCGATGAGTTGAATCGATGTAATGGGCTGCAAACCTTTAAGCCAACTTCAACCCATACAGAAATGAACCCTAATATTGGAAGTAGTATAAGAAATGGGGAAGCAATTTCCAGCTCAAAGGCAATGCAAGAGCTCTACGCGATCATGGGAATTGTAGCAGATAGAGCAGAAATGCACAAGAATATAGGAGCTCAGAGAGATAACTGGAACCGTCTTCTGCTAAATTCTGTAAATGGAATGACACTCACGGGTGCAACAATGGCTGGACTTGCCGCTGTCAGTGGAGTTGGATCACCGATCTTGGCTCTAAAGCTCTCTGCCAGCGTTCTCTTTCTCGCAGCCACTGGTATTCTGCTGGTGATGAATACAATTCAGCCATCCCAGCTTGCAGAAGAACAAAGAAATGCTTCAAGACTATTTAAGCAGCTTCACGAGGAAATCAAAATTACTCTGGCTCTTAAAAACGTCACTGCCGACGATGTAAAGGATATGACGGAGAAGGTCTTGGCACTGGATAAGGCATACCCACTCCCCTTGCTCGGGGCAATGCTGGATAAATTTCCAGCAAACGTAGAGCCAGCTGTGTGGTGGCCACATCATTTGAAGTCTCAACCAGAAAGTGGCCGGAGGGTAGAGAGAAATGGGTGGAACGAAAATCTAGAAAAAGAAATGCGGGGGCTTCTGGGGGTTTTGAAGAGAAAAGATGAAGCAGAATATGTGAAGCTAAGTGAAGTAGTACTGAAAGCTAATAAAGTTCTTGCAGTGTGTGGCCCTTTATTTACTGGTTTGGCTGCGGTTGGGTCAGTATGTGTGGGATTACCATTCTGTGGCTCGTGGGCAGCAGTGTTTGGAGCGATGGCAACTGTAGTTAACAGTATGGAGCACGGGGGCCAAGTGGGGATGGTGTTTGAGATGTATAGGGACTCGGCGGGCTTTTTCAGTCTTATGGAAGAGAGCATAGCATCAAATTTGATGGAAAGAGAGGCTGATAAGAGGGAAAATGGAGAATTGTTTGAACTTAAAATGGCTCTTCTGCTTGGGAGGAGCTTGTCAGAGCTCAGAGACCTCGCAAGTTGCTCATGTACTACTTCATCTAATTTGTCTAGTTCTTCGCAGGACGAAGAAGAATTTGCAAGCAAACTCTTCTGAGTTTTGATGTCTAATTAATTAGTCTTCATTTTTTGAGTAAAAATTTCGTTAGATGAGTTAAAATAAAAGTTGAAAATTGAATAAAATAATATTATAATATATTTTTTTAATATTATTTTTATTTTGAGATTTGAAAAAGTTGAATTGTTTATTTTATTTTGTGTAAGAATTTGAAAAAATTATAATAATTAGATGCGATGAGATGAATTGAGAATAGTTGTGCAAACAAATGAAAAAAATGATTTTGAAATAGTCGTATACTTAATTTGTGGCATACATGACTTTTAAAGGAAAATGATAGGCGTACCAAGAAATTCTACCGATTATCTATATCAAAATATTTTTTTTACATTTGTGCTTGTTTATTTTTGGTATTGTATTTTTTTTTTGTATTGTTTTAAATAAAAAAAAATACTTTTATAAAAAGAGCAATGCTAGAAAGCAGCCACTGTAGCAGTGCACACTTTGCACTCACTACGTGGCTGCTTCTGTTTTTCTTTTTTTTTCATTCATCACTCCCATCCGCTCTCTCTCTCCAGCATCTCTCTCTCTCATCTCGGTCTCTCTCACTCCTCATCTCTCTCTTGCCTGCTCTCTCTTTCTCATCATCTCTCTCTCATTCTCGGTCTCTCTCTCTCTCGCCTGCTCTCTCTCATTCTCGGTCTCTTTCATTGTCTCTCTCTCAGTTTGGTAGTAATTTCGAATTTGAAAGATGTGTGATTTGAATGATTCTATGTAGGGTGTGTAAAAGTGGCTGCTCTCAATATTTTTCCTTATAAAAAATAAAGAAAAAAAAATCAAAAGACTACTTTAACACTGTGTACAAAATGTCTGGACACTTTGTCAATGGCCGTAGCACCGTGTACAAAATGTCTGGACACTTTGTCAATGGCCGTAGCACCATCCATTTTGAAAACACTGGAGTAGGCGGATCATGACCTAAATAGTGATCCGGTTGAGCTCATATTTCACACGTATCAAAGATATATTTTTTCCAAGCTTGTGAACCACATGCATGCATGCACTCTTTGACCTGGTTTCAAGTAAAATCAATGTATTAGTCATTGAGAAAAACCAGTAATTTATCGGATCTCGTCAAACTCAAATTGCATACATACATGTTTATATTTTATAACGAAAAAATACTTTAATTGTAAAGAAATATCACATAAATAAATTTATAAATTGACATTACTCACCTAGAAATTTCATTCTCAATCACATATATAGAAGAGTTGGGCTACTTTGGATGGCAGAGTAGCCCGGTCAATGTGACTGCTAGTTCAAATGTTTATTTTTATCTTTTTCTCATTTTTTTCATATTTTTTAATATTTTTAAAAAATAAAAAAAATATATCAATACATTAAAAATTATTTTCTTAATTATTAAATAAAAAAATTAAATATACAAGTAATCAAAATGAGAGAACCAACTAGCATTTTCCTATATAGAAAGGGCCAGCAGTTCGTCGAGACCCGCGCCAAAGGTTTGGAATTACTAAAATTCCTCATGAATCAAACATAAAAGAAAAGATAAAAAAAAAAAAAAAAAACAAAGGTTGTTTAATTTGCATGAAAACTAGTATATTAAGGTGTTGTTTGGATAGTGAGTTGAGGTGCAAGTAGAAAATTGAATAAAATATTATTATAATATTATTTTTTAATATTATTATTATTTTAGGATTTGAAAAAGTTAAATTATTTATTATATTTAATATAAAAATTTTAAAAAATTGTAATAATAAGATGTGATGAAATACTTTTACTATCCAAACAATTCTAAATAGATCAGACCTCATTATTTGAAGAATCACGCCAAAGACAGAATATTAAATGAGAAGCCAAAAAAATATTATAAAAAAAAAAAAGAAAACTAAAATTATCGTAACATCGACACGAATAAGGGACGAGACAAAAAATATAAAAGATTTACACAAATAACAATTTTTATAACTTTTTACACAATTCTATTTTAAATGAGAGATATTCTTATAAAATAAAGCGGTTTTATAAAAATATTCTCAATTTAAAACATAATTATAAAAAAATGTACATGTATCCTTCCTCCAAAAATATTACTCACCTGTTATAATATTAATATATATATTATATTACTCACCCAGTTAGCCACAAAATACCACTGAGCTGCTTCTACGCCAAAACGAAACGGTGGGCCGCAGGCATCTTTAGCTTAGGGCCGGGCCGTTGCTTCAAAAGTCTCAGAATGTACGCCGAGTTTTGGGCCTACTTTGCTCGACTAGTGATTAAAATAATTGAAACACAAAAGCGATGCAGTCTACATTTGATCTCACTATAAGTTGGATCAGCTTTCTAAGATGAGGATCGATTTTTTGTACTTAAGGGCATTTTGGGTCGTTTTTTTTTTCAGTTTTTGCTCTTCGTTTTATTTAAGGATCGATTTGTTTTAAATTTGTTGCTATTTGAGGTGTGCTGGGTTTTGCTTCAGTTACAAGCTTCGTTGAATGACTGGTTTTAACATCCTTGAATGTGAATATGCTTTCAAGGGATGATTGCTTTTAGTTTCAATCAAATTGAGTCTGGGAAGTGTAAATTACCATTTAGATATTGTTCCTTTCTTAAGAAAGTCCAAATAAGATTTTTTTGAACATCGGATTGAAAATGTGTGGACTGAACCTGAAATTGGTCACCAGAGCGTGATCAATGAGGGGTTCACCTTGTAATTTATCCACACTTTGTAGTTGAAAATAATAATTTGGGTGAGAACTGAGAAGAGATCACAGTAGACTAGTAAAGTCTAAGTTTTATACAAGAGTCCGATGCTCTGTAACTCTTAGAGGCAGTAAACTGGGCAAACCCCATAATTTGACACATTCATGTGTCTATCATTGTATGACCTACACCTTCTTGTCTTTGCCATTTATATGAATTGTCTCAGTGTGTAATTACTTCTCAATTTTCCGCCTGTAGGTGATTTTTATCATTCTTATTCGTACAAATTTGATGTACTAAGTATATTTCAATCTAGGCCTCAGTTTTTTGGATGTTTTAGACTTAAAAATGGATGATGGGACTCAAGAGCAGATTTTCACTTTCATTTCCAATGTAAATCTCATTAGTTCTATGTAAGATACATTGTGTAAAGTAGGAGCTGCTGGCCACTGATTCTGTGGAGGCATTTCCCATGAAGTGTCTGTCATTTTTTATTCTTGAATCTAGAATCCCTCAGGAAGATTGGTTTTTGTATGTGAGAGTTTGACATCAGGATTCATATTGGTACTGGTACTGACTGAATCTCTGTTCAGTCATACGGATGAGGGCACACTAGCTGCATGTGCTAGAAGTAGATCTCACAAGTTCTTGAGGACAATTGGCATAGCTGGAATTTTAGAGGTGATTATTTTTGTTGTATTGAAAAATAGGGTATCTTTAGGCTTCATTGACATCTGCAGAACATCGGCACACTTCACAACTCTTACAAGTCTTATAGCTTGCTTTGCAGGGAGTGTCATGGTCCAGGGAATTACTGATGAGGAAGCCAAGCCTTTTATTTCACTTAGCTTCATTGATGGGTCTGAATGGATTAAGTTGTAATTAATCCACAATTTTTGTTTCCCTTTTTCTTTTTTTTTTACAATTATTGATCATCTTTGTAAAAGTCTTGATATTATGAAGTGCTGCTCTTAAGTTGGAAAAAATATGAGAAACAGTTAACGACTTGTGCAAGTTCTTGTATATTTTATAATTTAGAAGTGGAAGTAAAAGATAGTTTTTGTATACATTTTTTTGATAAGTAGTTTTTGTACATATCTAACCTCTATAATTCTATTATGTTCAAAATATCAAAGTATATGGAATTCTGGAATGTAGGGATAGGTGAGAGAGAGAGAGAGAGAAACCCCGAAAACCCACCCAACCCTGGTCATTCGGACCGGTTTGGCGCCCTTTTGTGGTCGGGTCGGCCCGGCCCCAGACCCGGTGTTTGTTAATCGGGTTACATGCCCAGTTTAGTAGTTTTGATCGTATACTGATCCATTTCACATAGGTGATGAATCCATAACTAATAAGCGGGGTGTCTTCTCCCTAATTTAACTCATGCAAGCTTCTTGCCGGATGGACCAGGGCAAAGTCAACTTACCAACCCAACAGAATAAAGTCAGTCAACCTCGATCGCTTTCTTTACCTACTCTACACATACATAGGAAAATGTTACTATGCTGTCTTATTTTTTTTTATAAATATTTTGTAAACATTTTTAAACATTTAAAAAATATATCAATTTATTAATAATTATTTCTTTAATCATTAAAAGTAAATAAATAAAATACACAAGCTTCAAAATGAAGGACAAAATCATGGGACAAAATAGTATATATATATATATATATATATATATATGTATATAACATAATACTGAGCTCCCACGTGCCTCCCCAAAGTCTCTTCTGTTCGCACGGGAAGTTTCTTTAGTCGAATGGAGAAAAGTTGATCTGTCATTTAAAATTGACTTGGTTCAAAGTCTAGCATTTCAGATTAGAAGAAATTGACTTGGTTCAAAGTCTAGCATTTCAGATTAGAATAATCTTCACTCACACAGACTCTAGTCTCCCTTCTACGCTCGCCATCGCTTCGGTTGCAAGAGACAAATGATTAGACTAGATCCGGACTTTTACCATTAAAATAAATAAATAAATAAATAAACTAAACAATGAAGAGAGAATTTCTTGTTGGGCAGATGAGATCTATAACACTCGATCTACATGTCAAAAGAATACATTTATGTTGGAAAGATGCTTACAACCTACTCTCCATAAAAGCGATCGAGGAGACAGCTGGTTTTACATTTTTGTATGTATTAACAGTACCATTCATGCATGCGCGCATTTTCTGGTTCATTTCGCCATTCTGAGTATTTAGACTTTGTTCAATCCGCTATCGTTAATGGTGGGAATGGTCAATGCCTTCACTGTGAATTAGGAAGCCATGAATTTAAAGTGACTTCTTCTTGATTCCAATACATGATCAGGTCTCGCTAAGTACTCATTATGCCACGAAGGGATTGTGGCAGCCGCACTTTGAGAGGTGGTGATCTCTTGCTGCTGCCAACTTGTATATATGTGAATGTGTGAGGATACTTTAAAAAAAAGTGAGAAATTCGTGATTGTGGATCTGGTTAAAAAATGACCCACAAAAAGACGGATTCGTGAAAGGGTCAGGAACCCAACGTTGACCTCTTAAATTTTCTATCTAAAGTCTCTTCTGCACAGATACATAGACAAATCGCAAAAACAGAGAAATTGACCCGCTAGAGGACTCGCTCAAAGTCGGTCCCTCGCGCCACCAGAGGTCCGGAGGAGAGATTGTAGAGCAAGTATATTTGCAGAAACAAGATAAGATTACTTTGAATGGGTTTAGGATTCAAATGAGATAATAACTGAGTTGGAAGTATACAAAAACTCTCATTTTCAGTTTCGGAATTTGGAATTTTCAATACAATATCATCCTTAACACTCTCGCATCCCGGAACAGAGCCTCTCCTAATACTAATCATACTGCTAATAGTACTTATACTGTCAAAAAAGTACTCTAATTGAGTACCTAGACCCATGAAAAATGCTGTTCCAACTGAATCTTCATTTTCCAAGAACATATCCAGTTGGCATGAGAACTTCTCATTTTCCTCTATGCCGTTGCTTCTCACCGTGACCCAGTCTTCATCCCAACTCCAGTTGAGCACACATGAAACTGATGGCACTGTCCCTCCAATCAACCCCTTGATCCTTTCAGCTGGAGAATTGGACGAAGTACCTTCATGGGACCGATTCCTTGGGCATTCCAATACTTCAAATGAATCCCAAAAACCATGTTCCAATACACTACTCGGAGATAATGCAGTGAACTGCTTAGCTTCCTTAGTATGAGAATCGATTTCTGTAAGAAATGGATGCCCAAGAAGCCCCTTAGCTGTCCATCGCTCCCTTGGATCTCTCCTCAAACACTTGGTCAAAAAGTCCTTAGCATTCTCTGAAAAACACCTCGGAAGCTCCGGCACATCATCGGAAAATCCAATCCTGTAGAGAGCTGACACCGGGTCATTCATCTCCGGCCAAGGGGTACTACCAGTAGCCATTTCAATGATCATGCATCCAAGAGCCCATATGTCAGCAGGAAAACCCTGCTCTTCTCCTCGCGCCACTTCCGGGGCCATGAACATTGGTGTACCGCAAATTGGTGAGATGGCAGGATCTCCATTGCCAGCAACGTTTCCGACCAATTTAGCGCAGCCCAAGTCGGCAATTTTGGAAGCGTCTTTGCCCATCAGGATGTTCTGGCTCTTTATATCACAATGTACCAACCCGAATGCATGAAGATATTCCAAGCCTTGCAAAATTTGCTTAGTGTACGCTCTGATCAAAGCCTCGTCTAGCCGGCCGCCTAGGTGCCTTTGAATTGCATCGAAAAGCGTGCCACCAGGTACGTACTCCATGCAAAGATTGTACATAGGCTTGTTACCTTCGTATGAAATATCAAAGCCCTTGTACTTAACTATGTGAGGACAACTTAGTTGAGAGAGAAAACGCTGTTCTCTCTGCAAGAACGTGGAGCGAGAGAGCTCGGTGGACTTGACCGCAAAGAGCTCGCCGGACTGGACAACAGTGGCCAGCGATACGGTGGCGGTGGAGCCGCACCCTATGATTGGCCCTCTAATCCACTCCATGTAAAGAGAGCACAAAGGGATATTAGAGAGAGAGAGAAAGAGAGAGAGAGAGAGAGAGAGAGAGGGATGAAGAAATATGGGTTTTGTAAATGGCCGGTTTGGTGGGGTTTATGCAAATGGGAAGGCTATGGTTCAAATTTATAAGTGAATTTTGTCTCATCGGCTTTGGTATGAACACAAAAAGATAAAAATTAAAATAAAATGCCTTCTTGTAGACTTGGTAGTTGGCCAATGTAAATTACGTAACTGCAACTTTTATTTTTCCAGTTTCTTTATTTCGAAGATTGAAGATTCTGTGAAGGAGAGTGGGAGAGTATAACACGTGGCAAAAGGAGGAGGGAGATGACAGCCTTTGCCGTCTTCGAATAAAGCCATCCCACATGGTTACACGTGAGAGTGTGCATAGATTGCGCTGTTTGGTGGGATATATTACCAAGAATATTAAATCATATTTACCAGTAGTGACTTTGCGGCGGCGGAAGCCAATGCTAAGTACAAATTGGGCAGTCATCCACACAAACGGGCGGAATTTATATAAATAAGAAAAATGCTATTTTTTCCGTCTCATATCTTATATATTTAATTTTTTTATTTAATAATTAAGAAAGTGACTATTAATATATTAATATTTTTTTTTATATTTTTTATAATATTTTAAAATGATAAAAAAATTTAAATAAAAAAATTTAAAAAAATAAAAATAGAATTTTGATGTAGCACCGTTCTATAAATAAATCTATGAAGTGTATTTTTAACTTAGATAAAATCATGTATGCGTTGGAAGGTCGAGCCCAGATGGATGTTCCAAGTGAAATGTTAATGCAACCTTCAACTACAAACTAAACTCTACATTATAACCTCCTTGTTATTACCTGATGGATGATGTTTACTTTGTGAGTCAAAGTCTAAATAAAGCATTAATTCTTAATTTTATAACATTAATGAGAAACCAAGAAAACTTTGCACAAAAACTACTCAATGTCAAATTGGAGAAATATCGGTTTGTAGAATTTAGGGTAGACGGAATGGAATCTATATGAAAGATCCACGAGCTGCATGTTTTGCATCTTCATGGAAGTAATTGAAGCAAAAGCCAAGCACAGAGAGTTAAGACCGTGAACAGAAGTAAACGATTCTGAATATGTTCACAAAGTAGTCCAAAACAAGTAGTCAGCTTTGCATTAGATCAATGCGCGCACGGCGGTCGCGTCGACCAAGCGAATACCAAATGTGAAAAGCCTGGCTTTCTGCCCTTCCACACAATAAAATTAGTAAGGTCAGTAAAAGAACTAAGAAAATTTATTTTATAAATTTATGTAAATTTGACAAAAATATTGTAAACTTTTTATTATTATTATTATTATTATTATAACGCAATCGGGACCCTGTAAAAATTGATGTCTGTTGAGTAACTTCCACCTGATTAATGTCGGCGAACATGTCAGTTAATGTGGCTGTGCCCGACACCGGTTACTTATAACAGCTATACGTACCGTGCTGGACAAACAGCAAACAGCTGGGCAAGCAGAAAATGTTAAACTGCTCAGCTACGGCCTACTGTCCGGTCTCATAATGCATCCAAGCTATGGCAGAGAGGAGGACAACCCTATGATCCTTGACCTTTTGCATCTTCATCACACTCTCGATGCAATGCACTACTCATTCACAATGCCCATGTACAGACACATATATCAAACAAAAAACCTCAAGCTGTTCTTCTTGAGTACTAAGATGCTCGAGACTCGGGAGGACAAATGTCATATTAATACACGACCCTCTTAAGCCGTTTTGCATTTATATTATAGTTACATGAGTTTTGAGTTTCACATGGTTTCTATTGTTTATTTATGGTTGCATGAGCTTTCAACTTGTGCATAATGATTCTTTCGTAGAATCCCATTAAAGTATTAGTAGTGGGTTCAACAAAGTTAAATTTTGGCTTAAGAATAGTTAAGGTGCAAAATAAAGTAAAACAATAGACTCAAATAAATGAACAGTGATTTTAGCCACATATTATATCACTGGTCAAATTTGTTGAACTCAAGGAGTTGACCAAATATTATTTTTAGACTAAAAAATTATCTTCCTGCTGCTTCTCGTCTCACTTCTTTCCTGCACATGTCAATCTTGATCCCCAACCTTCCCACCAATATGCCAATATCCAAACTTTCGACTTTGAATGTAGTCCTCAGTCCTGGAATAAAAACATTCTCCTTCCCAACTTTTCATCCACAATTTTATAAAATAACGTTTACTTGATGTGTTATCCTCAAATTTATGCTTGTTGGCTTCTTTAATACAACCATAAAACAAGAATACAACAACTAACATTAATACAACAATAAACTTTAATACAATCATATATCAGTTGAAAAAATATGACCGTTGTAAAAAAAAACCGTTAAAAAATTTTATCAGTTGAAATAATATGAACGTTAAAAAATTAATGTATAATTTTTTAATAAGGAATAAATATTCAAAATACAATTAGAATTAAAATAAATAAAAAGTTCAATCAATGTTTTAATAGAATAGTGATAGATTTGTTGAGCCTGTTATTTAATGTTGTTAAAAAGTGACTAGCTAAATTTGTAAAATTGAATTTTCTAGTTAATTTTTTGCCAAAATTTAATGAGCCCACTACTAGTACTCTTAAATTGCAGGTTTCAACTTGCCCACATTTAACTATTCGATAAATGTTCATTAATTTCCACAACCAATTTAATTACTTTCAAAACTAACTTTCTACGGATTATAATCTGAAACTAGTTCTAGTTCTACCATTCAATGTTTTGCCAGTTTCTCGTCCTTGCTGAGCTTTTCATCATTGTGCTCAATATATACACTTTATGTCAGATGCTCTTCAATTTCATCAGTCACGCCACCGACAATTACATTCAAATCTAACCTCCGGGAATTAAAGGAATAAATTCCACGTTCATCATCCCACGACCCTATCGCACCATGCGAAGCAAAGCCAGTCAGTTTGTCGTTGGGTGAGACAGCGTGCGAACTCACTCACATCTGTGTCCGGCAGACGTCATCGCAAGAGCACACCCCATTTCTGAAGAAATTCAATGACGTCAGAAGAATTCACTTGAAAAATTGGCCAACCATACTTTGGTAGGATGTTAACAATGAGATTTAAAGGTTCTGGACTTCGAAAAAATGAGATGCGGGTGGATCATATTCAGTTTTCTGACAAGAATCTTAAATCCACCAGCTAGCTGCCGCTTATCGTATAGAAGCTGGTTTAATCTTCTTCTACAGCCCATACATTCAATTCGCTATCTCTTGGCTGTCAAAAATTTCTAGCCTTGGCCAAAAATTTAGAGTCTAGGCCAGACCCTTGAAGCACAGGATTCAGAGTCTGGATCCCTGTTATGGCACAGACATTTACAAATATTATCGAATTAATACTACCTTCATCAAAACTGTTACAATTACTGGATAAAGAAAAGGAAAAATAAAATGCATGCTGCTAATTACAAGGTCATTAACATGGCTCGGATTTTGGCTCTAAGGTCATCAGAAACTTCTGTGGTTTCTGAGGGCCGAGAAGGGGCCCTTCCGTCTCGATATGATTTTGACACTTCAACAGAAGCTTCCCGGCTAGCACCCTTACCCCGACTGGCTTGTGATTGATCTGATTTTGTAAGGATCTCCCCTTCCTCCAAGTCCACTTCTTCAGGTTGGGATTTTCTATACCTGACAGATCTGCTTCGATGTTCATGCTCATCATCAGAACTAGAGCTATGATGCTTACGCTGACGTCGAGAATGTCTATGCTCATTATCAGAGGAGCTAGCATGTTTACGATGATGTTTAGAAGGTCGACGCTCATCTTCAGAGGGAGCATCGTGCTTATGCTGATGACTAGAGCGCCGATGCTCGTCATCTAAAGAGTCATCATAGTTATGCACATGTCGAGAATCAGTGTCCTCAGAAGAGGAATGTCTCTTCCTGTGCTTATGCCTGTCCCTATTATGGTGTGAAGACCGTTGAGATCGGTGCCTCTTCCTAGAGTGCTTGTGAGCCCTTTTATATTTCTCTTCTCTTTCTTCTTTTTCCTCCTCTTCTTCTTGTTCATGTCGTTTAGATCTGGAACGGTAACTCCTCTTCGACCGCCGTTCATTATATTCATCAACAGAACTTTTCTTATCAGACTTCTCAGTCTTATCTGAAGTATCAACATCCATTGGAACCGAACTGCCTTCTCTTTCTTTGTCCACAAGATTTTCAAAGTCAGCACCTGATCCAGAAATTCCAGAAGCAGGTGGTTCTGCTGATAAGCCACGCAATGGTTCTGTTTTCATGGGTGCAGCTCCAGTCTTTATCATGGCTGCAAACATCTTTGCACGCTTCAATCTCTCAGCCTTCAGCTTCTGCTCTTTTGTCAAGCATGCTTCAGAGGAGTCAGCCTCACTTGCAGCTGCAATAGCAGCTGTCTCTGCAATGGCCTTGGCAACAGGGGCAGAAACATTAGGATCTCCCATTTGACCGGGCTTTGGGATGGACTTTTGAGGTTGAGATGATAGGAGACTCCCAAAGCTTGAGGTTCGCCCACCCTCAATGCTAGGGCCTCGACTGCTACCATTTAGTGATGTCATAGGGAAAAATTCTAAACCAGCATTCTTAATACCCCTTGTGGCAGCCTGAAGAATTGCTGCAGCAGCAGCTGCATCAATTTGTGGCTCAGTGGCTTTGGAAGGCGGATCCTGCCCATCCTTCTTGGACTTTCCAATTACCATCTTAAACTTCTCTTTCTTGTCATAATTATATGGTATATCATGACTAGCAGATCCTCCAGATAGAGTATCACCTTCTTTTGAAGAAGCAGTTTTCTTGTCCACCCCATGCCCCACTGAATCATGCTTCTCAGAAACAGAGGCCTTGCCGGGTAGCTTAGACTGAAAACAAAGGACCGAAAAAAGATATTAGTGAGCAAAGAAGATCAGACGACTGTACCCAAGTGTTTCTGACTTGATATCTTTTGATTTTCTTGAATTCCAAAAAGTTGACTACAATAGCAATGTTCAAAGAAAACCCCACAGACTATGGTCAGTGCTGATACGCGTCCACAAGTCAATGTATTGTGACGAGTGCAATAAAACTCAACAAGATTGGCAACAGTAGCATTACAACAAACCTCAAAACTTACAAACCAAACTTTGGCACTAAATAGAGGAAGTAACATATTTATCAACCACCTGTTGTAACACATCATACTTAGACCAAATTCTTCCTTTTCTATGGAGTTGCAAAAGGAAAATCCATAAACTTAGCAATATAAATCTCATGTTAACAGCCAAAACCCATTACAGCCCAAGGAACAGAGAAACGCACCTCTTTAGCTTTCTTAAGGACTTCTAAATAGTAAGCATGGTATTGATTAGATGGCAGAAGGAACGGAAATCTTCCATGTTTTTTATCCTGTTCAATCAAAACAGCTTCAAATTCTTTACCATTTCTTAGGATAAACTCAACTATCTTGTCAACAACTCTCTTTAAATCAGATGGAGGCTCCACAATAGGACCCTCGACCTTGGATGTTCTTGGGAAAGACGTCTGTGACTTGTCCCCAGCAGTCGAAACTGCATTCAAGGCATCACCTTCATTTTTATTCACACTAGTATTTCCAACTGTACTGATGAAACGATTTCGCTTTATGATAGGAGCTTTTTCTTTCATAATAGAAAATGAACTCCTGGCAACCACCTCATCTTTCCCCGCTGCATTTACATAAGGTTCTGCCTGTTCCAACCCATTAGAAACATTTGCATTACCAACATCAACAGCTTCCTCAGATTCAGGAACATCCTCAGTTGTACCATCCTCATCCTCTCCAGACCCATATACAGAACCAAGAATAGATAAAGCACCACCAGAATGATCGGGCCCAGAATCAGAAATGTTCTTTTCTTCTTGAGATTTGCTACCACTATCAGGCTCAAAAAGTTCTTGGTGATCTACAAGAAACCGAAAGTAGGCATGGAGATGATGATCAGGCATCAAAAACCCAAATGTTGGGTTGTCCCCCTGTTTGACCCTCAAAACAATTTCTGACTGATCACCATGTTTGCTAACAAACACAGCGGTTCTTGCAATAATCTGATGTAACTTCTCTGTCGGTGGCTGGAAAAACAAACAAAACAAATACAAGGTTTCTTTCTCAATATAGTGAATTTTGCAATTGCAAAGTGTACAGAAACATAGAATTATACTAAACAACCCCAATATTGACTCATCAAGTCTCACATATACACAGATAACATAAGGAGCAACAAACAGAAGTCTAGGAAGATATGTCTCATCCAACTTGCTTTCTGTTTGAAGACATGTCTCATCCAACTTGCTGCCAAGCAGTAAAGAGCCCTGCATGGCCCATTTGTCATGACATCAAAAGGAAAAAAAGTTGCCTGGATGGCAACCTTGTGTCACAACTCTGTCCTGCTCCGAGTATCTGAAACTTAGACATGATAAGCCTTAGCATAACACATGCATCTTAGAGGATTATCATTTGGCCACAGTGGTTAAGATCAAAAAAGTGATTCCATCCAGATTATATTAGGAAAGGCAAAAAGGTGAACAGAACATACAAGGCAGATACTTACTAAGTTTTGAAGTAAGCTCTCTGGTACTTGGAAGGGTGGACGAAAACCAGAATCAGCATCGTTGTTATTTTCCTCAATGGATTCATTACTCTTCCCATAGGAAAAGGCAACAGCACGATAGCCACCAGTATCCACTGGTTTGGGACCCTCTTGCAAATCTGGAAACAGAAGAAAATATATTTAAAATCAAACATTAACAAGAACTTTTACCCAAGAGTGTCTCAGAAAATACATCTAGGAGAAAATGCGCATTGACAAGAAACTAAAGAGAGGTGAGAATATTCTTACTTGTCTCTCTGAGATATGAAACTGTGGCAAACTATACCATCCTGCAAATCGGGAAATTTTTTGCAAAAAGCATAATGTTGATACAAACAAGACACTAGCCCCCATCACCCAGCACAATTGCAGTAGAAAATAGAGAACACTAAACAAATGCTTCCCCTTCTGAAAGAAACTCACACTTTGTAGAAATATCCTATTTATCCAAGCACGTAATATCATAGGAGGCACTATGGCCAGTAACCCAAAGAATGTGTATTACCTAAAAATTAAGTTCTAAAGCTTAGTGCATGAGTACAACCATGAAGCACCAATAAATAAAACTACTTGGTTGGCCTTGTCCTCTCTGAACTTCAGTATGACAAGTTAACAACATCAAAATGGTCGACAACAATCAAACAATAATTAAAAATGGCACCCCAGATTTTGATTTAAAGACAACAAGACGATCTGGTTAACCACACACCAGATAATGAAACAATGTAATTAGTTCGAATTTGATAAACCGCCACCTCACGTGGACATTCAGATTTTTCTCCTTGGTTAAATCATTAATATAAATTAAAATCATATTTCTGACTATCGACAGGAACAAACACCAAAAAGTTAAAAAATAAAACTTTTGAATCAGTTTGATCAAACGAAGCCTAAAAAAGCTTCGAGACTAAGCAATCTCAATGGATTAGCCAAAGGTATAAAAAAACAAAAAAAAATGCATGTTGGGAGCTATTGGAACAAAATACGGCCCGCATTGGATTATGCAAAGTATTTGAACAGTTGGTTTTTGCTACAGTATATCTAAATCGAAAGTCATATTTGATATGCACTGTAGATGAACCAAATACTTTTTTTATTATTACTTTTGGAACACTCTCTCTCTTCTCTCAACATTTCCTATCACAAACGAAAAGTCCATCTACAGAAATTTGATTTGTAATATAGTTGGATGGGAAATATGGAAATTTGATTTGTAATTAAGACCTTTATATTGAATTTTAAATGAGTTTAATTAGACGTTTGTGGTTATTATAATTAAATGACCATTGAAAATATGATTTTTTAACCAATAATTTAATTAGAATATGATTATTAATTATCGTATAATTGGTAAATTGGTAAAATATGATAAAAATTAATTAATTAATTAAAATAATAAAATAATTAATTTTTTAATATTATTTTTTTATTATATAATGAATAAACGTGGGGATTGGATGTGAATGGAATAGGCAGAAAATTCATGTCATATTAGCTAAAACTTGAATTTGGCTTTGACTATTCTAATGAGAGTGCTCAGCCTAAAATAAAAAATAAAAACGAAAAAAAATAGTAAATCTAAGCTTTAAGATGTATAGACTTGACAGAGATGAGCCAAAATTTCCCCCCTTCAAAAAACAAAACAGTGACGTGAATCACAGTATCCAACAATCCTATTCCCTCATCTTCTTCCATTCTCTTAACCCCAAAACATTCGAATGGAAATCGTACTTGAACGTGAAATGCAATTTGAAAAGAACAAAAAAATAACATTTTCGCTAATACATGACGCTAAACCTTACTTCTTTCCTGCTGAGCCCATTTTCACGGCAAACAGACGGAAAACTTCAACAATTCAAAAAAAATGAGGAGAGGAAGTTCCTCTAATTTTAAGCAAGAGTAATTAATCAGAACTTGTGATGATGACGATGATGATATACCTAGTTCTTGTTCATCGTCGCCCGGTGGCGGTAAATCAAGATACCGCTCGTGATCGAGCTCCGAGCCAAGGGAGGGATCTTCGGTATATTGGCGGCGGGGCTTACGTGGCGGCGGAGGACTGGGGAGGAGGTGGCGAACGTCATAGCGGTCGATAGACAGCCCGTTCCACTCGACAAGCGCATCGCTGGAGTTGGCAAAGGCGGCAGTGGCGTCGTCGTCGAAGAGCAGCGCGTGGCGCCCCACCACCTCAAGATCCATCGGCTCAGGACTTTCCGATTGTATCAGCGATTTCGTAGCGGATCCAGAGAGAGAGAGAGAGGGTCGGAAGAAGCCCTACGTTTTCTGGGAATTGCGAAATTCTACGGGGTTGGGTTTCGTTAAAAAAATGAATGTTATAATATATAAAAATCTGTTAAATGGTAAAGCTGCTTTATGAGACGGATTTATTTTAGGGCTGAACAAAAATTCGAGTCCGTTTTCTACTCCGTATCGATTCCGCTCAGACTTTTTTCCGATTTCGATTGTCTGACTCCGATTTTAACTGATATTATAGATATTTTATAAAAATATTAGAGAACGGTCTTGAGTGTGTTAGTTCTAAAATATATTAGACAGAAAAAAATCAGTAATTTATTTATTTAAAAAAAATACCAAATTAAAGAGAGATTAAAAATTGAGATTAAAAAAAATTTTAAACTTTAGCAAAGTTTATAATCGCAGGCCTTTTGATAAAACATAATTTTTTATTAAATTCTATAAAAGAGTTACACATCAAATGGTTAAGAGTTTTAAAAGCTTTTTGAGAAAACAAGACTTAACAGAAAAGTAAAAAAAGTTAACGAAAAAATAATAAAAGTTACTATTCACAGTTAGCTAGCCACTTATTACAATAAAGAAGATATATATTTTTTATATATTAATCATATATATTTTATATAACTATAACTTATGTAGTTACTTAAATTCAATAATATATTAGTATGAATAAATTATTATAAAATAATATACTTATACTATAATATAAATTGACTTATAATAGTTTAGTATATGTAAACAACTTATTATTAACTATTACTACCATGTAACATTAATGTATAATAACATTTAATACTAATGTATTATGAATAAACACAAATATATAAACTTATAATAACATGTAATACTAATATATAACAACTAAAGTATAATAACATATACTAATAATGTATAATAACATGTAATAATAATGTATAAACATTCACATATAATACTAATATATAATAATATTAATTTGTACAATGATTTATTTTTTCAATTTTGGTTATGTTTTAATAAAATTAAAATTGAAAAATATGTCTTTAAAAAAAATTAAATCTGGAAGCCAAAATCTGATTAGTGAGAGTTTAAGATTGTCAAATTGAAATTTCAAATGAGCTAAAAAAAAAAGCCCAAATTCGATTCCATATTCAGAGTCAGAGTCGGATCATAAGCTATGCGAATCGGAGTTGGAGTCGAAGCTCGGAGGTAGGGCACTCTGACTCTGACATTGTCACTGTTCAGCCCTAGTCCTTGTTTTAATTTCCTTCAACTCTTTGAATTAATGTATAGAAGATCTAAAATAATGATTTGTTTAGTCTTTATAAAACACAATTTAGTAATAAATCCTTTTTAGATTTTTGGATATCATGCCTCTTTTTTTTATTTTTTATCATGGCCTTTTTTTTAAGTATTCATTTCAAATCTATATTTTTTTGTGAAGTATATTTCTTTTTTCAAAATAGCCTTTTGATGTAAGTTATTGTATATACACATATACATATATGAGATTTATCCTAATTATAAGTTTATGTATTGGTATAACAAAAAACTCTAAAAATTTGATTACTAATATAAACGATATAGATACTACAAGAAAAATACTTATATGCAGATAGTTATTTACAACAAAAATGATAATTTTATATTAAAATAAATTTTTTATCATCGCAATAATCATTTTTATTACAAATAATTTATCGTTTTTCTTTAGAGTACTTGTCTATCAAATTGATGCAAAAATCATAAGTCTATACTTTCATAGGGAGTGCATGATGTGCTTCCTGTTGGGTATTGTGATTCATTGAGTTCTTCTAGTGGTTTAACGATCTTTATTAATTTGTATGATAGATAAATGTGACATTTAAGATCATTATGGTGCTCGATCGATGAGCTTCCGATTAAAATGATTTTATATATATATATATATATATATATATATATATATAAATGTTAAGGTTTATATTTGCACCATATTGAGCCTCCAAATTAGAATTTGGACTCCACCATCATCATCAGGTCAAGATTGTAAAATGAAAGATTGCATAGATGTGTCACAATAGCCAAGAGCCTAATGTCTTAATAGCATATAGGCCGGTTCTCCAAATAGAAAATCTGTGGTCGAACCCACCCCTTATAAAAATAAAAAATAATAATAACAAAAAGATCATGTGTGTCACTATGTTTTTTTAACAACAAATATTGTACCAGATTAAAAAAAAGGTTGGGAATGATTGAGCTACATTGCTATGGTCGAAAGGCATGGTGGGACGTTTGGCTTACAAATATTAAAATTTGAGTACGTCATGTTCAAAAGTGAATGGACAAGATTGGTTTAAGTGAAAAATAAATTGACTTTTCTATTAATCTTTCAATCTTGTCCGTTTCCTATTAAATAGTGCGTACCCAGTTAAATTTTAATAAAATATAAGCAAAACCCAAAAAAAAAAAAGGAAATCATGATACATCAAAATTGACTACTTTAAAATCAATCGATCGACAGAAAATTCTACACCTAACATGTACATTCAGATTCTTGGATATAAAAAATAAAGCGAGCATATATATATATATATGATCTACTTTCTTATAACAAAATAGAAAACATATATATAACAGTTTTCAAAGAATGAAGATATATAAGTAATATATAAACCTCGAGATCTACCATTTGATACTTATTTATTTGTTGTTAGTTATTTTTTTTTTAAATAATCTTTTTATCAAAATTAATAAGTCTATTTTTATCATAAATAATCATCTTCGTGTAGATTATTAAACCTTGATAATGATATATATGATCATGTCTGGTATATATATAAATATATATATAATATATATTTATATATATATATCAAAAGGCCGATCGAGGATATTGAAAGACGAGGAAGAGTACTACAATCGTGTAGATTATGTGGGATATGTTTTCTCTAGACATCATGAAAATCAAATCAACTACTTATAATATGTATATCGATCGGGTACATATAATAAATACATTGAGGTAATTAATTAAGATCTCTCAGATCCCCATATATATACATGGTCAACATGATGAAGAGTAGTTGCATGGCAATTGTGTGGGATTTCTCTTTCATGAAAATCAAAGCAACCTTTGAGGTATTCAGTTCATGATGGTGATTAATGTCTCAGATCTACATATTAATTGCTCATTGGTCTACAAGATTCATGGCCTGAATAATATTCCTCCCTCCCTATACTGAAATTGTACTCCATTTCTTTGTTTTTTTAACAATTTCCCATATATAACAGTCTTCCACAATAATAGAAAAATTATATACCACAAGAAAAATATTATATGTACAAATAACTCATCACATTATATAAATATTTTTTTATAATATGATTTAGATTTAAAATCGATCAATATAATGCTATTTAGAAGGTGGGCTGTATGAAAAGATTGACCACTTATAGCTTACAAGCACATATAAATTATATATAAAAATATAAATATTGGGAATTAATTGGGACACTTTCATTCTAAGGCCTCGATGTAAACCGAACACGTGTATACGTAATTCAATAAACATGAAGTGACCTAAAAAAAACAATAAACGTGTAGTGTAAAACCTTCCATGCTAGTTTGCTTGCATGATCATGACTTGGTTAGAATAATAAATAAATGAGAGATCGATTGAACATAGCAACATATATAGGCTCTACCTTTGAGCTTAAGATTTATTAACAAAATACATGTCACATTTAAGTCAGACCATCGATGTTAAGGGTGCATGCCATGTTTGCTTATAATTTGCAGTTCCTATGTACTGGCCGACCTCTTTGCTTCCCCTGACAGCATGCATGCATGCTTATATTTCTTCAGGTCGTAAAGCTGATTTTTCCCATTACGGGAGCACCCTACCATGATCAGCGCCAAAGATCAACAATATATACCAAAAGGTCATGATCATCCTTAGACTTTCGTTTATGTAGAGAGTATATTTGAAGGATAGGATAGAACTTTCAATACGGAAAGGGCCGCCCTCTAAATAAAATGTTGGCAGGAGTGCCCAGATTATAAATTATGTTTCGTAAGAACCAAACCCTAAAACTTAAACACTCTTTGCAGCACGTCCCAAAAACTTCCCCCCCATGCACCTTTTACCACCTTGCCCGGGTCAACCCCTTCCTTCAGTCCTAATATATAAACTTCGACTCTTCCACCCCATTTGCTACCAACAAGCTAGCTCTCTCTCAAAAGAAACCAAGCCTAGACGGCCACCTTCTCAAGCCCCAACCTAGCTCTCTCTCTCTCTCTCTCTCTCTCTCTCTCTCATACAAAGCCATGGTGGTTGTGAAGGTCATCGTGATCGTCGCCATAACCATGGCTTTGTCCATTGCTCTGACCATAAAAAGTATTGGGGAAGTGGAGGAAAAGATGCCTTTTCCACACACTGAGACTTCTTACGATTATCCGAAAGAGCTGCCCATTAAGGAAAAGAAAGTACTGCAATTGCCTTCAAAAAGGGTGAGTCGCTTCCTTGCTGAGAGGAACCCAAATGCAGCCGACCACTGCAACAAGGACGAGGAAATATGTTATGTCAAAGAAGGCACAAACTACACCTGCTGCAACAACAAGTGCGTGGACTTGTCCACTGACAAAGACAACTGCGGTGCATGCAAGAACAAGTGCAAGTATACGGACGAGTGTTGCAGAGGGGAGTGCGTGGAAGTGGCTTACGACGAGAGGCACTGTGGTTCCTGCAATCACCCTTGCAAAACAGGCGAATATTGCTTTTATGGAATGTGCAATTATGCGTAATTAATTAGGTATATACGGTCCAAGTAATATTGGTTGTGAGGTTTGTGAATTTTATTCACAATTAATACAATAAAAAACCACACATATGTTTGGTGGTTCTCAAACAATATTAATTAATTATATCATGTATAGTCATATTTTCCAAATTTACAATACTGATCAAGTGTCTAAATGATGATTAATGTACTACAATATACAAAGACGACGTTTGAAGTTCTAAATGTATCCTGCATGATCATGACTGTCGATGGCTTTACACATGTTAAAATGTGCAAAGTTATATATAGTTTCAATGTAAGAGATAATTAACATATTTAGGAGCACGTCATGATGTACATGATCTATATTACAACGAAGCGTTACGCGTACATAGCATGCCGTTTTATTAAAGTTATAGTCGTCTTCTATAGAAATAATAATGAAGCTAGGGCTAGCTAGCTAGCTATACTCTTTCTTAATTGCAAATCAATCGATGCTTTAATTTGAATACAAAAGGCCGGTAATTTATTACATATCGAAATGCAGTCGACCAATTAAGCCCTTGGCGGCCGTACTCATGCATGGATTATTTGCTTGATAATCAAGCTGAAGTACTATTATTAATTATAATCAGAAATGATCGGGGCACATATATAGTCGTTGTCAGTTTCGCAAGCAAAAGCAAGTACTAGCTAGCCTTGGAATTGGTTCATTTCCTCGATAAATAAATAGTTGCTTCAAGAGAACAAAAGTTTATAATTACAAATAAAAAATAAAAAGCAAACAGTCAAGTTCGCTTGAAGCAAAAAAGACCGTGCTATTTATATAAATATATATATATATATATATATTTATATATTATTTAATTGTATTTCCCAAAAGTCGCTGGTAAGACCACATCTGACATACCCCTCCAACTCCAAAACGCCCACATATATATGTAGTACTTTTCAATAGCAACTAGGTAATTGTTCAAATGCATGCATGTATTTTTGACCGGAAATCTTTTGTTTGGATTCCCATTAGCTTTAATTTCCATCTTGTTAAATTCTCATTACTTGCCGATTGAGATGTGGTGTTGTTCTGCACTTTTATAAAGTCCCAACCAAAGTTTTTCCTTCTAACGAGTTGTATTTTTTTGCTTGACATGATGATCACTGCATGCTTGCCCGATCTGTATATGATTTTCATTTATATACAATAAGAATGATTGATCTCATAAGTACTTGTTTTAATTTTAACCTGAAAACGATCGATGACATGATGATGATTATAGAAATATTATGAGTATATATAGTAGGATGTAATGAGTATATATGATGGAACTCATATCTTAATTACACCCGCTAACATTATTGGACTTCGTTCAATTCAAGAATTCAACTTGAACTAACGACATTATTGACACACCATGCAAAAAAAAAAAACAATAATACATGCACGAACTATTAGATTGGCTGATCATGACAACTTAGTAGCTGTTGACTACATTGCAACGTTTTCTTATTTGTCCTTCAAAACCTGTGATGGGATCGATTTCTCCCATCCTCACCATGGCAGCAACAAAATCAGCTTCGAAAGTTGAAGGCCTCTTGCTATATTCCCAAACAATGCTGTCTGTGGATCCTCCACTAAATAGTACTTGATCTGATTCAATAAGACCCTTCTTCTTAATGAGATTCTTGAAGTAGTTATTATCAAAAGAATTGGGTGTCACCAAATCAAGTGGTGCTAAATTCTCGTTGCTATCTGTATCAAGTGAGCACTTGCGCTTTCTAGTTCTAGCAAAGTCAGCATCAATATCACTTGTATTGCTGTGAATCCTATCACGAAAAGTCACACATCTTGCTTGACCAATTGTATGTGATCCTGTATTTCAGTGAAGACGTTTAGCTATATTGCACTTAATTATTAATATGACATGATAATTAAGTACTTAATGATCTCCTATCCTAGCTCTAAGAGTCCGTCACAAACCTGAAAGGGCAACCATGTCTCTTTTACTGAAACCTTTGTCATGAAACAACTTAATTAGCTTTTCAAGGGGATCTTTAGCCGTTGGAAGGTTGCTCTCAACCATGTTGACGTTTGCTGTGGTAGAGTCTCTTCTTCCAAGTTTTACCGTCCATGTTGGTCCACCAACCTAATTTTGTAGCCAGAAAGTTCATTGTCAACCAGTACATTGATTAATCATATGTTCATTAATTTAAGGCCAGTACCATATATAAAACAATAGCATATTAATAGAGAGTGAAATCAAAGAGAGATGAGTGTCGACCCACTCAAAGAAGAAGAAGAAGAAGATCATGAACCACATGTCGAGAAAGCTTTTACAGGAAAAAGTGAATACAAATGCAAATGAAACATTTACTAGTACTCACAGCGACAGATGCATCACGAGCTGCAACTGCAACAATATCTGCACATGAAACAATGCCAGGACAAATGCTCTCCACTTGGGCCTTGACATCATCAATGACATCATATCCTCTAATTGAATTGTTATTAATTTTCGAGTTTTTCTCGCTCAAGATCGAGGGTGCATCATCAAGCAAGATTGATGCATCACATCCCTGCAATAATAAAATGACAAATGAAAATGATAACGTCAATTTTAAGGGCTTCACAAACTTATGATCAATTTTAAAGGCTTCGCAAACTTAAAATTTTAAGGGCTTCCTAAACTTTACTTACTTGAACAAAACAATCGTGGAAATGGAGTCGAATGAGTGATGCTGCCATCCTACGCTCACGGGAAATGGCTCTCCTTGTAGCTGCCCGGATCGTACTAAGTGCGTTTGGACATGTGTAGTCGTAAAATTTAGAATATAAATGTGCTTCGGATTGCATGCTTGAGAGAAACAACAATATAGCAAAAATAAAGCAAGTGCAAGTACTAGTAAAGGCCATGATTTGTTTCTTTTAAGACAGAAAACTAATCAAGTCTTGTTAGTGATGGAGGAATCGAAGCAGCAAGATTATAGAAACGATATGGAAATGCACTCGATCGAGAATATAATATGATGGATAAATGAGGATGTAGGAGAAGCACAAGCCTCCTATCGTATATATAGTTCTAATAAATCAAAGAAGATGATCAGCCGTTTCCTTACGGTCTTTGATCTGATGTCTACGACCTGTTCTTCATAATCGGCTTCACATTAATGGAGAAACCATAAAATTCAGAGGAGCGGTACAGTAACAGTCATAAATGCAACCTGATCCATGCATGAAATGGTCCACGTTCATGTTTTGTTCAATATTGTCGTGTTTGGGTTTTTAGTATAAAGAATTGATCAAGTCATACTTGAATGGTGGATGCATGGTCATGTACTGATATTTCAGCACGTACACATCTGGTTTTCTACGCACCCTCTCATCATAAATACCGTAATACCAAATATTCGTCCCGAGCTTTATATGATTAGAGACTTGATCAAGTTTTATCGGACGAATTAGTAGTACCGTGTTGTTTTTTTCGCGGCCACGTGTAACGACAAATCATTAATACTTGCGATAAATGATGAATGCATGGAAGCAAAAAGATATGACTTGTATTATTATTATTCTTATTATTATTATTATTAAAGGAAATGACATGCAGCTAGCTAACTTCTTGTATTAAGACAAAACCAAACTTTTTGGGTGGGTCAAAGTATAAACTCAAAGAATATTATTATGTGTGTACGCGCGTGTCACTACAACAATTAGTGGCTTTTGCCACGAGTTCTTTTGCTGCGGTATACAATCGTGGCAAAAAGTGGGCTGTTGACACGAAAACTGCCCGTGAGAAAAAAAAGAGCCCCTTTTCCACGGAATCACATTGGCCAGTAAAACTTGGTGGGCAAAACTATTTTTGCGACGAAATAAATTCTATTTCGGCGAAAATAAGTCGCCGCAAATAAACTTAGTTCATTTCGTGGCTTAATAGTTTTTGCGACAAATTAATTGTGTTTTTTGCGGCGATGTTTTATCGCGGGAAATAATCTTACCCAAAACTATTTGTTCTCTATTGTGATATTAGTTTTTGCGACGAGATCATCAGTTTTTTCGGCTACTTCTTATCGTCGAAAATAAACTTATCTGAATTATTTTTTTAATTCCGGGTGATTGAGCATTTGTGGCGATATTTTCTCTCTTTTGCGGCGAGTTAATATCGCCGCTAATGTTAATAAACTTAAATCCCCCTTCCCTCCTCTCCCCCCCCCCTCTCAAAATAGCACCCGCGCGATACTCCTCTGTCTCTCCCTCCCTCTCTCTCCGCGGCTGTCGAGCTTCTCGTCCCTGCTGTGCGCCAACGTGAACGGCTCCCCTTGCCGCCGAGACACCGTGGATCTTCCCCCTCAGCCCCTCGCCCTCTTGCCGACTCCAGCGTACCTCCGCACCAAGCCACGCCGCCGCTGTCGACGTAAAAGGACCTCGTACTCCTCCACCGCCGTCTGGTAAGCTCTCTCCGTCCCTCCCTCCGTTTTTCTCACTCTCCCTCTCTCAATTTCATCTTTCATGCTTTAAAACTTAAATTCTTGTGGTTGGTTGAGATTTGGAGTTTGATTTTACATATGGTTCAGATTTTTTATTTGAAATATAGGGTAGTTAAAAATTAGGGTTTATGGGTTTCTGTTATAAGAAGAGGATTGGAGGTGAGTCGACTCGGTTTTTCTTAGAAAGCATCACAAAAGAAAGTATAAAAGCACAAATGACTAGCAGGGAGAGATTGAGAGACCGACCAATAGAGGAAAAAGCAAGAACTTACAGCAAAGGCATATTATTGAAGACTTTTTCAGATACAAAGAAATGGGAGAGAGATAGGGTAGATTGAAGACTTTTTCGAAAGGGCCAAGCTTACAGCAAAAGGCATATTATTGTAGAAAACTTGTAGCAAAAGGTGATAAGCCACGATGGTTGTTTGTTAGGCGTCGGTTACTGGTAGTGACCTTAGGATATTCCTCTGTTTTCGGTTTACTCTGTTTTTCAGTTTCATGCGTATGGTTTGCTATTTAAGCAGCCGTGGATTATCAATGCAATAAAAAAAAAATTATTTCAGTTCAAACTTGTGGTACTTTTCTCACCCAAAGAGAAACAATTTATCTTAGCATTTATATACTCTGAGTTTGGGACCTATCAAAAGGCAATGGACCAACATAGTCTTTTTGCTAGAAATATTGAATTTATCCCTAAAAAATTTGTTACTGGTTATCTGGGTCATATGTAATTGATCTATATTCCCTTACACTTGGGTTGCTTATCTTTTCACACTTCTGAATTATCTTTATCCATATGCTGAAAACAGATTGACCATAGTTGTCACTTGGGGAGCTTTGGGTTGGAACTGGCCTTTATGTGAATTGGATGTACTCATGTCTATCCTACTCATCTTAAATAATATGTAACTTTTGTTTTGTTATGACTTGATGTTTTGTTACACTATTAATGTATTGGCTTGGAATCTATAAGTGTTTGTTATTTTCGCTTTACATATCTCCATTGAGTTGAGTAATGTCACTCCTTCTATTTTCATTTATGTTTATTCTCATTAAATTATTAACTACTTCTATCATTAAACTTGTTATTCCGTATCAGAGTATTAGTACAAACCCAACCATCCATCTATGGTAAGCTAATCTCTTTGTCTCTCTCTAGCTTTGTCTCTATCAAGCCATGGTTGTCTTTGATGTTTGATTTATTGATTTTTAGAGTTGTTTGGTTCAATTATTTTGTGGGATAAACGAAATAGCTGCTTTTTAGTTGATTTATACGAGTGAGAGACAGAGTTTTGGAGTCATTCTGGACTCTCAGTTGGACTTGGCCTTCTCTTATGAATAAAACTTCTTTGTTTCTAATATGGATGGTATGGCTAGCATATTGGGATGCTAGCCATACCCTCTTTGCTCATGAATTTTAAATCTTATCATGTGGAAGTTGTTTAATTCTACTTCTGATTGACATTTTAAAAAAATTCTGTTGATGGCTTGGACAGATGATAAGGCCTGAACGTTTGTGGGGACAGCTACAGATGTTCCTCCAGAAGTTCTCAATTCTACTCCTGCAACAATTGGGTGAGTGACTCCCTTTTCTATCGGTTTGAGATTTGTGAAGCTATGTAATTATTTGGGTTTATTGGATATTGAGTTTAAATGGATAATGGATTTAATCTATATGTGTATATTCCTTTAGTTGAAGAGTTGGTTAGATTTTACTTAAGTACAATGGTTTATTGATTGGAATTTATTTGAGGACCATGAGGTCCAAGAATTTGACAAGTTTGAATATGTTGTGTTATATTCGGTTGGAATTGATTTGAGCCATGAATGAAGCTTATAAATCTTTATGATTGTATTTGGGGTTGGTGTATAAATAATATGAGCAGATTTATACATTGAATGTGTTGGTTTCAATGAACCAAGAAAAATGATGTGGAAGGTTGGGAATTGTGTGGAGCCATGAATGAAGCTTATTAAAATTTTGAAATTTGTAATTGTGTTGGATTGATGTAGATGGGCAGCCAATATGTTAGTAAGTTTTATAATTGATAAATTGAGTATGTGTATGGGCGGCAAATATGTTAGATTTTACTTAAATGCAATGGTTTATGGATTTGAATTTACATGAGGAACTTGAAGTCCAAGAATTGGACAGATTTGATTATGCTGAGTGTATTATGCATGAACAATGGATTGTGTGATGGGGCTTACCTGCCAAACTTATGCATTTAATTGTGTATATTAAATGTATTGGGTATGGATGAAACTTGTAAAAACAAATGAGTGCTTTGAATGGATTGTATGTTTATCTTATAAAGGTTGAATGGATTGTATGGTTGTGGTTTTGTAGAGCCATGAATTGTAACTTATAAAATTTTGTGGTTGTATGGTATATTTGTATAAATTGTATGGATAATTTCCTCTCTTAGGTTCTCATTAGAAGTTTTTCTTGTAAATGTTAATAAATTTTTATATGTTTTTTTTTAATTATTATAAGCGTGAATTTGGATCTTCAAGGTTCGGATATAATAATTATAGCCTATATTAGACTATTTATTATGATTATTTTTGGCTCAGTCTCGGGTTAATGTTTACAATTTTTTTTTCTTGAAATCTCTTAGCATTTGCCACGAAGAAAACTCGTGGCAAATGCTTTTTTTTGGTTGAAAGTATTTATTTCCCACGAAATACTTTGTAGAAAATATATATTTCCCATGAAGTATGTCATCGGAAATACCAAAAGACAATTTTTTTCATGAAGATATGTCATGAGTAAACACTTTTTGCCACAACCTCTTTCCATGGAGAATGATGTTATTTTCACCACATTATACTAGATGAGATCTTATTTGCCACGAAGAAAAAAATTTTTAACCGCCACAAATATCGTGGGAAAAAGAAGGTTTTTCCCATGAACAATTAATTTGGTGGAAAAAGATTCTTTATTCATGAATTATATGCCACGAGTCTCCCACGGAATAAATTGGTGAGAAAAATTTTTTTTCCATCAATTTTTATTTTTTCCCACAACTGTCACTCATGGGAAAAATCCACATTTGTTGTAGTGTGTGTGAAGAGAGAGAGAGGGAGGGAGTCACACGTGAGAATATAGAGTTCCAATTTTATTTATTTTTTGATAAGTAATATAGAGTTCCAAATTCAGATTGTAATATGGATCAGTAGGTACTCGAATGGTGAAAGAAAAGAAAAGAAAAATAGAAATGCACCATTCATCGTCGGTGTATAGCATTTTTTTATGCTTGGTAGATGAGATAAGATGAAAATTTTAAAAAAATTTGTGAATAGTGTTAAAATAAAAGTTTAAAATATTATTTTTTAATATTATTATTATTTTGGGATTTGAAAAAGTTAAATTGAAATTTGAAAAAATTGAATTGTTTATTATATTTTGTATTGAAATTTGAAAAATATGTAATGATGATATGAGATAAGATAAGAATTTTGTATTTTGTTTTAACATCCAAACTTATCAAAATGATTGAGCTTGGGGCTCCCGCCGGTTTGTATTTTTTTTTCTTTTTTTATATAAATTTTTTAATATTTTTTAAAAATAAAAAAAATTCATAACATCATTAAAAAATAATTCCTTAATCATGAAGTGTTTTTTAATGATTAATATATTTTTTATTAGCTCCAGTGGGAAGAATAATATTTTTTAAAATTTTCTTTTACTTCGTGATTAAAGAAGTATTTTTTTAATGATATTGTAAATTTTTTTTATTTTTTAAAATTTTTTAAAAGTGCTAAAAAAATCTATATAAAAGAAATAAAAAATAAAAACACATAAAGAGCCCAAGGGTGACTCTAGCATTGTCCTTTTCTAAAAATAATGTATGTTTTAGGATTGCCAAAAGTTATTACATCGTAGTGAGGAATATTATATATAGGGTATAGCATGTAATTAATAAAACATTAAAAAAAAAAGAGGATTCATCAATAGTTTTAAGGAAGTAAAATAGTAAAACATATAATATATAGGGTAATGTTACTGTTTTATGATGTGCAAATCTAGTATATATATTCCATTTGGAAAAAAGTGGGATCAATCTTTAAACAATGATTTCATATGGATTTTAAATTTATCCCTTTTTTTTTAATTTTTTAAATGTGCAGGACTTACACACCTGATCTAAGACAAATATAATTTCTCATACATATGTACGTGTGTATATGTGTGTATGTATGAACGTCATTTCACTTACCAATGGTTTGATGCTGTTTATGCATGGAATCTATATGTTTTTGTCTTAGATAGTTGCTCTCTCGATCTCTCTCTCTGTCTAGATGTAATATTTCTCTGAAACGATGATAAAAATCAATACTGATTATCGATGTTTCATTTCTTGATGCATGTGCATATGCAGCTTGTATCAGATCATGCTCGATCGCATGCACATTTGATATGGGATGCAATATTGACTAATTTGGACTTTGCAGTATCTTATTGATCTACCATATATGCATGTAGATACGTGCGTACTAAGTGTTTGATTGAGGGATATTTGACTCCATCGATCCAATGGCCGCAATCTGTTTGGAACTAATATTAATTCTGGTCTCACTTAATTAACATCTATCTCCTGAATTTTTTTCGTGTGAAACTAAGTTCTTTCATTTTTTAAGGTTTATAAATAAAGACAGATCTCTAGGCCCGTTTTGGATGAGCAAAGCATCTCATATAGACTATACGGTCCTAGAGTTTTGTCTATCAAAATATTGTATTTTATCTCTAAGTTTTGAAAATATCTACTTAAATAAACAGTGTAGATTTGACAATGAACAGTTAAAAAGTAAAAAATAGTACAACATGACATAAACAGTAAAAAATCTCAAGAATTTGAGTACCTTGTAAATATCGTGGGACCTACATCTTTTTTAAATTCAAAAAAATCAAAATTATCTTATCTTATCTTATTATCTAAATATATATTTTTTAATAAACTACCTCATCTCATTTTAATTTAAAAAATCTTATTACTATTTAAAATATTTTATTTTATCTCATCTAAATTTTGTATTCAAACCGAACCGAAATACCCGACTTTCAGGCTTCGTTTGGTTACCCAACCAAACTCAACTCATCTCACTCATCATTATAACTTTTTCAAATTTCAATACAAAATATAATAAACAATTCAACTTTTTCAAATCTCAAAATAATAAAAATATTTAAAAATAATATTTTAACAATATTTTATTATCTAAACTCAACTCAACTCAACTCATTTCAACAACCAAACACACCCTCAGTCTGATCGATCAGGAAGAACTATGTAAACTTGGGTTTGTTGTAGTTTGGGTCAGAGGTCCAGTGACATGCGAAAATGGGCCAGAGGCCTATGCCACCCTTTTCATTTTCTCTAAAAATAGTTATAATTTTTTAAATAAAATTTATCTACCATTTAAAATAATTTATTTTTTAAAAATATTACAGTTATCCAGAGCCTTTTTATTAGAAAAAAAAATTATCTATTAATATTAATGGACAAAAATATTAATGAATAGTCTTCTATCTAATTATTCCTAAACTTAATACCCACAACATAGGATTTAAAATGGGCTGTTCGGTCGGGTTATAAATGTTTTTTTTTTTTTGGTTACCCGTTTGATTAAAAAAGGGGAAAAAACAAGATGGAACTTGTTGAGCCCGCATTCTACTACTGACTGAAACGATAAAGAGACGTCCGTATATATAGCAATATTCTTTCAAATTTAAACTGAACGATAAAGATTTACCTGTCGATGATTTGAATTGATATTTTATAAATTTTATTAAGATATATTTAAATATATAAAAATTAATATATATTTAAATATATAAAATAAATTAAGATAAGTTTTTATTTTTTATAAAAATTTAAAAAACAATTAATTTGAAATGAATTAAGATTGATGAGACCTACGCGCAACATAAACAGACGACCGTCTACAAATAGAGTCCTAAAGTGTTCATGTCTCGATTTCTGCACACGGAGTCCGTGTAGCAATACTTCTCAAGTTCTAAACAGCTCCCGCAGCGACAAGACAGCGCGTGTCGCACTAACAAACAACTGTCATATAATCCGGAGTCCTACGCGCATGCAAAGCAGGTGGCTCTCTCCCCATTCCCGAGTCCGTCTCTCCCAATACAGAGTGAAAGGAAGCGTGAGAAAGTAAGATTGCCGAAGTCCATGTCGAACCTGCCCCAATCGCTCTCCATGAACGCGCCCTTCGGAGGTCCGAGCGGGTCGGTCCCAAGCGCTCCCGGAGCTCCGGCGAACAAGGACCGGAAAATGGCCTCGGCCGAGCACTTGGTCCTCGACCTCAGTAACCCTGAACTCCGAGAGAACGCTCTTCTCGAACTCTCTAAGGTACCATATTGCCACGATTTGACTTTATCATTTCTTTTCTTGGAGGATATTTTCTTTAACAAGTCTTATTGGATGAATATTTTCACCATTTCTGATATATAGCTCGACAATTATAGGATTTATTTTCATTATGTGTTGGATTTGTGGAATGATGTGTTTTAAGTTTTCTTAGTCACCTCAATTCCGATTACGTTCTGTGAATAATCGGAGATTGATGTTATTAGCCTTTGTTTAACTGGTGTTTCGTCGCCGGGTAAACTGAGGAAAAAAAAAGTTATTTTTTTTATTTGATCCCGATCGAGAAGCTCGCCTCATTTGAACTAAATAGTTGCACCGTGCATGGAGCTTGGATTCGATGATGTGTTATACGTTGCCCATTTTAGATGCAACTACCCTTTTTTGGACAGCTCCTCATATTTTTGTACGTGTTCGGAACAAAATCCCGACTAATCTTTGGGTAATTAAAGGAAAATTCCTCTTGTTTGATGGCCTTTAGAAATTGTTTAATACCCCCAAGGGATAGAAATTTAGACCTCAAGGGAGCGTACCACCAAGACTAAAACTTTTGTCACTTGAGTGAGCCCTAGAGGTTGGAGGGTATCCCAAATTTTATTGATAAAACCTCACTTACGATGGAGAAAGATCTTTTACGAGAGGGAACTTGGGGTTACAACCAAATCCCAAAACTAAGCTCTTATGGAAGCCATTATTGATAAAATACAATCAGTTGAGATATATAAGGAAAGATTAAAAGGAAATGTAATGATTAATGCCGGAGGCTAAGGATACCTGCTCGATCTAAAGCAAATACCAACAATATGTTTTGGAAGCTGAAGAAGTTGAGAGGCTTATTGTGTTGCCGAGTGCTCCACAAGAGGCAAGACTATCTGCAAGGGCATTACCCTTCTTGTAAACATGACTGATTCTAAAAGGAAAGATGGAAATACTCTTTTTCATGAGTTAATTTGCAACCAAATACACAAAAGGGAACTTGTATCTTGAGGGATGAAGAACGTCCCTAAAGAGAATTAAACTTAATGGCTAAAGGAACAGAAGCTGTTGTATACTACCATCTATACAGAAAGAGAATTAAACTTAATGGCTCTTAATTGTAAGAACTTCATTTTCAAATCCCCTTGGGTGCAAACAATCTCTAAGGGTCATCGGACTGGGGGATTTTCTCCTTAAATTAGCCGAGGTGCACTTCCGGAAAACTCATTGCCAAGGGCTTGTGCACCCTTGGGATTAGTCGGGACTTTGTTCCTGGACATCCGGTACCAATAAAAAAAAAAAAAAAAATTGTAAGAACTTCCTTTAACAATTGACGAAGGTCCAAGCATTACTCTCTCGCCAAATGCACCACATGAAATGCAAGGGGACCATCCACCAAACCTCTAAATTGCTATGATGATAAGGGAACTTCACCAAGCAGCCATCTAGTCCACCAGGAACATGATCCCATTTAATAGTTTCCCTTACTCTACCATATTGACAAAGAACTCTACCCTTGAGGCGCCTTATTCTTCCACGGGAAATGAGGGCCAAAACATGTGGTAGAAAGACTTGACCTTGAAGATACGGATTTTGGAAGAGATCCAACAGATCTTATCAGTTCCACCTCTTCTCAATCTGAAAGAGTACAAACAATCAAAGAATGAAGAGATCGTCCCCACCTCCCAAACATGCTCTACTCAAATAGATGTGCATTCCGTTAAGGTCTATTCTCATAGATTTGAAAAAATCATGATACTGACTCCTCCTTACTTTCAGACCACCTTTCTTTATTGCTTGATTGTGATGATGTTTTTCGGAGTGAACATATGGCTGAAATTCAAGGGTTTTGTGAAGAAGGTGAAACAGTGGTGGTTGTCCTGTGATTTCCAAGGTACCCCTAGTTTTGTCCAAGCTAGATTTGTGGAAATGGAATGAGGAGGAATTTGGCCATTTTGAGAAGCAAACCAACTCCTTATGGATTAACTATGAGGGCTTGATGTTCTTGAAGAAGAAAGAGCCTCAAGTGAGATTGAGAGTGTTGATGTCATGTTTTGCACACCATTGGGCCAGATTTCAACAACTCAGGTCTTCGCAACGGATTCTAGAGAGAGAAGAATGTATGAGGTTTTGAGGGGGCGGCCTAGAGGCTGTGGAGCCTCCAATGCCAAAGTCAGTAAGTGTTCTTGGAGTGTAGTAAATAAGAAAGAAAATCTAGGGATCAGAGAGAGAGTTTCCTCGTACCTGGGATAAGTTATTTATACTACCGATTCAAAGAGCAAATCATACATGTTAGAGGTCCGGAGTCCTCGCACTGTTCATTTTGTCAGAATCTTTAAATGCGACATGGCTCCGTGTCGGCTTCATAATTGTGAGTGTGACTTGATTTACGGCGTCATTAATGTGGGGTAGCTCTCTGAGCCTTAATCCAGTTTATGTAAGCCGTTGATGCTCTGATGCTGATGAATCGAGGATCCTCCGTGTTTCCTGTGTATCCTGTGCATACTCTGTTCTCGAGGGAAGCCACCGATGTGTCAGGTCAAGCTGTCTTGTCCACCAGACGGCGCCTCTCCCTAGTTGACTGTTAGCTCCTTGCTTGAGTAAGATCCTCATTGGGCTGGGTTTCTGGGCCGAGGTCCTGTGGCCTTTCTTGAGGGGAAAATTCCCCTTACAGAGAGGATGAGCATTTCTAAGGTCATTAAAAAGTTGGAGAGGATCATTCTCTTTGAGAAGGTGAGTCGGATATAGAAATTGAGGACTCTTTGGCTGAAAGAGGGTGACAAGAGTACAAAATGTTTCCATCAGGGGGCTAATTCAGACCATATAAACGACATAGTTGACTAGTTAATAATGTACTGGTTTCCTCAAACAAGACTGACATCACTTTCATTACCTACGTGCTGCTTGTAAAGTTGCATGTATTCTAGATGGATGCAAATGTTTTCTAGACTTTCATGTAAGCAGTTTTGAATTTGATCCACGGCCTCAAATTTGTGGCGTTATAGATGATACCTGAAAGAGACATGTTGTGGCCAAGAGTGAGACCTTTTGAGCATGTTAGTAAGCAGAATCTCGATCAGCAACTGTGAAATTATATTTTTGAAGATTTTCTCTAACTTTTATGCAGTCTAGTTTTCATCTGTAGCTACTTCGTTTGAGCCATATGCTAATCTACAATTAGCAACACATGGACTCATTGGCACTTAAATCGATACAACATGCCTTTAATATTAGTTACCAATTTAGCTGTAATAATATCTTGTACTCGATGAAAAATTAATGTGTTACATAATCTAGATATGATATGATTTATTTTCTTTCAAAAATCATCTTGCAATTCTTTGTCGTTTAACTTAGGCATTAATTCTCTTCTCTCCAATTGGGAAGAAGAATAAAGAATGTCATAATAATAATAATAAAAAGAATGTCATAATTGCTTTAGAAGCTTAAAATTAATCTCCTTAAATCTGAATATGCCTCGAACAATTTTCCATAACCATTGGGGTAAATTTACCAAATTATATGAAACCATATTGTGATGCGTATTGACACTGAGATCCCTATATACTTGCCTTTATGAGATTAAATGCTTATTTTCTTATCGAAAAAATTCTTTTTTTGGGTTGTCTTTTCTTTTTCTTGATATCTCAAGTGAATCGTATATATAGATACTGACCTACTTGGTGATGGGTATAAGCTTGTGCACTGGTTTAGTTGAAATCTTTGTGTGAAATATGCCTTTGTTCTTTGCTTTGAATGGATATGTGATTTAGCTGTTGAATACTGCAATCATAAACTTGTGTCTGCCTTGGTTTCATTTTTTAGAACAAGGAATTATTTCAAGATTTGGCTCCTTCCCTGTGGAATTCTTTTGGTACTATTGCTGCACTTATACAGGTATGCCTAATAAATTCATGTTTGTTTCTTTTTTCTATTTTAGAAGAGAGAATTATTTCAAGATTTGGCTCCATTGTTGTGGAATTCTTTTGGTACTATTGCTGCACTTTTACAGGTATGCTCTTTATTTTAGATAAGTCAGGTATGCTCGTTATGAATTATTTAATTTTGTGGTTCTTTTTTCTCCTTCTGTAAGCATAAATTTGTTTAGCTTAGCACGTTATGTACTTAGACTTATAGAAGAATTTCCTTGTAGTTTCAACCTTGGTTGCTAGGACAATTTGCCTGTCATTAATCATCGTACATATGAAGTTTTTTTTTTTCAAAAAAGGAGAGCCCATAACTATACAGGATATATACAAAAGGTTAAGCTAATGAATACATGCAGAATTCTGTACTTGTTAACACCCTTTTTGCTTATTAATAAAATCTGGCCTGTAGAATCCAGATAGTTTATGAAATCTAAAAACGAAGAAAGCTGAATGCATCCACCCCTACAATGGTTATAACCATAAAGACTAAGGCTCCATTTGGGTAGTGGGGTGTTCCCACTCCTATTCATTATTTTATCATTACTTTTCACATACTTTTCACTACTTTTTACTACCATTCACAGAATATCTAAGATCACCTCACTACCTAAACGCAACCTAAGCCTACCCATCAACAATAAGTAAAGACTAAGCCTAATCTTGAGAAGCTGCTTAACACCATTAGAAGTCTTGTGTCTCTCCCTCCAAATATTCTACAATATGCATGGAGGAGTACATTCCAAATCAATCTGTTGCCATGCCTTATCAACAAACACATCAATGATCTTCGGAGGTATCAACTGCAGAACTTAATGTAAAAAGAAGATGAGAGACCACAAATCTTGTGTATATCAATCAGTTGGGAGGAAAGTGATGCTGGATGAGTAAACAAAAAGTATCTAGGTTATTTATTTTAATGGTCCTTTGAATTTCTAGTTGATAAATGGCCAATCCGTCCTGTGACTTTGGTGGTGGTTGTGAATATTGATACCGAGGGTTTAAACAGTTCTGTATGTCATTGCATGTGAAGGTTTTTTCATTTCACTTTTGATTTTTATGCTTAATAATCAGTCTTCACAAACAAGACTTTTTTCTCATGTAACTATGTATATTGCCTTTGTGTTTTAGAAGTTAAAATCTCCAAAAATTGGATGTACTTTGGTTTGTGATTCACCAATGGGATTTGATGTTGAACCTTTCTTACTTTCAGGAGATAGTTTCAATATACCCCGTTTTATCACCACCAAATCTAACTCCTGCACAATCAAATCGAGTTTGTAATGCTCTTGCCCTTCTTCAGGTAGAATGCTTTTTCCCTTTGTATTTGAGTTTTATACTTGTCTTTAAGTCTGGTCTTAAAATGACTTATCAAAAAAAATTTGGACTTAAATGGTCTCACCATCTTTGAAAAAGGTGAGTTTCGAGTTAAGTTGTTCAGTAGAGTTGAAGTACCTTCGCTTGTTTAAATATGTTAGCTTACTTAATTCTTTTGGTCCTCACCTTAAATAAATTGAGAGAATTTGTCAATTAGTGCTTAGCAGCGGTAACATTTGCGTTATACTTCTAGAGGACAAGTGAAGGCTGTGTCAACTACTTTTTATTCTTGAATCTTTTGTTTGTAGGTCATGCTGATGCTTTGCTTTCTTTTTATATTTTCTAACAGTGTGTAGCCTCTCATCCAGACACAAGGATGTTGTTCCTCAATGGTAATGTTATTGGTATCTTCACTATGCGAAGACTTTCTTAACTGCTTCTATCATGTATAATATTCATGATGGAATTGTGTAACCTGTGAGAGAACAAAGCTTTAACAGCGGATGTAGCCCACAAATCTGAGCAGCAATCCCAGCTCTTTCTGATGTAGCTTATAAATGAGATAATTATTTCAAATAAGAGCTCTATATATAAGTGGTTTCTGCAGTTATTGGTGGCTTTCTTGGTTCGATGACATCTTTTGAAGTTTTGGTTTCTTATGTTACTTGTCAGTACCAACTTTGAACATCTTGTGCATTGACCATTTTGCTTCTGGTAATGGACACCATTATTGCTCAAAAAATAATTGTAAAAGAAATAGAGAAACTTATGAACTCTCCTTTATAATGAAGATCATCTTCTCGCACCCTTCTAAGAGCTCATAAAAAAATAATATGTTCATGTTTCAAGAAATGGATTCTTACCGACCTTTTTCATTTGCAGCTCATATACCATTATATCTGTACCCCTTCCTTAATACAACAAGCAAGTCAAGGCCGTTTGAGTACTTGAGGCTGACTAGTTTGGGTGTCATTGGTGCCTTGGTAAAGGTATTTCGTCCTTGCTGACGTTTATATTTTGTGAACTCATCGACATTCTTTTTGTTTTTGTAACTTCAATGACGGTGATAATTTGCTTTTTGAGTTTCATTATGTTCAAAAACATAAATTCTGTAAAATATCAGAACATCTATTATAAAGCTAGCACACCTAAGGCATAACGCAACATGTGATCTCAGGAGAGGAACATTAATTAGATTATCAATTCTAGAGAGATGCAATGTTTGGAACCCTCCATGCATAGTTTAGAGCTATTGGCATGTTGGAGAGGAATCCGGGGTAAGGGGCAGATCGCAGTTATTTGGATGGTGCCTCTTTGTCTAATGTGGTGCACGTGGAACGAAAGGAATAGTTGCTGTTTTGAGGAGAAGGAGCGTTCACCGGAAGGGTTTAGAGACTTTTTTTATCATACTTTATTACTTTGGGCTTCTTCTATTGTACTGAATGGCACTTCTTTCAATGATCTTATGCTGCTTTTCGCAGCTCTTAGCTTGTATCTAGGCTCTTTGTATTCCCCATGTGTACTCGAGCTTTGCCTATTTTCATGATTTAATATATTTCTTTTTACTTGTAAAAAAAAAATAGTTTAGAAGCCACTGAGGAAGGGAGAAGTGGGCACTGACTAAAGAATAGACGTATAAGGGTGACTCACCTTTTTCTAAGATCAATGTAGTTATATGTAAACATGTAGCAATAGCTTGATGAAATATTTTTAACTCTGTAAATAAAATAATTAAAAAAATATAAATATATATAAGAGATTATATGAAAAATGTAACTCTTTTTTCTTGGGTTAATGGTCATCCGCCTGGAGTTTCGGGTGATTCTGCTTATTAAATTTATATATACTTGCACTCACTCCCACTTGTGTGTGCCTCTCTCTCTCTCTCTCTCCACATGCGGCGCGCGCACACACACACACACATACTCACCCACTCACATGGACCAGGATAAAATTAAGTATCACGGTAAGTAGTGTTAATTTCTTTACTATTTGCTCATAAACCTTGTCACTCTTGACTACCAGGTCTTGAAAGAGCTTTTTTCTTTTCTATTTCCAGGTTGATGATACAGAAGTTATTAGCTTCCTTCTCTCGACAGAAATAATTCCTTTGTGCCTACGCACTATGGAAATGGGTAGTGAATTGTCAAAAACAGTTGAGTATCCTGATTTCGTTGCCCTCAATTCACTACTTGGACATTGATGTCACTTGAGCATGAAATGGATTTTGAGAGTTTGAGTGCTGCATCTCATTTGTTCCAACTTGATAGTCTCAGCGTAGTAAAAAGTTGCCCCTTAAAAAATGTGTTATCTTTTTATAGTTCTACAATGTCCATGTCTCTATGGATGTTGTTGCCAAGCTGCATGGGAAGCAAAAGATTATGAGTACCATGAATAAATTATGTGATGAAACATCTGCAAATGCCGAAATGGAGGCACATTTCTTGCTCATTTGCCACTATATTTTTTTCTAAGCAAACCTTGTCTTGACTACCCAGTATCATATTTTAAGGTTCACACGCATCTGATAAAAAGTCTTATGATGGTAGGTTGCCACATTTATAGTTCAGAAAATTCTGTTGGATGATGTGGGCTTGGATTATATTTGTACCACCGCAGAACGGTTTTTTGCAGTAGGTCGAGTTTTGGGGAACATGGTTGCAGCCCTTGCTGAGCAACCCTCATCCCGTCTGTTGAAGCATATTATTCGATGCTATCTTCGATTGTCAGATAATCCAAGGTTGGTCAAGCAGATTGCAGTTCTGGTTCTCATTTACTGCTGCCGCATCCTTTTCCTCTGTTCTTATGTCCCTAGACATTTTTCTTGATTATGTTTCTAATGGATGTGTTCTTTGATATTATGTTGCAGGGCTTGTGATGCATTAAGAAGTTGCCTTCCTGACATGCTAAGAGATGCTACATTCAGCAGTTGCCTTCGGGTAAGGATATTTTTCTCCCCCATTGGTTACACAGCAGAAGTTCGTTCTGTAATCTCAATGCTGTTAAAGTTGTCTCCACAATCTTGGCCTTGTGTAATTTCCAATTGAGCTTTATTGTTATAGATGATTAATCCTGAATACGAGTGTAATGTTCTTAATGGACACGGTAACACACAGCCTTTTCAATGAGGGAATGATGTTTGATGGCTGTCCTTGTCCTTGCTTGGAATGGTGAATGTCTACTGTTTTATGTTAAGGGTGTATTTGCATTCAGTAAGAGCTATAGAAAGTGAAAATATTACTAGAATTGCAGTCTCCCAAGTTTTTTGACAAAAGCAATCCCCTAATTCTCCCAAGGGTGTATTTGTTGTGGCTGGCTGGCTTCGATTTTCATGGTCTTTATTTCTGCTTGCAGGAAGATCCCACAACAAGGAGGTGGCTACAACAGTTGCTTCACAATGTCGGAGTAAATCGGGTTCCGGCACTTCAAACCGGGGGAGGATTTGATCATATGATGGTGAACTAAATCAAAATTATGCAATGCCCTTTGACTTTTAATCTGTTTTCTTCTTTCTTCTGCTTTAGATTAGGCAGTACGGTGAGTTGCGCAATCCATCTTTTAGCAGTAATTAGCAAAAGTCATACTTCCTGTATGTAATTACTGAACTTGGGATGAAACACGCAAAAAAAGCCAATTTGGTCGTTCTTTCATATAGCCTTAAAGTTTGTTTAGGATTAAAACGTTTTTTGACAACAAAAAATCTATATTCTGTCACTTTTACGTATTTTTTTGTGTACTCTATTAATATAATTGGTTGTATCATTTTTTTTAATATAAAATAATTATTTTCATCAATATTATCAGTAGAGTATACATAAAGAATACATAAAAGTGACTGTTTATAGTATAATTCTTTTGGCAATATATTTTGTGAGTGTGGGGGGAGCTATTACAAGTAAGATTTTACTTGCTGACGTGTTAGTTGAATTTTTAAGTAATTTTTTTCTGTCCAATTGTAAGTGGAACTCTTGGATATCAATTTAAATCGGAAATAAATCATGATTAGCGTGTTCGCCAGGCTGGACTCGAATTGATGGAAATTTATTTTCAAGTATTTTTAATTATATTTTAATGACAATTTAACCACGTTGTTTAGCCATATTTCATATTATTCGGATAGAAATAATCTTTCCAACCTCTTACTATTCACCACACTCCACACTCCATTTTTTTTTTATCAAATATTTTTTATATGAATAGTGAATAAAAAATCTGAAATATTTAAAAAAAAATCTGAGTCACGGCTAGGGTTTAACTCGATTTTCATATTAAATAATTTTTTTCAGAAATTTGAAAAATAAATTCAACGATCTTTTTATTTCAATGAATAACTCAAAATATTTTTTTTTTAATATATATATTTTTAAATATTTAAAAATAAATAAATTATAATATTATTAAAAAATTAATACTATTCGTTATTTTAATTTTTATCATTTTATAATGTTTTATTAAATAATTAAAAATTATTTATTATATTTTATTTATAAATTTATCATCTAATATTATGTTATGGGAGGATGAGAAAATGATGAAAAATAGATAATAAATATATTTTTTTATTATTAAAAAATACTTTCTTAAGTGAAAAAAAAAATTTTTTTTTTAAAAGTCCCAGTTCTCCCCAATCTTTTAATACAAGCAGTCCTTAGCACTGGCGTAATGCCGCCCCCTTCCCCACCGGGGTTCTCCCCAATCTCCCTTTTCGCACGCCATCGATCCCCGCCTCAATATCACGAGCCCAGAGTTCTCGTCGGCCGCATTGCGCCCCGCCTCGGCCGACATGGAGGCGTCAGTCGGAGCCGTAGAGCATATAATTTGCTACAGCTTCACAGACAAAACGCTTCTTGAAGAAGCCCTGACCCACTCCTCCTACACCGACTTCCCTTCCTACCAGCGCCTCGAATTCGTTGGCGACGCTGCCCTCGGCCTCGCTTTCACCAATTACGTCTTCCTCGCTTACCCTCATCTGGATCCCGGTCAGCTCTCCCTCCTACGAGCCTCCAATATCAGCACCGAGAAACTTGCTCGCGTTGCCGTCCGACACCGCCTCTACCGCTACCTGAGGCACAAATCCGCCGCTATTGATGATAAGGTACTTGTTAATTTTTTGTCTTATTATTTGTATAGCGTTGTCAAAGCACAGACTTTTATGACTACTGCAGCGGCTCCTACTAGTGCGTATGATGCTTCAAGTGTTTATATGTTTACTGATTTGAAAACCCATACTGTGCTTTCTCTGTGTGTCTGTGTTCGGTTTGATTGTTTGTGCGACTGCCTACACCGTATACGGCGGCGGTATTGATCGATTTAGGATTTTATACACGGCTTAGTTTTGGGGCAGGGACCAATTTATTTTTGCATCTCCCTCCCACCATATGTCTTTTCTTTCTTTTCTGTTTTTTTAGACGGGCATGTAATAATCCGAATTAGTTGGAAAGCAAGGAACCGCATTCTTCTCTCTTGCTGTTCCTTTCTTAGATAGCTTCAGATATTCCTTCTTCTTTTTTTATAACTCGGATTTTGTACTTCTATATTAAATTTAACAACGTATTGTTAGTTTATGAATATGCATTGATTGCTTCAATTTCACTAAGAAACGAGATGAAGGCACTCGTTGAATTAGAAAGTGTGAATGATAGATACCTCAAGTGTTCATTATTTATTGGTTTGCTATTTATCGAATATTCTGGACTGCTTTTGAATATTTTTTTTAGAATTGAAGTAATAAGAAAAAAGATTGGTGCTTAATTTTTCTGCACAATTGGTTTTGTTTTATTTTTCCAGGTTAAAGAGTTTGTTGATGTAGTCAGTAAGGAAGATGATACGGCTATATATGGTGGTTCTGTAAAAGCCCCAAAGATTCTTGCTGACATTGTAGAGTCTGTGGCAGCGGCTATATACATTGACATCAATTTTGACCTGCAAAGATTATGGGTGGTGTGTATTTAACCGATTGTTCCCCTGAAATGATCTCTGTCCTTCTGTTTTCTTGTTTAGGGCTGCTTCTTGCAAGTCTTCCTGTCCGCATAATCAAAGGTGTTGGTTGTTGTATTGTGTAGATTTTTAGGGGTCTCTTGGAGCCTATTATTACTCTTGAAGAATTGCAGCAACAACCCCAACCTGTTACAATGCTGTTTGAGCTGTGTCAGAAGCAAGGGAAGAGAGTTGATATCAAGCATTGGAGAAAGGGGGCAAAGAATATTGCTAGTGTATATGTCAATGGGGTGTTTGTTGCTTCGGGCTCGTCTGAGCAGAAGGAAATGTCAAAGCTTGATGCTGCAAAGCAAGCTTTGCGTAAGTTATCACAGTCCATGCCCATTAACATTGGGCCACCTCAATTTTTGGTTGAGCTCAATGGATCATTTGAGATTGAAGGTGCGAAACAAAAGTTGCATGAGCTATGCAGCATGAAAAAGTGGCCAAAGCCTATTTACAGGTAGAGATACTTCATCGTGAGCTGTAGAATCAGTATATATATATATATATATATATATATTATCACCATCATCATTTTATCTAATTTGTATTATGATTGACTTCTTTGATCTGGTGCCCATGATATTATTTATTTTTCCTTTCTTTTCTTACAGAATGTAGTTTTCTTATTATTATGTTGTCTGTGTGCTCCGAATTATTTGATGATAGACCAATTACTTTCGTAGTTGAGACATATATAAGGTATGGAAAATACTATACAAGTATATCATCCAATGAGAGTGTGGTGTATAGTATTATTCATAAAGTATACATATCCGCTGTGTCAATGATGAAGACGATGGCATAGAGTGTTGTGAAGAACCAGAATTGAGAATACTGGTTTTATAATGACTGGAAGCATGGATTGTGCTCTGTCTTGCAGGTCAAGTTCACATCAGCTAGTGGATTTTGTGCTGTGAATACGTGTAGACTTGAATCTTCATCATGTTGCATTTTTCTTTCAATGAATGAGCTTCATCTTTTTATTTCCTCCATGCCTGTTCTCCCAAAACCACCTACCTTGGATATTCTGAGAATTCCATATTCGCTTTCCTTTTTATCTTCGTAGAGACTGTATCTTAAAATGTTCTTTCGCTATAACTTGCAGAATTGAGAAGGACGCGGGTCCACCGCATGAGAAGAAATTTGTATGCTCTGTTCAAGTAGCAACGATAGGAGGTACTTTCTTTATGGTGGGAGATGAAAAGTCAAGAATAAAGGAAGCAGATAGTTCCGCTGCTTCATATTTAATTCGTGCCTTACATGAATCGAATTATCTGTGATGCTGCTTCTCAGTTTAGAATAATTATGAGATAGAAGCTGTCACATTTTGGAGGTTCTGGAGCTTTGAGATATAGGGTTTTAAGTATTTAGCTCCATTTTCTATATATTATACATTATATTTAAAGTGAAATGTTTTAATACACTAGGTGCAGTGGCTGTTCTTGACTTGGATTGAATACAAAAATGAGTCTCTGTCAAAAAATTTCTGTGTCAAAATTCCGGAATTAAACCATCAAAAGCACCACATCAACACCAATGATGGTTATGTAGAGTCGCTGGCCTGTCGGGTGTGCATCATATGCATAAAACATTCTAAAAATATTATACAAAATAATATAAAAACATTTAAAAGGTCAAAACATGAAGGCGGAAAATTTGTTTAGAATTTAATTTAGTTTCGCTACCAAAATTAAAACTAGTTTTCCCTTGTGGACTCGAGTCGAAAACTGTTTATAGAGACTTGAGTCAAATAGGCTCATTTGATCCTAAAATCTCTTCAAAAAATCATATAAGAAAGAACAATCTTCTGAAGCTGGTTCTCATCATTGATCCTTGATTGTATGAAGACAATGGATGTGGGTCATCAAAAAATTGCGACTGGTATGTTTAACATCTAGCTAAGGCGTTTGAAGACATGTTTGCAAACATCAAACTCAGACCCTAAACAATTACAAGTAGATTTACTATGGTCTGAAACTTGTCTTTTTCAATTCCAATTCTCCATGCAGGAAAACTTGCAATGACATCAAAAGTTTTTCACTGTCCACTGTTAAGGCCTAAGCACTCCCATTCACCATATCATACCCCGCTAAATGGAACTTTTCATGAGGAATGCTACCGTACAACCCAACATGGCACCTGCAACGACCTGCAGTAATACCAACAGAACAGTATTCATCTATAGTTATATTACAAGTATTACAAGATTTTCAAGCATGCAGGTTAAGAAAAATCCTTCCAATGCATCAATGAGATAGGGATGATTTACTCTATGTTGCATGTTTCAAAGCATGAGCTGAGAATCACGTGGAGCATAGAGCCTAGAGGATCAACTATTAGGAGAATGACCTCAAAAAAGGCAGATTGATTGTTGGACAAATTTACAGGTTCTCCTCCAAAAAAAATTGCTCCTCGTTTGAGTTAAGGAAATCAAACGGGTAAGATCCCCACATGCCTCGAAAATTATACCACCAGTCTCATTTTTGTTTCTTCTTTCCACCATGAAAAACCCGGCAAGGTGCAAAATCTAAGAAGAACAAAGATTCAACCTCTTTCTGTTACTGCCTAGGAAGCGTAATGAGTGTGTTAACATATCAACCATCAAAGGTTGTCTTCCCTTAAGAATTCATCATGTCACAGCCGCATGGTAACAATTAGACAAACACGACAGCCTTTTACTTTCCTTTTTTTCAGCGAATCAAAATTTGATCCACACTAATAATATACTACAATGTAGTTGACATGAGGACCACACCTATAACTTTGTCTGCACAAATGTAAACCAAGCAAGAGCAACAAACCTGAAGCGGAGTATGACCGAGTGAATCTCGTAGAGGTCTAACATTAGAGACAGGGTGTTCTGGAGGTAACTTACACACAATTTGATTTAGTAACTGCAATTAACAATATATCAAGTAAAATTAGTAGATTTCCGTTATAGGAACTATGAAAATGCCATTCAGTGTCGTAATCAACAGATACAGGACATGTAGATCTCATGATAACAATGACTGATGACTGAAAAATGCAATGGTCTCTTACAGAAGTACACTAAAAACCCCCATTACTCTTGGTATCGCAATAGAGACTTGCAAGCAACAAAGAGCTAGACTGCCAGAAATAAATGATCTTACTTCAGCTTGGCGACCAGCGTGAAGTCTTACTCCAGAAGCATCATACATTACCTGGAATGAACCATCAATATCAATCCAGAGTCCAGACATCCCAAACGCAGATAAGTTTATGGGCATTGATGATACTGATAAACATGAAAACTAGAACAACCAATGGTTCGTACAAATGCTAAAATGGACAAATTAACCACACATTCTGATAGGTCCCAAACACAGATAATTCAATGCTAAGATAATTTTCTCTTCTGGTGAGAAAGTACCACACAGTTTGGATAAATAATCTTTTATCTCTTCACATCGAACTTCATCCCAGGTATTTGGGATTTGGTTTACGGAACCTTGCTGATCATCGTGGCCTATCACATTCCTGTCCAAGGAGTTCACACGATAGCAAATGCGTGGACTCCCCAAGCGTGACAATGAACGCAGTCCTATAAATCAATCCTTTCTTCTAATTACTCGATTATTCCATAAAACAAAACAAAACAAAACTTAAATAACGAAGTCCCTAATAGAAATTCCTAATCACACAAGAAACATCACATCAGCTTCCGTTTTGTAAGTTTTCATATACACAGGCGAAGATTAAAGCAGAAGATATAAGCAAGCATGCCTATGCCTAACACGAAAAAAGAATGAACAAGACCTGGTTAACAAGTACATACAACACATGCCAAGACCACTGCAATAGCAAATGCTGGTCCTCCAGTTCCTTCTTGCAAGCCAATAGCAACCGTTAGAGCTGACACGGTTGCTGAATGTGATGAGGGCATTCCACCTGATCCAAGCATCCTCCTTGAATCCCATTTCTTCTCTTTGAACCTGCACGTCTAGCAGCATAGTATATGTTTGAGGCATTAAACAAAAACTTAAACATAATACATGAGCTTCAGAAGAGAATCAAATTTCAGTTAAGCCGGACTTTCACTAAAAACTCTTTGATATCTCGCAAAATGGAGAATGCCAAATTATGCCTACCGACAATACAATAAGAAAAAAAATTAAAATTGGAGTATTTTTTTCTTTTTTGTTCGCATTTACTTTTTGAGGACCCAAACAAGAGTGAAGGAGAGAGGGGTATTACCAGGTGGTGAAGAGCTTGAGAAACTGGGCGAGAGCGAGAGCGAGGAAAGCGGAGAGGAGAGGGAGGTTGGAGGGGATGATGGACGGCTCAGATGATGCAGATCGGAAGCTCGACGACGCATCACCAGCCGTCATCACTTCGTCCATGTCAGACAGAGATAGAAAGAGATGTGGTAATTGAGTTAGATTTGAGAGATCCACCTTTCGGAAAAGCATAGCAAGAAAAGATCACACGAAACACGAACAAAGTTGGTTAGAATTTAGATCCTCGTTCTCGGTGGCCAACACAATCCGTCTCTCTTTAAGATCTCTCCGATTTCGACAAAAAAAAAAAAACTAGATAAATAAATAACCAGAGATCCTGAACCGTTGGGTTAACGGTAAGTCGCATGATCCTCGCATTCTTCTGCTTCTTGAGTAGTTTCGAAGGTTAATTAGCAAGCAAGCGAGGGAGCATGTCCGGAGGTGGTGTGCACCAATAGGAAAGCGCCACATCAATTTTTAACACATCTTAAAATATAGCTACAAAATATATGGTAGAATGCATTTGTGTGAGTATCATTATTCTAATAATAACAATAACATGCGCGTGTTCAAGAAACGGCGATTTGGGCTCCAATGTTGGGTGGGGAATAGGCCGTGGTCATACGTCTAATGTTTGCATTCATAAAATGGATGGGAATTCAATTCACAATGCACACAGCCACAACCTATAAAGAGTTAAGTGATTACCAACTACTTGACTTAAAAAATATATATTTCTATTATATGTATATATATATAAATGTAGTCTTATATTTTTATTATATACGTATGTAACTTAATATATAAGGATAAATTAAACAATAAGTTTATATTAAGGAAGTATAAACATTAAGATTAAAATTTCATGTTATATTATTTTTATAATATGTGTAATATATATAGCGTAATAATTTTAAAAATATATAATATATAATTAAATATATTTTTTGGTTTGGTTTGGTTTGGTCTAATTTAGTTTTCAAATCTTTAAAAAAAGTGCTAACTAGTCTTTAATTTGTTTGGTTAATAGGAACCAAAATGGACCGAACCGGTCTGGTTCGATCAGTTTTTTAATTTTTTCTTACACCCCTAATAGACATTGCTAAATTGATATTATATATTTAATATTATATTATAATACTATTCATATTTTGGAATATTTAATACTCCTCGTCTTTCATAATAGATGTTATGATACGGAGAGTTAAAGGCTTAACCAATTGATATACAAAACAATCTTAGACCTTTTGTGTTAAAGGCTTAACCATTGATCTAAAAATTTTAGAACTGTTGATACTAATTTGGTTAAACTTTTAACTCTCGTGATTATAACATTCTATCACGCTTCTGGATTTAATGTCCATAGCGGCCTACTCTACCGACACTAACCTAGTGGTAGCTCTTTCCTTTTTGATTGCTTCACTCATCCATCAGTATTCAATAATTTAACATCATACACATAGATAGTATTAAAGATATTTTAATTTAGCCTATAGATTCTCACATCCGTGACTCGAACTCGTGATCTATCTTTAATATCAACCGTTAAAAACTCAACCATTTATCTAAAATGTTATGATCCCAATAATAAGATTAAGATAACAATTCACGCACTTGTCGTGTTAAGTACTTAGCATATTTTACATTTCATAATATTTTAAAAGTGAAACCACAAAAGAATTTAAGAAGAAAATATTATTTTGAATGGTGATAACCTCAACTTAATGGATTAATAGGGAGGGATTTATGCATTACCCATAGAATACGAGATACCATTGAAGAAAGCTTTCGCCATGAACATGGGATGGGGGACGCCCACTTCCGTGGTGGTTTCCAGAGAGGCATAGTTAGTAATCTTTAATGCGAGATGATGTGGAAAATAATCCTCAATGGGAAATGCCATTCTCATCAAGAGTGACTATAAAAAAAAAAAAAAAATAGCGATTGTCTTTTTTTTACTTAATTGTTAAGGAAATATTTTTAAATAAGTTAGTGATTTTTTTCTAAATGTTTAAAAAGGTTTAAAATATATATATATTTTTAAATTACACTCCCCAATACAAAAATTTGGTGGGCTCCCAGTGGCCGTATCACTATCCATCCTCAATAGCCCATCAAAGGGAATCTCCCCATAATCCTGATGTTGGGGATATCATTCAACATGGTGCGCGGGAGATGTCCCTTCCATCATGACTAGTGGATAGATCCCTCTCTCTCTACTTTGTCGGCTTAAATAGTTTGGATCGACTGAATGGCTTTTGGTGTAATCAAAGTGCAGGATGGTGGTGGAGGCCAGTCAGTGGCCCAAGTGGACGCGCCATTAATCTCCTATATATACTTCTATTTCTGAGCCCAAAATCAATGTTCACCATTACGACCTTTCTTTCTGATAAGGCTGTAGGCCCAAGCAAGGGCTGGCCCATTATTAACGTCCTTTAACATCACATCAGGATCTGTGATCCTAAAAATTGAAAATAAAACAAAAACAGAAAGTGCAGAGAATAAGGTTGGTGAATCTGTGATAATATTTACATTTCCGAGGGGGGAAAAAGAAGCGTGAATATGTATGCGTGTGACAAAAGAAAAGGGATGATTGGGGGGAAGGAAAGTTCCAAAGATCCTTTCCATATTCACATGAAGAGTCCGCATCAGGCCAACCTGTGAAGTCTCCCGCCCATGTGAGTTTCTGTAACTATGAAAAGACAGTCTGTCCTTCCTTCCTATTAAGAAATGCACGTCCTTGCAGGCTGAGGACCCCTTGTTTTCTTTCCAAGCAATCGAGTAATGGGTAAGAGATAAAGTACTAATGATTCGTATAAGAATGTGAGCCTGTCTACCTATTTTCTTATATGATTTATTTGTCCTTTTCTTTTTTAGTTTGTCTACTTTTTTTTTTAAGGACTTTCAGGCTTGGTTTGTTTTCAGAAAACTCTCATCTCATCTCAATTTCATCATTACACTTTTTCCAATTCCAATACAAAATAAAATAAACAATTCAACTTTTTCAAATTCATCTCATCTTCTCTCACCTAATCATTACAACTTTTTCAAATTTCAATACAAAATAAAATAAACAATTCATCTCATCTCAAAAGTTCATCTCATCTCATCTCAATCTCAAGTTCCAGTATTTACGCTATATATTTGGGAAAACACTACTACCACAGAAAATACCCATCGAAAATTTGTACCGAATTACTTTTTTATTTTTTTATTTAATAATTAAGAAAGTATTTTTTAAGGAGTTTGTGTTTTTTATTTTTTTTTATTTTTTTTTTAAATAATTAAAAGATTTTAAAAATATTTAAAAAATTACACTGTCAGTATAAATTTTTGGTAGCAACACTCGTATATTTGATAGCTATTCATACATCTCATTGATGTCTCTTGGTGTTCGACTCCACCACCTCACGGCCAACACTCCCGTTTCATCTTCTTCTTCTTTTTATATATATAAATATATATATATATATATTGTTAAGTACAAATTTTAAATAAATAAGTATGCATATATTTTTTATAAAAATAATTATTTTATATATTTTTTTATAACGAGATTCATTTAAAAAACATACACACACACAACCTTATCTATTTTAGGGTTAGTTTGGATACAAAAATTATTTTATCTCATCTCATCATTACAATTTTATCAAATTTTCACACAATATAATAAATAATTCAATTTTTTCAAATCTCAAAATAATAATAATATTAAAAAATAATATTTTAACAATATCTTATTCAAATCATCTAAAACATCTCATCTCACTATACAAACAAACTCTCGTTTGATTACGCAGTTCGAATGAGATTAAATGAGATGTTTATTGAAAGTTAAATAAAATCTTGTTATAATATAATTTTTTAATATTAATTTTATTTTAAAATTTCAAACTTTTAAATTATTTATTATATTTTGTGTGAGAGTTTGAACAAATTTTAATCATTATATGAGATGAGATAGCTTGATTTCATGTAACTAGACCAATCCCTAATGCTTCCTCTTAATACTTCCATCTCTCTCCTTTTATTTTTAATTTTTTAGTTTTTTATAACAAAATTAAAATTTTAACGAAGCCACTCAATCGAGCTTATTAATCAAGCCTTATTATAATTGTGAGATAAGATAAAATAGTTTATAAATTATAATAAAATAATTTGAATTAATATATTTTATTAAATGTTAAGAAATAGAAAAAAAAAAGTTAAATAAAAATTGGTAGGTGGGTCGGACTGTAGCTTTTAGCCCCACATCACCCAGATAGTCACCAAGATCCCATGATGTTCGAAAGGTTTTTAAAAAATTAAGTAGCAGTGCATGTATTTACAGTTCTATTTATATTTATAATATTTATTTTGTTAGTTTATATTTAATTTAAATTTATTAATTTTTAATATATATATGTGGAGAAGTAAATTTTTTTTATAATTTTTTCTTAAATATATTTAACATTTTTATTAAAGAATACAAATAAATTTGCGGGGGAGGACTTTTAAAGTGGTCGGAAGTTTCCTGCGTCGTGTATTATCGTTTGCATGTTCAGTTGGTTATCTATATATGATAATTTTGTAATTACGTTTGGGTTTTCAATACAACTCAACTCAACTCAACTCATTATTACAATTTTTTCAAATCTCAATACAAAATATAATAAATAATTCAACTTTTTCAAATTCTAAAATAATAATAATATTAAAAAATAATATTATAACAATATTTTATCATCTCAACTCATGTCAACTCAACTCAGTTCAATATTCAAACACAATCTTAGCCTCTAGGAAATGATTCCTGTTTCTGGTTCTTGCAAATATAAAGCAGATCATGGGCTCTGATGTTTTATTTTATTTTTATTCTTTTTAAATGTTCTCACCTCTCACTTCACCCAAAACTTGACTTGAGCAGCGTATGAGTCAAGATAAAAGTATTCATTAATTAACAAATGAATGCGCTGCACAATGACATTAGTATGTCCTATCTTCGTCGCATTAAATAGAGTTTTCTCTCATTTTTTTAAAAAATATAATATAAAATTTCTATATATGTCATAACCTCAGCTCCTTTTTATCATTTTTCTTAATAGTTATCGCTATTTTCTATCAATTCAATTTAATTTATAAAGAGATATATAAAAATAATTTTATAAATTAATATAATTAGATATAATACATTAAATTTACATTATAATAAAATATTTTTATAGTTTAATTTACCATATCGAATCATATTAATTTATAATTTTTTTTTATTAATCAAACATTTTTATTTTTCAATTAAAACCTGCAAAAAGCCTTTATGAGACAAGATATAAGGTTCACGAAAAAACAATAAAAACAGGAAGAATGGTTAAGGTTAATAGCAAGCATACTACCCCAGCAAACACCACAACATATACCTCATACAAGTTTACAACTAACTATTGTCCATCAACGGTTGGAATCTGAATTAAAATGATTAAGCTGCGTTTGGTTTCTTAACCGGACTCACAACTTTTATTTCAATTCAGATTTATATTTTTTTTAACATCTAAATACATAATTTTTAAATCATTAAATTTATCTCAACTTAAAATCTCTTTATATGTATAACTCACGGTCATTTTCAACTCAACACTTATTTTTACGTACGACTCATAATCTTTTTTTAACTTTCTATAAATATATCTAAACTCATTTTAACATCTAAACACATATAAACTCATCTTAGTTAGGCTCCGCATAACTCATTCTACCATCTCAAATCACTATTATTTATAGATAATATAACTTAACTCAGCATCTAAATGTAATTTAAATTTTTTTATTTTTATTAATTTAAACTTTTGAAAAAAAATATTATTCAATATCAATCATTAAGGTTCCTGTTTACTTAAAATAATATTAATTTTATATAATTATCTTATCTTTAAAATATAATTATAAAATGGTTATTAAAACATATGTAAGAAGATTGTCATTTGCCTTTAAAAACAATCAGCAAGAAAGTATTGATGATCCGTGGAATCTTTTTATTGATTCAGACACAATAATATCGCTATCGTTTTTTATTTGGTTTGGTTTTTTTAAAGAAAGACACGGTCAGGGTGGTTAGGGTGATGCGAGAGAAAAAAAGTAAATCCATGAGACAAAGGGTATCAATCTAGAAAATAGGCACATGTCAGCCACATATAGAGTGGTCCCCGCGAGGACCATCATTTTGATTTTAATAAGAGCATACATCACGTAGAATGATCCCTCCACAGATTCGGGAATCTTGGCACCTTTTCGACACACAGCTTCCTTCTCACTTTCCCATTTCCCTATCAACAGTGACCCATATTAAATAAAGGAAAAAGATATTTGAACCTATAATTTTTATTGACAAAATTTGTCGATTGTTTTATTTTATTTTTATTTAATAATTAAGAAAATTATTATCAGTGAATTATTATTTTAAAATATTTGAAGATGTATAAGAATAATTGTAAGAAAAAAAAAAATACATTTGTATTTGTCGATACAATGAAAGAGTATCATTATCAATCCTCCTAACATTGTCCTAAAATAAAAACAAAAATAATTATAAAAGTCTTGCACTTAAAAAAAAAAATGTGACCACAATAAAGAAATTGTATAAAATAAATTTATAAACTGGCATGATTTCTTATAATGCGTTAAATTTACTTTACAATTTTACGTACATTACACTATGTCGATATGTGAGTTTACTTTTGTATAATCTCTTTTAAGAGTAATTAATTGTTAATTTCTTTATAATTAAAATTAATATATAATTTTTAAAACAGGTCAAATGTTATTTATTTTGGATAAATTGAATTTTCCGTCTATAACTAACATCATTACCTAACTTATTTTGAGTTGGTTATACTTTGAACTTAATTTGAATTCTTGGTATCAATTTACTTCTACCTAAAAAAGAATCACTGTTGATTTAGATGAAATATGTGTGACAGGACAGAATTACCTTAATATTAAAATTAAGCATCACGTGAATGTCATATAGAAGGAAACTTTCTCCATTATATATGACATATGTAGTACAATCAAAATAATCATTTTCTGTAAAGATATAACTTGGTATTAAGATCCGAAATAAAACACGAGTTACACTGAATTAAAATTGTTCATTCAATTTTTATTAATGTAATAATTGTGGAATAAAAATCTAATTAGTTCCTTTTATTTTAATATGTGTAATGATAGAGACGTACCTTTTTTAACACTTTTTTTAGTAATGCTATTATATCGTCTTATTTTAATCCTCTCATTTTGACCGTCAATATATTTAATGTATTTTTTTACATTTTTTTTTACTTTCTGATTAAAGAATTAATTATTAGTGTATTAGTTATTTTTTTATATTTTTAAAAAATGTTTAAAAATATAAAAATGAATAAAAAAATTAAAAAAATTAATTTTACCTAAGGGGCACGCCCAACACTCACCGCTGGCTGGCACCCTAGTAGCATTTTCTTTTTTTTGCAACGATTTTCAACACTATGTTTTAAATTTAAATATATGACATTTTTATAATATAATGATATTTTACAACTATGTTTACAAAAATGTCCTACATTTGATTTAGGATTGTAAAAAGTTATACAAAGAGCCTTATTATGTGCTAATGTCTTCGCGCACTTGACAAGCCGTTGATTAGTTATTGTTGATCACTAATTTGAGTAACTTGATAATTATAGTCACGTCAATTTATAAATCAAATTTTCTGTATAAATAATATTTTTTGTTATATAAAGGGACTATGTTTTTATCATTTTCATTTAATGTATAATGAAGTGAAAATAATATGCAATTTCAAAATTAAAAGTATATAAATTCTGATTGTAAAGATTTAAAAAAATAAAAAACCCATTGAAATTAAGAAGTGGGTGGCGTGCGTTAATTTCAATATAGGTGGTCGAGTGCTCCGAATATAAAAAAGGCCGAGTTTACAGCCCACGTGTTCATGCCAAGAGCTATAAACAAATCGGATAAAAAAAAAATGTGATAGGAGGACTGGAAGAGAGGGAGTGGGGTGGGTCCCACGCGGGCATTTGTTTTTCAGTTATGGACGGACGATCGGATCTGGAACGAGAAAGTGAAAATTGAAGGTCACGATTGGTGTTGTGGACCGGACATTACTGGCCAAGCGACGCACCCATGGTTGGGACAGCGTGGACTTGGCCGAAACCTCACCCTGCGAGACGTAATTTGCAGACGTCGCTTCTGCGTCGCCTCGTCATCCACTCGGACCGCCGGACACCACAAACTGCTCAATTTGTGTATAAACAATGTTATTTAAAATTTTTGACAGCTTGTATGAATAATATTTTTTTTTTTTTTTGGAAACATGAATAATATTATATAATCAATATTATATGAAATTTAAAATTTATTTTTTAAATCAAATTATATTATATGAATAATATAGCCTCCTCATCCACATAGACTTGACAAACTATTCAACTTTTGTGTTATGTGTACCAGCTTGCTCTAATATTTCTTGTTCTTTTATTATAGTTTTAGCAACATTTAATTACATGAAAAATCATGCTCATCAGCACCACTTCACACACTAACACATAATTTTTTTATTTTTTATTTGTTTTCCTTATCAAATACGTGAGATGATGAGTATAATAACTCAACTAGTTTAAGAATTATAAAATAAAACATAAATAAATATAATTCGTAGAATGATGAGCAGAAAATTCGTAATTATATATTGAAATGTGCAATTGTGAATAGCAAGAGCCAAAAAGAAAACTGTTTTCGAGTTTAAAAAAATGGAAATAAATAAATAAAGAAGTTTGCTTCCCAATTATTTACAATTGATCACCACCAGTGGAGAGTCGAGACAACTAGGTTGATCAGAGGTTTCATTCATTGTACCTCGTGATAATACTTTTGTTGATTATTATAAAAAAAAATAATTAGGTAAGAGTTAATATATAATAAAATATTTGATACCATCATTTTAAGATTTGTTTAGATAGTGAGATAAGATAAAATGAGATGAGATGAGATGATTTTGAATAAAATATTATTAGAATATTATTTTTTAATATTATTATTATTTAAAAATTTTAAAAAGTTAAATTATTTATTTTGAGTGTAAATTTAAAAAAGTTATAATGATGAGATTAAATTGTTTATATATCCAAATAAAATTAATCTTTTTCAAAACATTTCCTTTCACGTATTGTTTGAGTGAATGAAATAGTAGATCTCATTTGGATACAAAAACGGTTTTATCTCATTACGACAACTTTCTCAAACTTCCACATAAAATATAATAAATAATTCAACCTTTTCAAATATCAAAATAATAATAATATTATAGTAATATTTTATTCAGCTTTAAACTTTCATCTAAAATTATCTTATCTTATCTCACTATTCAAACATGACAAATATTAGACAAATAAGTTATCGGTTCTAATATTTGTAAATATATAAGAGTTTTATTATTTATCATCTCTACGCATCATATACTATACATTTATTTATTTATTTATATTTTTTGTTTTATTATTCTCAAACTAATTGAATTATTATACTTATCATCCATATATCACATATTTGATAAGAGAAAAAAATATATAGTATGTAATGTGAATGAATGATGAATAAAATTTTCAATATATAACAACTTTGTAGTAATAAAGGTCGAGTGAGAAATCATCACGTTTTGTAGGAAAAAAAAAAGAGTAATATCACATATAATTATAAAATGTGTAAGTATCACCCAATATTTTTGAAAAGTAGTGGGATACACTATTATTATTTATTTTTTATTTAGACCTTTTATTGACTAATTTTTTTTAAAAGATTGCGTGATGCTTGTGAATTCTACGATTGTAAATATTATTAAAATAAAGAACGAGTTCAAAAAGATAATTAGGAATATCATAATAGAGAAATAACTATATATAATCTAAGGTGTATAAATTTAGTACACTTATTTTTTTAAAAAAGTGAATAAACATAAAATTTGCATAAAAAAAAAAGTCATTGGTAAATGGGGACGAGACGTGGATACCTAAGTCTCTAATAAAGAATTTTTTTCAATATCCTCTAATAATGACGTTTAAATTACAATAATTAGAATACAAAATTTACAGTTTGAATTATATTGCAATAACATCTTGATGTATGAAAGAAATAATGTAGTTATAAAAATATTTTATAAAAATAAATTTATAAACTAATATGATTTTATATGATATGTTATATATATTTTATAATAAAATTAATTTTAGAATTTAACATGTTTTATTAAATTAAATCAATTTATAAATTTATTTTTATAAAATCAACCAAAATTTATTGTTTAATAATCGTTTGATGTTACGTCCGAGACACGACAGCCATACGATGAGGATGGAAGGAAAACAAAATAATGATCAAGATGAAGATACAAACTGCCATTGACCCACATTCGAAAAAGCAAAGTCGGAAAAAAAAAAAAAAATCATAGAAGACCAATTCAATCAACAAAAAAATCAAAAATAAAAAGAATGAAGTAAAGGAAAAAATAAAAATTTTAAAAATAAAAGAAATAAAAAAAGTCATAGTCAATTGCCAATTCGTACGGCAGAGTGGGCCATTTCCGAAAAACACCAATGGGGCGTAGGTGCCGGTTTCCACGCAGGTGGGCCTCTCTCTCTCTCTCTCTCAATAATTGTGTAGGCCTAACACGGTGGTACCAAACTGAAAAGGAAATTCATCTTGAATTGTTTGGTTTATAAAGAAGTTTAAATAAAAGAATCTATAAATAGAAAATACTATCTATTCATTTTATTTCCATAAAAACACATACTAAAATGTTAATTATTAAAATGGTAAAAATTCTAAAATTTAAAATTTAAAATAAAAATGAAAATGAAAATGCAAATATAATAGAAAGTACTTATAATATTATGTTACACTACTATCTGTAAACTTAATATAAGAGAAATATTATTTATTAGTTATTATTCATTCTCACATTTTATAATTATAGGATGTGATGATGTTTTTTATAAAAGGTGTATGTAATATTTTTTTATAGGATATTAAGTGTGTAATACTGAATAGTAATTGATAATAATTTTTTTTTTTATCTCAATAATAGGTATATAATTCTTTTTACAATTATATTTTCATAAAATAACCGGAATAAAGAAATCTTACATCTGCACCAAACCGAGACCACACATGAACACAGAGTTTACACACACCACAACCACCACCCTCTCTTATCTCTATCCCTTCCCATCTGTCTCTGTATAAATACAATCCTTCCTTTCTCAGCCTATCATCCCCAAGTCACACACACACACACACACAAACGCTGCTTTTCCTCTCGAGCTTCTCTCGTCCCTTCTACTGTTCCTAACATATTCACAACAAATCAGTGAAGAAAGCCCTTCTTGTGGTACCGTTTGAGAAGATTACAGACGGAAAAAGAAAGAGTGATTTAGACTGTAAGTGGAGGGGTAAAACCCAGGGTCGACGCGTTGTAGAAATCACGGCTATACCCGGAGTTTCTCGGCCTCTACTTCATGTCCGGGCTGTACGACGCAAGGGTTGTGTAATTGAGAGCAACCCTTCGCCGCACGGCGGGCGTGGTGCTTTGCCTTCCGAAGGCGGCAGCCCTTCTGACCTCCTCTTCCTCGCTGGTGGTGGTTTTTCTTCCTCTTCGTCCTACTTATTAGTGATATATTAGTTTTAGGTCTACTTTACATTTCCAAGCTAGCCTACGATTTTCAGTTATTAAGAGCGATTGGATCTCGGTTAAGCAGGAGTTTATTGTTGTTAGTGTTGGGTGTCTTTGGTTATTGGTTAATTTTTCTGAGAGAGTGAGATAGCGAGAGAAAAAAGAAAGAAAGAGAGAGAAAAAAAGGGGAGAGTTAGCAAGATGTTGAGGATCAAGAGGGTACCGACCGTTGTTTCGAATTACCAGAAAGAGGAGGGGGAAGAGGTTGCTCGCCTTGGAGGGGGCTGCGGCCGCAATTGCCTCAACAAGTGTTGCATTCAAGGTATTGGTTAAAATGCTTTGCAGGTGGAATTTTGGTTGTGTTTTTCCATTGCTTGTTACCTAAGCTGATCGTAATTTGTGAAATAAAAATGCCTGTGCATGTGAGTTGGGGTTTGTTTTGTGCGATTTATATTAGGTATGGGGATTTGATTTTAACTGGGTTCTTTTTATTTTTGTTATTTTTATTGATTGTGATTTGAACAGGTGCAAAGCTCCCTTTATATGCTTTTAAGAGGCAGAACAAGATTGTTGGTGACAGGTGTTTAGCCGGACCTGAGAGCAGAGAGCCTCCCGTGGACTTTCTGGAATCGCTGCTCCTTGGGGAGGTTAGTTTGTTTAAAGCAGCTTGAGAGACAATGACTAAACCATTTTTCCCCAATTTATTACCGTCGCGTTAAGCAGGCCTTAGTGAAAATCCTAGTGCGAGTTAAAGTTTGTTTCCAATTTCCTTGTAGTGGGAGGATCGCATGCAGAGAGGGCTCTTTCGCTATGATGTCACTGCCTGTGAAACCAAGGTGCGCATCTCGGTTTCTTTTTTTGGCCCATATCTTGTTGGTATGCTATTAGGATCGAGCTGAGCTGCGTATTTATTTAGTAGGGACATGCGGTTTATCCAATTTCTGGTTATATCTTGGTCGTAGGTGATTCCGGGTGACTATGGTTTTATCGCCCAGCTGAACGAGGGCCGCCATCTTAAGAAGAGGCCAACTGAGTTCCGTGTTGATAAGGTCCTCCAGACTTTTGATGGGAACAAATTCAACTTCACTAAAGTTGGGCAAGAAGAGGTCCTTTTCCAGTTTCAAGCCAGTGAAGATGGTGAAGTCCAGTTTTTCCCAAGTGCGCCCGTTGATGTTGAGAATTCTCCAAGTGTTGTTGCCATCAACGTATGGTTACTTTCCTGTTGTTTAACCTTTTGTTGTTTGAGAGTTTCACGTGCAAGCATTTAATAAGATAAGTTGCTGCGTGTTGCATGCTAACAGGTGAGTCCAATTGAGTATGGACATGTGCTTCTGATCCCTCGTGTTCTCGAGTGCTTGCCGCAAAGGATTGACCGTGACAGCTTCTGTCTTGCCCTTTACATGGCTGTAGAAGCTGGGAATCCATACTTTAGGTTGGGTTACAACAGCTTGGGTGCATTTGCCACCATCAACCACCTTCACTTCCAGGTTTTTACCAATAAATCTTGCTTACTACACGAGCTTAGATAAATATTTGATTATTATTTCCTTGACACTTAGATGTCTTTTTACATAAAATTATATATAAAAAAAGAACAATATGAATTTGTAGTGGAATTGCAAATTAATTAATTTTTTGGGACAGGCTTACTACTTGGCTGTGCCCTTTCCTATTGAGAAGGCTCCCACCAAGAAGATAGCCACTTTGGATGGTGGGGTGATGATCTCCAAGCTGTTAAATTATCCTGTGAGAGGTCTGGTCTTTGAAGGTGGAAATACTGTGGAAGAGTTATCAAACACCATTTCAGATGCCTGCATATGCCTTCAAGATAACAACATACCTTACAATGTCCTTATTGCTGATTGTGGGAGGCGAATCTTCCTCTTCCCACAGGTAAATTTTGTTGTTGTGTCCATTCATTCGTTAAGTGGCAAGATTCTATAAGAGAAATACTAGGTTCTTTGCTATGACATCTTTAGTTATCATCAGTTGCCCTCATTAGTTTGTCTTATTTGATTTACAGTGTTATGCTGAGAAACAAGCTCTTGGGGAAGTAAATGCAGAGCTTCTGGACACCCAAGTAAACCCGGCTGTGTGGGAGATTAGTGGGCACATGGTTTTGAAGAGGAAGAAGGACTATGAAGAGGCATCTCAGGAAAATGCTTGGAGGCTCCTTGCTGAGGTCTCCCTCTCTGAAGCGAGGTTCGAAGAAGTGAATGCTCTTATTTTTGAAACCATCGCTTGCATTGACAATGGGAAAGGAGATGCTACTCACAGCTCACTTGAGGAGGGGGATTTCAAAACTGAGGAAGTGGATGCCATTACTAGTGGCTCCCAGCCCGCTATGGTGTCTGGGACGCAAGAATGCATCGTTCTACAGTGAGAATTACGCCCTGACCACCTGATCAGCGGCGCTTTGGTCCAGTCAGTTATTTCAGTTTGCTGTGTGTGTATGTATCTGTTGTTAATGGATGCTAGCAGTTGTTGAAATAAGTAAACAGGGTTTACATGCGGCACCGCTTGTGTGTATGCTATCCGCTTATTGGCTCTGTAATATTGTAAGATGTTGTTTCGTGTGTTATGTATAAATGCTACTTAATTGTTTGCTGAACTCAGCTCGTGAATGTTGAATTCGTACGAATTTGGTCCTAGCAGTTTATTGCTATTCTTGTTTTTCCTGTTTCCTAGTCGAGGGGAGAAAAGCCGAAAATTCCCAGGCCTAATTTAGTACGTTCTGTTGTTAAGTCGGGAGCAGTTCATATACAGGTAATGAAATGGCATGGAGAGGGATCGTTTAGCGCGGGTGGATCTAAGCTTCATTTGAAGATCTGGACTTCAACTCCGGTCTATCCTTTCTAGTCTCTACTCTTCACCTTATTCCTCCATATCATTTTTTTCCATGTTCTTTATTTTCTCCTCTTCTAAATTTTCCCATTTTCTGAAGAACAGAGTAGAAGAGGCAGTTAGTGTTCAAACAAAATAAAAACAACATATGCAAACAATCACACTATACAAGATTAACGTGATTCGACGTGTTTACGTCCAGCAAGCAGCAGAAAATTTTATTATGTTGGATAATCACACAATACACTTTGGAGGCGAAATTTCACTCTTCAGAATGCTTAGAAGTCTCGTTAAATACATATGTAGTGTCAAAATTCTAATTTTTACTTTTCTGAATTTAAAACTGTACTGTAGCCAGGACATCCACCCGGAACTATGGTCCTTACGGATACAGTGTTTGTTTCGTGATAAATTTGGGTACATTTTTGTTACATTATAGTGAGTCAGTGACGTTTATGCAATACAGACATGACACTCACACATCAACGAAATTTCCAACCACCTGGGAAACGTGGAATCTTTTGATTCTTTTCCGACTGAGCCGACAATATTGTCTTTACAAAAAGTTCTCCAGCTCATAATAGATGTCCAATCAAATACATAAACACGTGATCTGCTCTCGATTAAATAATAAAAAGACACATCTTAAACACGTGTTCTGTTTATGAGACCGGTAGCTCATCTTCGCATAGAGACGAGGATGGTTACCAGAAATTAATATCAGTACAGCTATAAGCCATATTCAAAAAAAAAAAAAGTAAAGCTATAAGCCATAAGGGATTTCCTTACTGGTGTTCCTTGAACTGTGGGAGGTGAACGGATCAAGATCCTACCAAATTATTTATGAGTTTATTCTTCTCTAAATTTAAGATTTTCAACTAAAATAAAAAGAAAAATACATAAAATGGATTTTATGATATTTATCGAGTATGCAATGCAATGTTGTCCGAAAAATTCATTTAAGTCGAGTAACTCGGTGTTAATTAGTTTGATATTCAAATTTTGAGAGTTCGTTTTAGCCTCGTTTGTTTTTACAATCATTCTTATTTCATCTCATTATTATAATTTTTTTAAATTTTCATATAAAATAAAATAAATAATTCAACTTTTTTAAATCTTAAAATAAAAATAATATTAAAAATTTATATTTTATTAATATTTTATTTAACTTCCAACTTTTATATCAAGTCATATTATTTATAAAAATAAACGAGATCTAGATTCTCAACTCAACGCTTGGATTGCATGAGCACTCATGTGAAGCCCAAACACAGCCTGAGGTGGGCCAGCATTTGGACCACTAAAAGCCCTAACGTAGCCTAAGGTCCGATGCTGACCATTGCTACAACACGCAGTTTTCTCCATCCAACGACAATCAGTGTACGTACGTCTCCATCTTCCTTGAGCGTTTCGCTTCCATCACCGATTCACTGTAAGTATCTCTTCCGTTCATTCACCTCCTTAGCTTTTGATTGCTATATTCCCGTTTTGTTCCTTCTTCTATCCCATTACACACTGAAATACGTATGTCTGTTTCTATACCTGTGTTTATTTCACAAGTCACTGATACAAAAATTTTTATGGGGTTGTTGGATTTCCATTTTCCTTGACACTTTTCTGTTCTACGTGGTTCTGAATTTTACTGGGGAGAAGCTTTTTGCTTTCCTTCCTCAAATGCTTTCTGAGATCAACAAAGAAATGAAGTGTTTAATGTCGGATCCATTCAGAAAATTAGTTGATTTCTGGTTTATAACCTGAAATGGTTGCTTAGCAATCGTTTCGGTCAGATTTCTTTTTTTCTTGAATGAACCATCATTTGATATGAGCCGAACGCATTTCCTACCCCGGCCCTTCTTTTCCATAACTGATATAGCCATCCAATTGTTCGATAAAATGCCGGGCTATGCACCTTCATATGACTGTCCTCTCCAATACCCACCAGCTCATATTTTTAGTTATAAAAACATTGTTTCAAATACTCGTTTAATTCACTACAATAAAGATCTCATGTAAACGATATTCAAGCATCGTCTTTAATTTTCGCAGCCCTTTTTTCACAATTGTAAAGTGGCCTATGAACTATATTAAAAAAAAAAAAACAGCTAAGCAGCTGTAATCAGTATAATTATAATGGTTTTTCCCCTGAATTATGTAATCTTTCCATTCACAACTGAAAATGTCATTCAGTTTAATTTTGTTTTGACAAGTATATGGGGGAGAACTATCCGTTATGAATGGCAGGCTCCCATAGAATGGCACTTTAACTGTGACTCTACTATAGCATCAAGCTTACTCCTCTTCGAATTGCAGGTTAGCGAGAAATGAAGAAAGGAATGCATCCTCAGTTGCAATGGATATCCTATGTAACACAGAGCGGTAGATTGATGCACGTTATGATGACCAAAATACACCATGTTGGTAAAGTCTACCACTTTAGGGCAAAACGCCAAATGGCCGAAAGTATTGGGCAGGTTGCCAAATTTAAGCGCCGTTATGAAGAAAAGGGGAATGCTGAAGACAATGAAAATTGATTTTTCTATTTGGAATGCAAGAGTATTATTCTAGTTGAGAAATACTACTTATCATCTCTACACCACACACCAACTTGTGATTTGTCATTTTTGTCTTTCTATTTAAACACTCATATTTACAAATCAATGTGCATTTAAATAGAAGGAAAAAAATGATAAATCATATATTTGTGTGTGACGTAGGGGATAATAAGAAGAATTTTTTTCTATTCTAGTTATATTTGTCGTGGAGTAGTCATTGGAATAAACATGAAATTGGTGGGTACTCTGGAGTAAATACTATTTGATATATTGTGGGAGGTTGAATTTTGATAACAGAACTCCTTCAGAACAGTTCGTCTGTTTCTAGGGCTTTAACAACCCCTAATAAAATGACACCACATCAGCAATTCTATACAAAATATTGTAAGATGCATTACATCCGATAAAATCAAGACTCCTGAACAATTACATTCCTCATTCAAGGATTCAGTCTGATAAAACCAAGTCCCTCGAAAATTCTAGAATCGCTGCACAACGACTAGGGGTTAAAACCAACCCCTTCGGCGCGGTTTTTGGACAAGATCGACGCCGACCGACGAGAGAAAATATGGAGGACGAACCGGCCGTAACTGGTCGATGGAGATGAGAAAACCAGCCGTATCGACTCCGGCGGTTCTTTGGCGGTTCACGGTCGGTTTTTCGTTGTGAGCAAACGACGATGGTGGTCTGAGAGAGTAGAGAGAGAGAGAGTTGCAGAGGAGAGAGAGAGAGATGAGAGAAACTGAAAATCGATCGGGAAGAAGGCCGAAGGTTGAAGATGATATAATATCGAAACGACATCGTTTGATTTTAAATCAAACGGCGCCGTTTCACTTTTTTTTTGTCATACGTAAAGGCTAAAACGAAGCCGTTCCACTTAAATTTAAGTGCGTCGTTTCATATATAAGACTGAAACATAATATTCCATCGGCCGGTTCGACGGTTTGACAGTGGTTCAAACCGGGACTGAACCGACCAACTTCGGTTTGAGCAAATAACTACCGCACGCCGACCGGTTCTCCACCGGTTCCGGCCGGTTCCTGACGCGGCCGGTTGGTTCGCAACGGTGGCGGTCGGTTTCCTCGATTTCTGTTCAGCCCTAACAACGACATCGAAAGTTCCAGCCTGTCAAAAGTTTCTTTGGCCACCAAGGTTCATCGCCCAGCAAAAACCAGTGTCGTACGAGACCAAGTCATCATGAACACGAATTTTTTTTATAAATAAATGGTAACTGCAGTATTAAGGAAAGTAATTCAAAGTTGGACAACTCACCAAATCAAGCAAATCTCTGCCATTAGTGTAGGCTAAAATCTTGCCTTGTGTACGTTAGTATTATTTGATTCTTTGCAACAACCAGTATCTTAGTCTTAATGATTGTATATTGCCTAAGATAGAACAGCTACATTGTATATATATTTTACAAGACAAATCAATAAGATGTGTGATAGAATTTCCATTGAAAAACTGCAGCTCTTATATGGTATTAGAAGTCCTATTCTCAAATGAGTCTTTGATCCCTACAATGGCTTCCGCAACAAACACCAATAACCAACCCATTTCCTCCACTGAAAATCCCCTTATTGTCTTCAACATAATTGCACAAATCAATGAGAAACTCACACCCTCCACCTTTCCTCAATGGCGTGCTCAATTTGAGGCACTCCTAATTGGTTATGACTTGGAGGCCTATGACAATGGTGACTCTCTGTGTCCTGTTTCTGATGGAACCCCATTATCACAGTCCAAACGAAATCACTGGATTCGGCAAGATAAGCTCATTCTCAGTGCTATTCTTGCCTCTACATCCACCACCATCACACCTCTCATAGCCACAGCCAAGACATCCCGAGAAGCATGGCAGAAACTAAAAAATATGTATGCTAGCAAGTCGCGTACAAGAGCAATGCAGCTAAAAGAAGAACTGACCTTGATCCAGCGAGGAAATCGCACGGTTTCGGATTATCTTCATGCCATTAAAGCACTAGTTGACGAAATTGCACTCATAGATCATCTAATCTCAGATGATGATCTTACCCTCTATATCCTCAATGGATTGGGTCCAGATTTCAGGGACATCGCTGCTCCCATTCGCGCGAGAGAGAAATCCCTAGCTTTTGAAGAGCTCCACGACTTGCTTGTTGGACACGAAAGCTACCTGCGTCGCATGGAGGCTGCCGCCACACAACTGGTCGTTGCTGCCAATTTTACCTCCAGGAACCCTAATTTCCATGGAAACAACTCTGGAAGAGGAGCTTCTCGCACAGGTAATGGCCCATCTCGTGGCTCTCCTCGCACGGGTAATGGACAATCAAAAGATCACCGACGCACAAACAACTCTTCGAGCCGTAACAACTCAGCCCAAAAAGGCTATCAGCCCAAGTGTCAGTTTTGTGATCAATTGGGTCACACAGCAAAATCGTGTCCCCAGCTTCAGTCCACTACAATGTCGGTTAACTGTGCTGCTACATCAAATATTGAAGAAAACAAATGGTTGATCGATTCCGCGGCCTCTCATAATATCACTAGTGATTTATCCAATCTGTCTATTTATTCTGAATATGATGGAACTGATGAGGTGGTTCTAGGTGATGACACAAGTTTGACTGTTTCACATATTGGTTCTCTAGACTTATATTCACCCAAAAAAAATTTTCATTTAAATGATACACTTTGTGTCCCAAATATTCACAAGAATTTAATTTCTGTTCATCATCTTACCAAAAAAAATAATATTTTTGTTGAATTTCATCTATTTCATTTTCTTGTGAAGGATCAGATCACGGGGGCGATATTATTAAGAGGGGCGTGTGAAAGTGGCGTCTACACGTTTCCGAATTCATTGGCGGCTCTCCATCCAAAATGGTTGCAAATGTGCATGAACGAACTTCTATTGATGGGTGACACAAGCATCTTGGACACCTATCCATAAAGATTGTTCAAAGTCTTATTAATTTGTTTTCTCTTCCGCTTACCACAAAAAAATTACCATCTTCATGTGACATGTGATTCTTGTTCTATTAATAAAGCACATCAACAACCTTTTGGCTCTACTAGTTTTCAAAATCATTCACCTCTTGAAATTGTTTATACTGATGTTTGGGGCCCCGTTCACTACACTGGCTTGGATGGTTCTCGGTATTATCTCATACTTGTTGATCATTACACAAAATACATGTGGTTTTATCCAATGATCACTAAGTCCAGTGTATCAACTATCTTTCCTCAATTTAAAAATCTTGTTGAGATGCGATTCAATTCATAAATAAAGAGTCTATATTCTAACAATGGAGGAGAATTCATAAGTCTCAAATTTTTTTTATCTCTCTATGGGATCAGTCATTACACCACGACTCCTTATACACCTTAACAAAATGGTGTTTTTGAACAACGCCATCGTCATCTTGTGAAAAGGGGTCTCACAGTACTTCATGATGCATCGTTACCTCTTTCATATTGGCCACATGCTTTTCAAACCGCTTCATACCTCATAAATCGTCAACCCATGCCACTTCTCCAAAACAAATCCCCTTTTGAGGCACTATTCGGTCAACGGCCAAATTATCTCAAATTAAAAAAATTCGGATGTCTTTGCTATCCTCTTCTCAAGCCATACAACAACAATAAAATGGAGCCCAAATCATCATCTTGCATATTTCTTGGTTATTCTCAAAATCAAAATGCATATAAATGCATGGACCCCTTGACCAAGAGAATGTACATCTCAAGACACGTTATTTTTTTATGAAAAAGCAAACTTTATCCTCACGGTCTGAGCCCAAAGCCCCAATTTCTTCCTCAAGCCCAAACGTGTCTCCCAAGCCCTTCGGCCCAGTTGAGTTCATTTATCCTTCCCCTTCTACGACTTTTCCCTTTCATCTTTCCCAGATCGGGAATGAAGCTCCAGTGCCCCAATCTTCAATCGGTCCCTCGTCTCAGCCATCATCGCCGCCAGCGAGCTCGGACACTAAAATTGCTGTGTCGTAGCACCTCCAGGTAATATTCCCTCTATCTCTCCTCATATTTGTTCTCCAATATATGAAACCTAGATGTACTACCCGAACCCACCAATCCACCCACTGAGCTTAATCCACTCATCGATCCACCAACCTGAACCCATTCCATAACCACAAGATCAATGAACAACATATATAAACCCAAACAGTTTCACACTGTCACTAAACACCCACTGCCCGTTTCTATTGAACCTACATGTGTCAGTCAAGCAGTGTCTCACCCAAAGTGGTGTGAGGCTATGTCTAGTGAGCTCACTACTCTTATGAGACATGGTATATGGGATCTGGTACCTCTACCGAAAAATTGTCATCCAGTGGGTTGTAAATGGGTCTTTAGGGTAAAAAGGAAAGTCGATGGCTCAATTGACAGATTTAAGGCCAGACTTGTGCCCAAGAGCTACAATCAACGCCCAAGAATTGACTCTAAGGAGACCTTTAGTCCTGTTGTTAAACCTGCGACAATTAGGTCTGTGTTAGCAATTACAGTGCTGAATGGATGGGAATTGAAACAGATGGATGTCAATAATGCATTTTTACACGGTTACTTGACAGAAACAGTTTATATGATGCAACCCCTGGATTCAAGGACAAGCCAAAACCTGAGCATGTTTGTAGACTAAGAAAGGCTATCTATAGGCTTAAACAAGCTCCAAGAGCATGGTACTCAACTCTTAAAAATGCCATTGCTCATCTCGACTTTCATAATTCTCATGCTGATTCATCACTGTTTGTCTATTCTCATGCATCTATTACATGCTACCTACTTGTGTATGTTGATGATTTGGTCATTACGGGAAATGATAAAAAGTTTGTATCATCTGTGATTCATAAGCTTGGTGCTCAGTTTTCCTTAAAAGATATGGGTTCATTACATTACTTTCTCGGTGTGGAAGTTATTCCTACAAGTGCTGGTTTATTTTTATCACAACATAAGTATGTTCGTGATATTTTGGAGAGCACAAACATGCTGGGTGCAAAAGATGTTTCTACTCCTCTTTCAGCAAGCACTTCCCTTCACCTTTTGGACGGTACTATTGCAGTGGATAGCACTGAATATAGGCGTGTAATTGGTAGCTTGCAATACTTATCACTGACGCGCCCAGACATATCCTTTGTTGTTAACAAGGTATCCCAATTCATGCATAAGCCTACTGCCACCCATTGGACGACAACCAAGAGATTACTCCGGTATCTAAAACATACCATTTTTCATGGAATTCAAATCAAGAAGTCAGCAACATCTCACTTAACAACTTATAGTGATGCTAACTGGGCAGGGAATCGTGACGACAGAAAATCAACTTCGGCCTATATTACCTTTCTTGGCTCCAATCCAATTTCATGGACTTTCAAGAAACAACGTGCAGTTGCAAGATCATCCACAAAAGCCGAATATAGAGCATTAGCAAATGCAGCAGCTGAAACCATGTGGTTATTATCTCTGTTCAAGGAGCTTCGTTTTCCCATCAAGGCTCCTCCCTCTCTTCTTTGTGACAACCTTAGAGTGACTCACTTAACTTTCAACCCAGTGCAGCAATCTAGAATGAAGCATATCCAAATTGACCTTCATTTTGTGCGGGATCTAGTTCAAAAAAATCTGCTTCAAGTTTGTCATGTTCATACTCAATATCAATTGGCAGATTTAATGACAAAAGCACTGTCAAGGCAAAGAACAGAAATTTTGAGGAATAAGATCAGTCTTGCCGATGGAAGCCCTATCTTGCAGGGGCGTATTAAGAAAAGTAATTCAAAGTTGGACAACTCACCAAATCAAGCAAATCTCTGCCATTAGTGTAGGCTAAAATCTTGCCTTGTGTACATTAGTATTATTTGATTCTTTGTAACAGCTAGTATCTTAGTCTTAATGATTGTATATTGCCTAAGATAGAATAGCTACATTGTATATATATTTTACAAGACAAATCAATAAGATGTGTGATAGAATTTCCATTGAAAAACTGCAGCTCTTATATGCAGGAGACCACCTCAATAGATAACCGTCTTTATTGAGTCGGTAGAAGGAGAGATGAAAAGAAAAAACCTTTTATAAATAAATGGTAAAGAAAAAGTTGAAGAATTGGGTGATTGGGACAATGCGACGAACGGTTGGATAGCTATCTCTCTATCAGTCCCATACCGTTTCTTTATCTCTCGAGAGAAGAAGGAAGAGCGGGTGATAGTTTAGAGGAGTTATTCTTCTTCGCCTTATCGTTCTAGAGGTGGTGGTGCTACCAGCAATAACAATGGTAGTAATGTTGAGGACATGCCGAGGTTTTTCGACTTGAACACGAAGTGCAAGTGCTAAGCAAAGACAGACGTTCATAGGAAGACATCCAGAAAGGTGGCGCAAGTACACAACAGGCAACATCGTCTGCAAGCGCTTCTGCAACTGTCAGTGCTGCCTTTGCTTTGAGTACGACCACATCGTCCCTTCTCCGAAGGTCCTTTGCTCTCTCTCTCTCTCTCTCTCTCATCATAGCGTTTTGCATTCGAATGCATTTGTTTATGGGTTTTTCTTCTTTCTTCTTAGTTTTATTTGTCATTTCTAGAGAATTTTTCTGGGAGCTTAGTTTTAGCTTCGCCTTGCAAATTTGAGCTTTTCGAGTTAAGTTTCGAAACATGTTTATGAGTTTTGCTTTCGAAGGGGAATGATATCAATTCGTTGGAGAAGGTCATGTGGGCTATTTTTTTTTCTTGTTAATTGTATTGAGAATAGGGAGTTTGATTTGGATGGTCAGAGCCCACAGGGCACGGCTACGGCAACTGTGACGATTCACTCCTCACGAATTTCAGATTAAGTCCTCGTTTTTGTGCGTTGCGGTCCTATAGTTAGCTAAATGGAATGCCTACGTGGCAGCGCCCATTGGAGGCTATTTTTTGGGGGAAGCCAGCACGACCGGGTAGAAAGAAATAATTATTTCCATCAGATTACGTTATTGATCTCTCGCAATTGGAAGTGATTTTGATTAACTCTTTGTTTTTCAGAGTTTGAACCATCCTCCAGATCAAGATATTATTGAGCATGAGGGCTGTTGTTTACTCCTGCTTGAACAATTTGTGATCGCTGAAACTGCGAGGTGGATTTGGATTGAATGACGTGCGAAATCTGAATGAGCAAAATAGAGATTGGGGGATGAGAGATGGGCTCGCCACACTTCTTGATTATCCATACATGCTTCAAGAACCAATGGGATGTAAGCCCGAACAGTTAAAAACATTTCCTCTGTATGACCCATGTAGACTGGCTACAGCAGCACCAATACGAGTGTGTGTGTTTTTTTTCTGCATCTGCTTTTCCGGCAAAAGAAGGAAAATGGATAAGGAAAAGGAGAAATTCGTTGAGATTCTCTCACTTGCGGGTTTTCTTGAATGGCTCTGAACTGAACGAATCGGCTAAAATGCCATCCAAAAATTGCCTTCACGCACAGACAACACAGAAAGAGAGAGACACCAGTACAAGATTTCCCCTGCTGCCAAAATGACTACTAAGTAAAAACTACAGGCATTCCTAGCTTATTGTTATGCAAAACTGATAGCAATAAATACATAGAAACCTTGGCCAATAATGGTTTTTTTGAAAAAAAAAAGTGTAGAAGCAAAACCTGAAGACAAGTTTACACTAATGACAGTTCACACGTCATACCGCAGACATGCCAACTAATAGGTAGGGAAGTTGGGATCCACGTCATGGGTCCAGGACTCCAGACCCCCGAGAATGTCCATTGCTGAAGTGAAGCCCGTCTTGTGCAGATACTGAACAGCCCTCTGAGAATCATTACCCCTTCTACAAATTACATATAACCGGGCACTCGAACCAGAACTGACACCCTTGCGCTCTTCCTCTGCCTTTAGAGCTGAAGAAATTTCAGGTAACCTAGCCTCCAAACTAGGAAGTGGAATGTTTAGGGAGTTGGGAAGGGAAACAATCTTGAAATGGTGCGCTGGTCGGACATCCACCAATACATGTGCATCCCCGTTGACAACTCTATCATGATACTCTCTACTGCTGATTCTAGAATCTGCCTGAAGCAAGTTTAACTTCAAGGGTGACTGCATCAAGTTTTAAATAGCATTTTTGTAAGTCATATAAAAAAGAGGGTCTTTTTTTTTTTTGGTTTTTTTGGGGGGGGGGGGGGGGGTGATCCTGCCCTCTGCAGACACAGTGAAGTGTGCTGAATTTAATCCAATTACATTCAGCGGAACATCCACTTCTTGGGCAATGATAAACTTTAATTGAACAAAGCTCTATAAATTCAAACTAAACAGAAGACAGGAGATAGAAAGTTTAACTACCGGAGACAGTGGAGACTGAGTAAACTTCTCATAATCAAACTCTTGAAACTCCTGCTGAGTGAATGTTGCATTTTCTCCACAAGCTTTGCACTGCAATGACCTTCCTCTAATCTTCACCTGTAATGTAATTCAAATATGAGTGTACAAATATAGTTTTTTGATCAGTACAAATATTTTTTTTTTTGATAAGTAAAGTAGAAATATGCAATTTTGATCAGTACAAATATATAAAACAACAGAGCTTAAAATAGAGACAAAATGAGAGGACACAAACTGAACCCACTTAAAAGTGGAAACCTAGATCAACTCCTATCACATCAAAGCAACTCTGAATTAGTCATGTATAATCTAGAAAAATAATGTCTTCTTAACATCATAGATCGTGTTGAGAAACACCAGACGATGATATCATAGAGGCAATCTTTTGTCCAGGTTGAAAATGCCTGCCTCTACTAGTGTCTAACATAAACAATTGAGGCAATAAAGAACATCAAGGGCAATACAAAATGAAAAGGAAAAAACTCCACTTTCTTAGCAAGTCAATTTCAGCTTGCCTAATGATAACTCTGTCCAAGCTGTAAGATTTTCAATGATTCTTATCCTTTGCAATCTTATTTTCCTTTGCCTAATGATAAGTCAGTAAAGAAGCAAGTTCCAACAATTTTCAATTAATTTCCAGAAATTTGAATTCACTTCTAGGTGAATGTTTTTTGTATCTGAAGCCCTCTCAATGCTCACAACTGTAGCCCATCTTCTATGGACTGAACAAACCACAGTGATGCCCTTTTGGGGCTTCAGTTTTATCTCACATAAACTTCCTGTTACAGGAGAGTTAGACTTTATATCTGACAACTTAACAAGGAGGAATGTCATTAGCTGGAACAAACTTTTAAAGGTATAGAACATAAAACATACAATACGTATCCGTGCTGCTAGGGCATCAAATAGAAGCATCCGTCCCGAGAGTGGTTCACCAACCACACTTGCAATTTTAATAGCCTCAAGAGCTTGTAGACAGCCAATGATACCGGGAACTGAAAATAGATAATGATTGAAAACAAAAAAAAGATGGCATTAGAATTAAGCATCAAACAAAAGAGCAGAGAGACCACTAATGTTCCAAGATTTTCCTTATCTTCAAAAGTGGCACATTACTTCACATTCCAAGCTTAAATTGTTTATTTGTCCTTTTCCTATTATCATATTTTCAAATCTTTGCCCATTTTCGCCCTGCTTATAGTAATTCCTTATGTGAACTAATAAAGCCAACGATATTTTCAATCCTCACCAACATCCAAGAAATTTTACAGTGCAACTCTCCAAATTTTTGACACTGAATAGGAAATATATAATTCTGCTACAAGCTTGGATTTTGATATTATTGTAGATAGATTGCATGCTAGTAATGTGAAATTCCCTCCCTAGGATACAAGAAGCTGTCAACTCACCTACTCCTAGAACACCACTGTCGGCACATCTTTGACATGCTGTTGTAGGAGGTGGAGTTGGGAATAGGCATCGATAGCATGGACCGCCATTGTAATTGTAAACTGTGAGCTATACAAGGAATTTTATCATCTAGTTATGCTTGGAATTTTTTTTTTTTTTATAAGAGGTAAATTTTATTGATACGAATGAAATAGGTATAGCCTGTATACACAGGAGATATACAAAAGATATGCTCGGAATTTAAACAGCGTTATTCATGCCAAAGCTTAAATGAACAGTACAACCAAGTATTAAACTTTGTTTGCTTTTAGGGGAAAAAACGTATGACTTTTGCTGCATGGCATACCTGCCCTTCCAATCCCAGAGCAGCACCAGATACAAGAGGCTGCATGCACACCAAAGCAATTAATACTCGAAAGGAGAAAGAATAAGTTCACAAGTCTAACTCTCCTACCAATACAAGCATGACCATCAATATGAATACGTGTAAAACCATGACAGCGTGCTATTCTTACGCACACGAAGCGCCATCAAGCCTTACGGAAAATCAAATATTTTTTTTTATAAGTATTACGGGAAATCAAATATAAGTACGGTAGTAAGCTAAATAGATTACCTTTCCTAATACCACACAGCAATCACTTATCATGTATCGGCTGGGAGCATTGTCTGTTGCATCCACTATTACATCATATCTTTGAAAATGTCGTCAGTCACGGAAACTAAACAATTTCAAAGAGGGATTGAATAAGTAAAGAATAAAGCGAAACCGATATATACTGAGACACGATCATTTATATATGTAAAAATATCTTGCCGTAAGCATTGATATTTGTATCCATTTCATCAGCATTCACCTAATTCATCAATAAAAAAGGATACTTGCTGAAAATTCCCAACGCATTGGACGTGCGTAATGCTTCGTGGTGTTCCACAATTTGAACAGTAGAGTTGACGGAGCGACAAGCGGCGGCGGCGGATTTGACTTTTGGCTGGCCGATGAAAGCTTCGGTGTGGATAATCTGCCTGTGCATATTATTGAGCTCGACGACGTCGTGATCCACAATGCCCAAGCGGCCAACGCCACATGCGGCGAGGTATAGAAGGGCCGGAGATCCCAAGCCTCCGGCTCCGACCACCAGAACCGAAGACTTAAGGAGGTTTGACTGTGCTTGGACCCCGAAGGACGGGAGCAAGAGGTGCCGGCTGTACCGGTGGATCATCTCCGGGGTAAGGTTGTGAGCATGATGACCGTTGAGGTGGGAATTATCGATTGTCGAGATCGAATGGTGGGAGCCGTTGGGGAGGGAGTCGTTTAGGAGGTTTATTTGGTGGAGCTGGGATTCAAGAGCTGAGATTCGGCGGTCTATATCTGATTTTGAAGATCTGAGAGATTGGAGCTCGTGGAGGATCCTAGAGGCCTCGGACTCCATTGGCGGCTACTGGGAGTCTGGGAGCCCTGAGAACTGACTATGATGGAAGCGACAGTTACGCGAAGAATCGCAAAAACCCTAACCAGGGAGTTTGGGAGCTTGGGGTTTGGACTTTGGAGTGGTAGCCGCCACCTCAGCGTTGGACTGATTATATAGAACCGTACACATCTCATAACATATTTTATAATAATATTTTAAAATGATATTATTAGTATGCACTATATTTTTATTTTATTTAAGATGGAAAAAATTTATTTATCATATATTTTTTTTTTCTTTCATTATCTTATAATGTGATAATAAATAATAGGTTTATGAGTAAAATATAATAAATAATTTTTAATAATTTAAACCACATCATAAGATGACGAAATAATGATAAAAATTAAGATGATAAATAATATTACCCATTAATTATGTATAGAATTTTCTATATTTTTAATTTTAGAGCCCAAAGTCTCGTGCAGGATCAAGGCTGTTTAAAAGGTCCTGTTACTTTCATGCCCCTTAGAGAAAGCTTCTTCCCCTTGGCCCTTGTCTTTCTTTTCACTATTCCCGACATTGGTTGCTTGGTCGGGGAATAACTAACCCTTAAATTTTAATAAGCGGCAACAACCCGGTTGGAAACTTGGAGGAATGTCAATTATGCCTATCTTACTATTATGAAAGGAGATATTTTTCAGCTGCTTGCTGATTTGGGTTGATAGTTAACTTCTATTATATATATAAAGTCAGTGTCGACGATAAACGACGAGATTTTCTTTAATTTATACCAAAAAGTTCTTCGTACCGACTTTTAGATAGAACTCAAATACTATCTTTAATTCTCCCAAGGACCCGTGCCTGCTGGCGTGCAAACCCAATTAAGCCCAGTTGTAATATGAAAACTCTCATTATTATAATTTTTTTAAATTTTTATATAAAATATAATAAATAATTTAATAATTTTAAAATTTTAAAATTTTAAATAATAATAATATTAAAAAATAATATTCTAATAATATTTTATTTAATTAATCTAAAATTATCTCAATTTATCTCTGAATCCAAACAGACTTTAATGTGAAAACTAGTCAGTTATTTTATTAGATTATTGTTCTTTGCAAGACGGGCCTAAACAAAAGTGAGTGAACACCTAAATGGAAATGAAAACGGAAACTGAAACTCGCAATATCCTCCAAAGAGAAAATGCAGAACCTGCAGTGACATGTTTGTTTGGAAATGACAAATTTAGCAAATGAGACGCGTACGTTTCATGCATACATTATCTCTGCTCTCTACACGCATATTATAGTCACGTAATGGGAGCATAGGATAACCCTGCAATTCTATTATGAGAATATGAGTTTATACTTATTACTTTGGAGGTATCCCACATTAGTGGTCATATGTTTCCTCTCTCCATGCCTACTGACGACCATCCCTGGCCAAGCCCAATAGGTTTGGAAGTTTCCTCTTACACAAAATTTTCATCTCATTTCATCTCATTATTACAATTTTTTCAAATCTTTATACAAAATATAATAAACAATTCAACTTTTTCAAATCCCAATACAACTTTTTCAAATTCCAATTTAACTTTTTCAAATCTCAAAACTAAAAAATAATATTTTAAACTTTAAAACAAAACACAAAATTCTCATCTCACCCCCAAACCTATCCCCGCACTTTAACCAACATGTGTACACAAGTCCGTCAAGGTTAGTACCGTCGCTTCCTTTTCCTGGTTATTCTTTGGTCGGAATCCCTGAATATACTAGACTACTAGTTCCAACAAGGCTAATATGTCAATAAAGGTGTTAGAAAGAGAGAACCAACCAGTTAGGTAAGCACAAGCACACGCACTAACACTCTATGCGGTGACCTTTGCCAGTGTTGCTTTATATGGAATTATCATTCTCAAAGCGTGTCATCTGTCATGGTCTGAAGTCTACAGAATTAAAGCTAAGCAAGAAAGGAAAACCGTATCAAGCTTTTGACAGCTGAAGTGTTTAAAAAGATGGCTGAGGAAAAGCTCTGGTCCAAGCTTTGGGCGTCTAGCACCGAGGAGCGTGAAAAGGGGAGACGAAGCACCATGAAGATAACTGATCCAATCTAGTTCGGGTTATGCATTTCAGCTGTCATATATCAAGTTCTACCCGAGCATTACAAAGAAGTAAATACTGAAACAACACTCTTTTGAAATTAACAAGACAGCCCATTGTAATTCAGAGAAAGGCCGGTTGGTCAGTAGATAACTGATGATTACAGTTCCAAACAGCGTCTTCTAGATATGCTAAATCTATTTATATTTCTCTCCTACTAGAGAAACGACCTGACAAACCCTTTAGGCAACAGCACCTCCTGTTTGGTGCAGCATGGCATCTATCTCATCTCCATCCTCCATTTCCAGCTGCAGGAAAAAAAAATGGTAAGGTTAAAACTAGTGGCTCAAGCAACGGCACACACATACAACATGCAACAGTATGCCTACAGAGAGAGAGCAACCTCGTCTGGAGTTTGTTCTGCTCGGAGACGACGGCCATCAAATAAGAATGCAATTGAGTTGAACTCCACAGACTGGCGATCACAATAAGCATTCATAAGCTTCTTCAGTTGAGTGCTCCTCTTGATCCTGAAAAATACTTCATTCCCATCCTAAAAAATAAAAAAATAACATAAACGAAATTAACATGTAGAACATAACAACATATTGCTCATACCTTTATGCTTTTAGCCCTAAACCATAGGTGCATCAATCCACGTACAAAAAAACTGCATTAAACATTGGGTTGTTGTAAATATAAGAGAGTGCAATCCCTCTTAGAGCACATTGTTTTGAACCCCTGCACATTCCTTAAACTTATCACCTAAAGATGATAAGCTGACTTCTAGAAGATGATAAACTGACTTCTAGAGCAGTACATAAAAAGTTTAATATACATCGCCTACATCCATTAAAAAGCCTTCTGGTGCTTATCCCAAGTACATTGAAAAGCAAAGCTGTAACATCCCGATCCTAAAAGTGTATTTTTCTTATTATTATTATTATTATTATTATTATTATTATTATTTTATTAGATATATTTTGAGGTAGTAATTTATTTTGAATAGGATTTCTTTACTGGTAATTATACACCTCAGTTATCGTTCCGTTTGGTCTAGGAGTTCCTAATTTGAAATTATCCCTATCTCAAACACTTCAAAACTCTAAAATCCTCTCAGTGTCCCTTTCCTTGTGGGAATAGTTTTCCAAAGTTCAAATCAACTCAACCCTCTCCAGATTACTCACGATAGCTCCCTACCCGTCATCTATAAAACCCATGAGACCCTTAGCAAAAACTATAAAACTTTCACACACTAGCCAACTTTGCAGCCTCGGCAGACAGAAAACCACTTCCCAAAAATCCACCGTAACACTACTCCTCATACCAAGTCAGCTACCTCGTCGGAAACTACCACAGAAATCGCCGACGGTGAGTTTTTCCCCCACCCTGACGTACGCTGTTGTGGTTTGAGCCAACCCGTTGATATTTTCTCTCCCCCTTAATCGACAGTGACTTGTTGGCCGTGTACTCGTGCTGCTGTCGCCAACCACCTCAAGGGACTTCGGAGTTCCACTCTCAGAGCCAGAAATTGCCGACCAGTCCAACCCAGGTGAACCCGCTTCCTTCCGGTAAGTCCTTGACCCGAATATCTCTCTCCCCGTGATCTGCAATTCTTGGACTAACTCCCTCACTCTCTCTCTTGCGTCGCACCACAGTCAGAGGACCCAGTTAGCATCATCGGTCGCTTCCAGCCACCCTAGAGCCGCCGTCGCCTCAGCCTCCTTTCCTCGGTGAGTCCCCTGTTATCACACGACTCCCTCCCATATCAGGAGCTCGCTGTACCTTGGCCTTGTGCCATCCAGAGAGAGAGCTTCTATCTGTTAATAGTAAAATGGGCCATGGGCCATGGGCCTTAGGCCCATTCGGCCAGAAGCCTTCTAGGAGGCTGATCTTCCACAAAGGGTTTTTACCCTTGAAATTAGAGTGGGCCTTGGGCCTTAAAGCCCATTCGGCTAGTGCTTTCTTGAGTTAGTATTGGGCCTAGTTTTTCTAAATGAACTTGTTGGACTTATTTCAGAAACTATACTAATTTAAGTGGGTTAATTTTTGGGTTAACAGAAACTGTTTTCTATTATTTTTTTTTTTGATAGGTAATCATAGTAATTTTATTAATAGAAAATCCCAAGTACACAGGTAGTATACAAGAGCGGAAATCTAGGTAGAGTGTACAGACGAAAGAAGAACATTGAGACCATTACAAACAATGGTACCCGCCCATAATAGTAAAGACTTAAAAAAGAAATTTTTTAGTTCCTCCATTGTTCTCTCACAATCATCAAAACTTCTTGCATTTCTTTCCTTCCAGATACACCAACACATACAGATAGGAACCATTCGCCAAATAGCTGCCACCTGTGAGTTACCCTGAATTCCTTGCCAACTTGCGAGAAAGTCCACCAATCGAAGAGGCATGACCCATGACAATCCTACTCTCGTAAAAAAATCATCCCACATACCCTTGGCCACTTCGCAGTGTAGAAGCAGATGATCTACTGATTCCCCTTGTTTCTTACACATACAACACCAATCTAGCACAATTACCCTGCGTTTTCTTAGGTTATCTGTAGTCAGTATCTTATCTAACGAAGCTGTCCAAACAAAGAAAGCCGCTTTTGAAGGAGATTTCGTTTTCCATATATTCTTCCACGGGAACATGGTCAATCCAGGATTTGTTAAAGCTTGGTAAAAGGATTTAACAGAGAAGTTCCCTTTCTTAGTGTGATTCCATTGCATCTTATCCCCGGTACCCCCTGGCATGTTTACTGAATGCAAAGCCGTAAAGAACTCTAAGATAGTCTCCATCTCCCAATCTTGGGCTGCCCTAGTGAACTCAATATTCCATTGAGGGGGTCCACTTGAAAGGTCCAAAAGATCAGCGATCGCCGCATCCTTTTCTCTTGCAAGTTCGAAAATAGTAGGAAAGGTATCTTGTAGGCTACGATCGCCATACCAATGGTCATACCAAAACCGTATACGCGAACCATCCCCCACCACAATATGTTCATGTCCGCTAAAGGTCTCCCACTGTCTCCTTATATATTTCCATAACCCCACTCCATAAGTACCTCGTACCTCATTCGAACTCCAACCCCCCAAGCCTCTCCAAATTTTGAGTCTATAACCAACTTCCATAGTGCACTTCTTTCGGTTTGATACCTCCACAGCCATTTCCCCAATAGAGCTTGATTGAATTTCGTCAAGTGACGAAACCCTAGACCTCCCCCAGAAATAGGGATACAAACCATTGACCAATTAACTAGATGAAACTTGAACTCATCCCCCAAACCGCTCCACAGGAAATCTCTTTGTAGCTTCTCAATGCGATTAGCTACCTTCAAAGGAAGTGGGAACAACGACAAAAAATAAGTGGGTAAGTTTGAAAGAGTACTTTTAATCAAAGTCAGCCTGCCACCTTTCGATAAATATAACCTCTTCCAAGAAGCCAATCTGCGCTCCATTTTTTCAACCACGCCATTCCATATCCTTACAGATTTAAAGGGGGCACCCAGCGGTAAACCAAGATACTTGAGAGGTAAAGAAGATACCTTACATCCCAAAATGGTGGCTAAATACTCCACTTCATGTACCACCCCTACTGGCACTATCTCAGATTTCGAAAGGTTGATTCTCAAACCTGAAACAGCCTCAAAGCAAAGGAGTAGTGCCCTTAAGGCTTGAATGTGTCCAGTATGTGCTTCACAAAAAATAAGAGTGTCATCAGCAAATAACAGATGAGAGATGTTAAGATTGTCATTTCCCACCGAAAAACCATGTAGAAGCCCCCCATCCACCAGACCCTCGATCATCTTACTTAGAACTTCCATGATGAATAAAAAAAGTAAAGGGGAAAGAGGATCTCCCTGCCTCAAGCCACGAGAGGAGTTGAAAAAACCCACCGGTGATCCATTCACCAAGATTGAGAATCTTGCTGAGGAGATGCAAAATTCTACCCATTTTTGCCATTTACCCCCAAAGCCGCATCTCTCAAGAAGATAGAGTAAGAAACGCCAATTAACACAGTCATAAGCTTTCTCCATGTCTAGTTTACAAAGTAGCCCAGGTTCTCTTGATTTTAAACGACCGTCCAAAACTTCATTTGCAATGAGGATGGAATCAAGGATTTGTCTACCTTGTACAAATGCATTTTGTGGTCTCGAAATTAGCTTTTCCAACACCAAGCTCAATCTATTTGCAAGTACTTTGGAGAGAATCTTATACACCCCGTTCACAAGACTTATGGGGCGATAATCTCTAATATCCGTGGACCCCATCTTTTTGGGAATAAGTGCTAGAAAAGTAGAATTAAGGCTCTTTTCAAATCTAGCGTTGGTATGAAAATCTTGAAACACATGCATGAGGTCTTCCTTAATTACCTCCCAACAAACTTGGAAGAATCCCATCGTAAAACCGTCCGGACCCGGAGCTTTATCACTAGCCATACCTCTGACTACTTTGCGTACTTCTTCTTCTGTAAACGGTCTCTCTAACCATTCTGCACTATGTTGATCTAGTACTGAAAACCTTAGACCGTCCACTTTTGGTCGCCAATTATGTTCTTCTGATAGCAGACTATGATAAAACTGCTCAATATGGTTTTTGATTATCGTTTGGTCCGAAGAAATTGCCCCATCTACCATCAATGTATCAATAGCATTATTCCTTCTGTGAGAATTTGCCACCCTATGGAAAAATTTTGTGCACCTATCACCCTCCTTAAGCCATAGAGCCCTTGATTTTTGTCTCCATGAAATCTCCTCCATCAGCATTACTCTTTCAAGTTCTGTGATGACCTGAGTTTTACGAATTTTTTCATGTTCTGAAAGTGTTCTAACTTCCTCTTCTCCCTCCAAACCCTGTAGCTCCTCAAAAAGAGAACACCTCTGTTGGAATACATTACCAAAGACTTGTTCGTTCCATTGTTTCAGGTCATGTTTCAGTGCTTTCAATTTTTTTGCCATTATGAAGCTTGGAGAACCTTGAAAGTTGTAAGCATTCCACCAAAGTCTGACCCTGTCTACAAAACCATCAGTTTTAAGCCACATATTCTCAAATTTGAAATACCTTTTGCCCCCTTGGAAGCCTCCACAGTCTAGAATAATTGGGAAATGATCAGAACATAAACGGGATAATCTCCTTTGAGCAACATCTGGGTAGTACGACTCCCACTCGGGAGTTAATAAAAATCTGTCGATCCTAGACCAAGATGGGAGTTCTCGATTGTTAGACCAAGTGAACGTACCTCCAGAAAGTGGAATATCCATAAGCTCCTGTTCTGAAATGAAATCAGAAAAGTCTCTCATAGCAGGAGTGATGCGAGAAACACCCGACCGTTCACTTGGAAATCGGGTTATATTAAAGTCACCTCCAATACAACTTGGTAACTCCCACCAATTAAGAAGTCCCGCTAATTCTTCCCATAGACGCCCTCTTTCCAAATCAGCATTTGGGCCATAAACTCCCGCGAATGCCCATTTGAAGTTGTCTTCTATATTCACGAATGAGCAACCTACGATGAATTCGCCCACACATTCATCCACCCTCTCCACTATCCTTCTATCGAACATAATTAAGACTCCCCCAGAAGCACCTTTGGATGGCAAATAAGACCACCCTACATGTTGCCCTCTCCATAAGCTGCGAATTATGTGCCCTGTAATAAATTCTAGTTTAGTCTCCTGCAAACAAATAATATTTCCTTTCCACTGCCGAAGTAAGTTTCTCACTTGGAGCCGCTTATTAAGTTCATGCAACCCCCTCACATTCCAAGATATTATTTTTGGCTTCATGGAACAACCCTCTTACCCCTCCCCTTACCACGCTCCCGACTAGAGCTCATTTCACCATCATCTTTCATTGCCCACTTGAGTTTCTTTAATTCACGTTCTTTCCTCTTTGCCAAGTTCATCTGCCCAGCCTCAACTGCGGTAAGTAACGCCATAAATTCTGCATCGAAGCCCTCGCACGTAATCCCTATCATGCTTTTAATATCCAATGCTGTCTGAATAACCCAATCAGACATCTTCGGGAAAGAGTTAAGGGGGATGGGTTCTTCCTCACTGTTTTTATTAGCCTCATAGATAACCAGAGTACCATCCACTGATTCTGTGTTAATCAAACCTGTAGTTGACACTGACAGTCCAGAGGATACCATCGGAGCATCCAAAATAAACTGATTTTGTGCTAGCGGAACCTCAGAACCCCCCTTCGACACCTTCTGTGTCTCCTTGGCAGGTGGTGGCCCAACCACTAGATCCTTAGACCCCGACGACTCTATAGACAGCCATTCCGTGGACAACGCTGTACAAAAAGCTTTAGACAACGTTGGAATAGAATTCACCTCCATGTTAGAGACCCCTGACTCTACCGGCAACAGGATCTGTGAGACCCCATTGGGTTGTGGCCCAACTGATTCCGAGATAGCATGTGCATGGTTCTCAGCCAAATCTTCTCCCATCGGCATCGCAAGTACTGAAGCAACCACCTGCCCAGCAACCAGTTGAGTCTGCGCAGGAAACGAAGCAGTAGGCAACACACAATGCGTCGGTGATGGCCCAGACACCTCCGGCGACTTCGTCTGTGGACAAAGAGGCGGCTCTGACCCCATAGAAGTCGACGACGCAACGAGGTGAAGCGACGTGTTTAGCGTCGGTGAAGTAGAAATTGCCGAGATGTCGGGTAGTGGCCCAGACACCTCCGACGGCGTCGTCTGTGGAACAACGACAAGTGATAGACCATCTGTAAGTACTGTAGCAGCTCGTGGACAAAGACGCTGCTCTGGCTCTGACCCCGTTGAAGTCGACGCAACAAAGTGATGCAACGTGCTTTGCGTCGGTGAAGTAGTTATCACCGTGGTGGCAATTGGTGGCCCAGAAGACACCGGCGACACTCCAGAAGCCACCGGCGACACTGTCTGTGGAACGGTGACAGGTTGTTCTGGCTCTGTGGAACTGCTACTGTGAAGCATCAACCCCGTTGAAGTCGACGCACGTAGGTGATGATCCCTGCACTCGGGCCCAGGCCCAGGCCCAGAAGAGGATCCTTCAGCAAAGACCGACCCATATTTGGGTCTCCATTTACTGTTGCGTATTGGGCCTACTCCAATCTTGATCTTCCCTTTGTTTTGTCCCAAGCCCAAACCCAAAATCAGGGAGTTTATTTCCCTCCTTAAAGATTTCACTTCCTCTTTCACCCCGACAACTTCTTCTCTAAGTTCAAGAAACTTGCTTTCAACTGTACCCAATAACTCATGTCTGCCACCATTGCCATCTTTTACCTCCCATGTAATGCCCCCCTTATTACTATCCTCTTTGCCCCTATCTTCTGAAATACCATCTCTGCCCTTTAATTCCAAATCTGAAACACCAGCATCACCTCCCATGGCTTCACCTCCCATGGTTGAAGCAAATTCTACAGCCTCAACGTATGACTTATCAGTAGTAGTGGTCTGTACAGGTTTTTTGTTGGGTGCCTCACCCTTCCCATATTTCTCCCATGCAGCTTTCATCCCACCACCACACATTTCACGAAGCTCCAAAGCCAACCTTTTCCAACCTTGGCCTCCAACAGCTTCTGGAACAATGATGATGCTTCTCCTACCTCCACCTCTATATTCCACCAAGGCCAGATGTCTACCAAACTCATTAGAGGATCTCTGTAGAATGTAAGCGCAACTGCCATAACTAAAGGATTTAATGAAATCCTTCTTAGCTTCCGCACGAATACTTTCTTCAAAAGACTGAGCAACCCATCTTGCAACAGTGAAACTGATAAACATATCCTTAGTCACCTTCCTCCCCCTCTCAATGATGTGTAAGGCGCTACTTCCTGCATACTCGATCTCAAAAAGCTTTGTTTCTATGAGGACAGCCTTTTTAGATCCCATCCTTAAAAAAATCGAAGAAAGTAATGCACTGGAACTAAAATTCCAGGAACATTTTCAAAAAGAAAAAACTAGAGAGAAAAATTTAGAGAGAGAAAAATCGAAGAAAAAACAGTGATATTCTTGAAATCATCAACTTCTATTATTTTAAAGTGGGCTGGAATTTAAGCTAGCTTAAAATTTATGGACCCAAAGGCACATTTTTTATAAAAGATATTCAAAGGATTTTAAAGTATATTATTGAGCCTATTATTTAATTAATATCCAAATTAACTTTTAAACTGGATTTTTATAAAATTATTAAGTTATATTTTTAGAAGTCGGGGAATATGTTATGAGTTTGGAAGAATATTATCTCTATTTATGATCTTAAGCATTTAGAATAATACGACACATCTTTCTAGAAAAGTTAGTGACGATTAGTGTCTCATATAGGTCACGAGCTACGACGTGAGATTGTGGAAGCAACGCTAAGAGGTAATTAGTATGATCATACAATTGCATATGTACTGTAAATGTTCTAATTGTTATGAAAATGTGATGTTTGTCTACACTATGCTACGAGCTAAGTCAAGGTTAGATCCCTTCCATGACCTTTTATGAAATATGAGATTATGCTTGAATGAATGAATGTTGTTTGATTGATTGAACGTTACTAAAATCATATGGAAGCCATGAGGTATTCATATAGTAATTCAAGTCAAGTATGCCATGTACTAGGATAACCAGATTATGCAAGCCATGTTCATGTAACACTTAAATTATGTATGCCATGTTCATGTAGTACTTAGATCATGTATGCCATGCTAATGTAGTACTCAGATCATGTGTGCCATGGAATGTCATAGAATGTTCAGATCATGTCATGACATGTTATGTTAAACTATTTACAAGTATATGCCATGCTAGAAAAGTTCAGAAAGTCCAACAAACTTCTCATGCATTAAGAAAGATAAGATTTTTAAAAGGGTGCCACGGACTTAAGCGTGGTTCACTATATGTTAAGTGAAACACGGACCTAAGCGTGTTTCACTCCAAGTTATGTTTAAGGATGACACGTACCTAAGCGTGTTCATCACAAGTTATGTTTAAGGATGACACGGACCTAAGCGTGTTCATCGCAAGTTATGTTAAGGATGACACGGACCTAAGCGTGTTCATCGCAAGTTATGTTAAGGATGACACGGACCTAAGCGTGTTCATCGCAAGTTATGTTAAGGATGACACGGACCTAAGCGTGTTCATCGCAAGTTATGTTAAGGATGACACGGACCTAAGCGTGTTCATCATAAGTTATGTAAAAGGTGACACGGACCTAAGCGTGTTCAATACCAGTTATGAAAAGCGGTGCCACGGACCTAAGCGTGGTTCACCATATGTAAAGGGGAACACGGATTTAAGCGTGTTCACCACCAGTTAAGCTATGCGGTGCCACGGACTTAAGCGTTGGTCACCATATAATAAGTGAAAGACAAGATAAGCAAGTTATTTATGCATTCACGATATATGTCTACTATGTTTATATATGTTTCCGCTCATGCTGATGGTGTAGATATATGTTATGGGAAGCTGTGATGATTTATGTATGTAGAATTATTCATAAATTAAATCAAGTTATGGCTACGGTATGATTGTGAATCTGTGATGATGTATGTATGGTATGAAGAGTCTTCCAAAAATTAAGTCTATGCTAAGCTAAGCTATATTTTACGGTATGACGTACTATTTACTGAGTATTCGACTCATTTTTGTTTGTTTGTTCTCTGTTTCCTCTACGTTTAACTATCACAGATGATGATTGTGAAGACGTAGAGCTGGAAGGCCAGGAGTAGATCTAGTGTAAAGACCTAGAAAGGAATGAGGGTTGTTTACACAAGAATTAGCTTAGTTTATGTTTTTCTTTTATGTTTTCAGTTTCAAGTTTTGAAAACAATTATGTTCAGTCCAGTTCAGTTTTAATATTTAATACTTTTCAATAAATGAGGCATTTCAGGATATGAATCTCTTTACCGGGCATTATGTTATGAATGCTAGTAACATCTCTATTCTACGGGAACGGGGTGTTACAAAAGCTGTCAAGATGCAGATGCAAGCCTATCCAGTACTACTCTAATATGTTATTGCCGAATTTAACATTAACATATAATCGATAATTTTCCATCATTTTATGACAAAGATCTTACAATTGTCCAAGACCTGCTTCCACCAACTGTCCTCTATAAAGTAATCAACATGTACTTTGATTTTTTTTTTATTAGTAAATCAAAATGTACTTTGATTACTGAGTATTTTATGCCCTGAGCACAAAAAATATGATAGACGACCTAAATGGATAGACGACCTAAATGAAAACTGAGCCTCCATGATTTGCTTGAGAAAAATCTTTCTTGACTAGAAAAATTTGTTCTTGCTTTCCCCCAGCACTTCTATATCGACATCCCCCCACCCAATAATCATAAAGTATGCTAGCAAGAACTGAAGTGTGGCCTTACCACAACTCAATCATGAAGTGGAAAGTCCAATGGATAAGTATCACTCACTTAGGAGTAATCACGTAGGTTTTGTCTCATTCTCTTTTCTTTATTTAGGTAAGTATCTGATTCTCGTATAACAACACACAAATATTATTTTCAGAGACCCAAGTAAGATAAATCTGCTGTGATAGCGATGAGCTTCCAGGACACCAAATACACGCATTGCAATTTGTAATAGAATCTTATAAGAATGTCTTCTAGCATCAAGTACGTGATTTAAACGTGTCTGTCAATATTAATGACATAGGAACCCCAAGATTTAATGCGAAACAATTTTTCTTCAAATTATCAACATTGCTACTGATCATGACTTCCAAGGATTGTTATAGTCCAAATCACAACGATTCCCTTTTGTAAAACAGTGATAATTGGTTTGATTTCAAGTGATAATGAGAAAGTAGCGTGACAGATGACCAAGCTTATTTCGGAATGAATATCCAATAGCGAGATTAGAAACAGATGGATCTCTAAGAAACACCACAAACAATGCGACAGGAAAGAGGTGATAAAATGCATATAAGGAACTATAACAAAAGCAGAAAAAAAAAAAAAACATGTAGACAAATTATAACAAGAAGGAAAATACTATAGCCATAAAGTAATTGCACAAAAATAAACCTACAAACTGATGTGGGTTGATGTGGTACATTAGATTGTAAAGTTACTTTTCTTATAAAGTAGATCTAACGAATTCCATGAAACTACATCAATTTGTAGATTTACTTTGTGTAATCTCTGTGTTTGTAGCAGTTCTCTAAAAACAATTGTGAATGAAACAGAAAAAGTAATATATTGAAAAAAATACCAACACTAACTTTATCTTACTCATTGAAGAAAAAAATGACAAAACCATTCACAAAAACTATACAAAATGAGTTAAATCTGCGAAATCAAACCCATAAAGCCCGTCTTACTATATTCGCAAGAACCTGCTTTTGGTAAACTAAACAGCAGATTTTCATGGCCAACATAGCATTTAGAAACAAAACAAAAATCACAAAATCAGCTCTAAAAACGCATAAATTACTATCTTTTTTAAATTTTAAAAATACAAACATAATTTTTTTTACAAAAAATACAAATTTCCCCCCTTTTTCCCTTTCAAATAACAAATGATTGATTTCAAAATTTGTAAACAAAACGAGGTATCTTATGGATCTAAAAACTCATAAATTAAGAAAAGAAAACAAAGACCTAGTAATGTTTTTTCTATCATAAACGCAATTGAATAACGGATAGATATAGAATCACGAGAGACCTGTCCCTTGACTTTGAGATTGATGTGCGCCGACTGATCGGTGGGCTTCTTGTCCTCCTCCTGGTTCGTGACACCCGACATTTTTCGGTTTCGGTATCCGACTTTTCGCTCTGAAACCCGATTTTACTTGAAAGGGTCCACCACCTCCAAGGGCTTCTCAGTTCTCTCTCTCTCCCTGGCTGGCTGGCTGGCTGTCTGGCTGCCGACTGCCAAGTCGCCGACCGTACTTTTCTTATTTAAAAGAACAAAAAAAACATAAAAGAAAATGTTTCTACGTGCGGTATTTGGGAGAGGAAATCGACGGATCAACTGCGTCTGGCGAAAATTAATCGAACGGACTCAACGTCACTAATTGTAAACGACGTCGCTTAAAAGCCGGCGATTTGGAAACGTCGTCAGATTTAACGTGTTTGGATATAACGACTTTTATTCCCACGTGAAGCATGGGTTAGTAGATTAGTACCTGAAAAGTGAAGGAGATTTGCTTGACAATAGGCCCATCATTTATTTAATGGGCTGGCCCAAACCCAACTGTTGTTTCATGATCAATATCATATCTGATCTGCAAGTATTCTATTACCCGTACATCAATTACAGTCCAAAAAGAAATTAAGGATTATTAAATAATATCACATCAGCAGAGTGAGATGATCATAAAATAATGAAAAAATTCCTGAAAATAGAAAATGAAATTGAACTATTAAAGGAATGGGAATAAATGATCCCTGCAGCTAAAAAGTCAATCGACAAAAATCAATGCAGAGTTGTAAATGGGTGTTCCATTCCCACAGAAATTTGCAACCATAGCAGAAATCACAATGAGTGGTCCTCCATTCCCACGTAAGAGAAGAAGAAAGAAAACCAAACACGTTGCCGACTTGCCAGTTGCCGCACCAGTTAGTTGAAAAACACGTCCGTCACGACGGTCCGTGGGCGAATTAATGGGGACATGATGTTTTTTGGAAAACGGAAAAACATGATACATGGGCTTCTACAATCTACGGGCTCAACTAAAAGTCCGCTGGTTCCCTGGCCCACAAATCAGGTTTAACGAATAATTGACTCTTACGGGTGGACCCAATCACCTAACTTTTTTTTTTTTTTTTACGAGAATTTAGGTAAACGGATAAGTTGGTGTAGTTTTATATAATTTTAATAATAAATTTATTAATTTTACGATGACTAAAATATTTTATTTTTTAAAGGTTTCCATGCCCTGTTAGTTTTCGAACTAGATCGAACATCATGAGTTGTAAGTTTTAAGAAATATAACTGCATGCCTTAGCGAGAACCTCATGAATTGCATCATGCGCGCTTACTGCTACACGCGCAAAGACATGCTTATTCCCTGTTTCAAATCAGCTAAAAACAAAGATGGCTTGTCAAGCTGAACTACGAGCTTACCCCAAACCAGACCTAATATCTTGGCGGGGAAGTCAAGGCCGTAAAGCAAAACACCCAGATATTCTATCAACTAAAAACAAAGGCTAGGGAAATTTCCTGCACCAAGCCGTGGCAGCTTTTCTTTATTTTCTTCTTCTTTCTTCTTTCTTCTTCTTCTTCTTTCTTCTTGCTTTTATGGTTAGTGATCCAACACGTACCAAAATTGAAAGTAAGTTTCATGAGACTGTACATGACACATACAGCTCAATAAACAAAACCTTAGCTACCACTTTTAACCGCGTTTTTGGTGACCAGCTGAAATCTGCCCACCTATACACGTACGTACTCATTGAGGGTATTCATTAGTCGTGATTAAAAAAGCCATCCCAAAGACGTGTATGTTAAACTTGGACGAGATGATATTCCACCAGTACTCAACCTGTCTCTTTACTTGGGTACGTACGTAGTCTGCAGCCAACTACCCAATACCATATGTTCCGCGCACGTACGTAGTACTTTTCAAACGTACTCCGTTGGACGGACATGCTTCAGAAAACAAGTCAATATGGAGTTGCATGGGGTTGGCCTAATCTTCCCTGACAAGAATCTGTTGCGAAACTCATGACCAACTTCTGAAGTATAATAATATTGGATCCAATAATAATTTGGAACTTCCTCTAGGTTCTGTACGTACTTTATGATTTGAGGGAGAGGATTGGTACGTACGTATAATTCGATCGTGCCCAATTTGAGGTCCCGTGAACGCGCAATAATATGGCTACAACTTGCACAATAAGCAAAGCCCCAGTGTCATATATAGTTTTAATTAGCCTGCATATATGGCTAATTTATTTATTCTTTTTATTATTTATTTTCAAACCACCCCGCGTTGAAGTTAGTGACGCTAATGGTGATCCCCGGTCTCCATCCCTACTGCCGAAATCTCCTTTGGCAGCTAGCCAGCTAGCTAGGGTACTAAAGTCGTGGTGGCGCTTTGTTGTTATGTTCATATGGATGAAACTTGTTTCATTAGAGATACATGCAAAATTCCGTCGACAGGCCACATGCATGTACCAGTATAATGCTTTTCTTTAATTACAAGAATAAGTGGCCATCTAATCTTATTTTATTAATTTTTTAAATATTACTTAAATATATAATTTTTTTAAATTTTTAAACAAAAAATAAAAAATATTTCAATTTTTACAAATTTCAAAACATGTAAAAGTAATATTAAAAAATAATATTTCTAATAATATTTTAACTTTATAATATTTTTTTTTCTCTTTTTTTAAAATCTAAAAAATATTTAACTCAAATTATCTTATAAAATTATTTTACTATTATTTACAAAATTATTATCTCATTTCATTCTCCAAACGTCTCTTAATTAGAAACATGACTGTTCTCCAAAATGGCATTTCGGAGGCGATTTTTACTGCTAGAAGTATCCATTATTGCTGTACGAAAGGACTTCGATCATGATATCAATAAAAAAACTATCCTTAATTACTGAGCTTATAGTTCTCAAAACTACTGAATTAATGGTAAATTAAGCCTTCGGCTTTCCCTGCAAACCCTTGCGCAATATTGTTTGAATTATCAGCATATATCAACATCGATCGGTATCATGTGCTTTGATATTTGCAAATTATCAATGCTTAGTGATCGCTATCATATTCGCATTCTCCCCCTAATTATCTTGACAAATGTCTTGTGAGGACGCAGCCTCTTGTAGACAAAATATGATAGCTGGGCGTTGAACTGATCATCAAGAATATTGAATTACATTTATGCCATAGAATAATTAGTTATCTATTCAACAATGTGGACAGTTCCGTGATCTATTTTTTGAGACATAATCAAATAAAACGAGAAATCTGAGCACTAGCTCAACTTCTCATTACTTGTTTGGTTAATTAATATATGTACCTGAATATATATAGGATCAACTCCCATGCACGATTTTGTCACATCCTTGATTTGTTTTTATTTTTAAAAACGATCATTAATTAAATATTAAAACTTTCACGATCTAGCTTCTCAATTCGAAAAACAAGTTGCAATTAATTTACCTTATGATCGATCGCTAAAGTTGACCATTAAAAACGTGTTAATTAATTTGGAGATAAAGTTAGATGAGCTATTAATGTAGTTGGGTTGTAATAGTTCAATAAGATCATAAGTTTGAATGCTGAAACTGTCATATTCCCTTAAATTATAAAAGAAAAAATCGTACAAATTTAGTTGGATGTGGTCACACATACACACCATAAATCTTCCATTATTAACATCAAAGCTAGCTGACAATCCAACGTTCAGATTTGAGGGTAAGTTGAACATAATAATAGCTAGCTAGCTCGGCCATTCTTATTTTTCAATTGAATCGTGATTGCAAAATGCAAAGCAACAGAAGAAAAACTCAACAACGCACTAAGTAATTGTCCGCGTCAATGAGGCATGTATACGTTACTTCCACCACCCGAAAACTCATTCCTGTCTCAACCGAACCCACCTGGGTGAGAAAAGAAAGAAAGAACCATGCATGGTAGTTAATCCTTCCTAATCTAACACCAAGAAAAACAGTAATGAAACGTTCGAGTAGGTGGGTGCAGGGGGTAGTCATGGCCTAACAAAATGGGTTACGTCCCGCCTTTTGGGCAAACAAACATGGAGTTGGGGAACCTACCAGTACTTCTTCCGTTTTCTCCGTTAAACCCACTCGGCCCACTCTCTTTCGTTAACAGTCCGCACTGATCCTAAAGTCTATAAAACCACAACGTGTCCGACCTTCACCAAATCTCTCTCCCCCCATTCTCTATCCTGCTCTGTTTCCTTCAGAAAGAATCGGGGAGCATGGCAAACCTCAGAGCCTCCTACTTGCTCTTGCTTCTCTCAATTTTAGCCTTTTCAGGTCTTTCTTTTGCTCTCTAAACCTTCAATCAAACTGTGCCTGTTAATTTATACCGTTAGTGTAGTAGGTATATATATTTATGCTTGTTTTAATATGCCTCTGTTTTCTATTGCAGATGGAGGTTCAATTGGAATAAACTATGGCCGAGTTGCTAACAACCTGCCACCTCCATCGAAAGTGGTGGAGCTTCTGAAATCACAGGGATTCGACCGAGTTAAGCTCTACGACACCGACTCGGAAGTCCTCACTGCGCTAGCCAACTCGGGTATAAGTGTCACCGTTGCACTCCCCAACGGGCTCCTCTCCTCCACGGCTGCGGACCAATCGTTCGCCGACAATTGGGTCCAAACCAACATCTCTCAGTTCTATCCTGCTACCAAAATCGAAGCCATTTGCGTCGGAAATGAGGTATTCGCAGACCCCAATAACACGACCAACTTTCTCATACCCGCCATGAAAAACATCCATGCCTCGCTTGCCAAGTACAGCCTTGATTCTGCTATCAAAATCTCGTCCCCTGTAGCTCTCAGCGTCCTCCAATCTTCATACCCATCCTCATCCGGATCTTTCAAGTCCGAACTAGTTGAACCCGTCATGAAGCCCATGTTGGACCTTCTGCGTCAAACCGGATCGTACTTCATGGTCAACGTGTACCCATTTTTCGCATACACTGCAAACTCGAACGATATCTCCTTAGACTACACTTTGTTTAAGCAAAACCCGGGTGTGATGGATTCCGGTAACGGGTTACGTTACAACAGCCTGTTCGATGCCCAAATCGATGCCGTTTTTGCTGCCCTATCCGCTCTCAAGTACGATGACGTGAAGATAGTAGTAACTGAGACTGGGTGGCCCTCACTGGGTGATACGAACGAGATTGGTGCAAGCCAAGATAATGCGGCGTCGTATAATGGTAATTTGGTACGCAGGGTCCTCACTGGCGGTGGGACCCCCCTACGACCACAGGATCAACTCGATGTTTTTCTCTTCGCCTTGTTCAATGAGAATAAAAAAACGGGTCCGACATCCGAGAGGAACTATGGCCTTTTTTACCCCAGTGAACAGAAGGTATACAACATACCCCTGACACAAGCGAAGCTCGACGGTAGCCAGTCAACTCCCGTCAACAAGAGCAAGAGCCAGCAAATTCCACCAACCGGCAATGTAACGGAGACGTCTATGGGCTTGGGTTTAACAGATTTCATAAAGTCATATCAATTTATGAGTTTACTTTATATAATCTCTTTGTGTATATAGCATTTATCAAAAAATACTCGTAGGGCAGGCTGTTATGACTTTGGTGGTGCGGCTTATGTTGTCACTCAACCACCTAGTACGTCCTCTATACTTCTCTAATCCTTCTTACTTTTAGGAACACTCAAAATTGGTAACTTGTTTGTATTTTGTTGTCATGGTTGATTCCTATTCTTATCAAAATTGTAGAAGGGATGCTTGAAAACAAATGCTTGCTCAAACAATTACCTCTACTGATTCTCTTTTGACTAAAATGTAATGTGGCTATTTTTGTTATAGGTTTTGGGACTTGCAACTTCCCCACAGGTACTGAGCGCATGACGAAGAGACTGTAGGAATTTGCTGAATTATAGCTCTTAGAATACATTATTCATTTTTCATTCTAAGATAATGATGATGTGGCTCAATGTTACTGCTGATGTAATAGTTAGTTACTTAGTTACATTCAGCTTCTCTTGTATAAATAGGTTGATGTAAACAGCTATACATAACTCAGTTTTATAATACAAAAGTAAAGCTATGCACGACTCTGCTTTACTCTCTTTCATTGTTCATTTTGCTTCAAGATTCCATGTTTAGATTCAGAATTTATCATGGTATTAGATGATTTTCTTTGATTAATCTGATTATACACGGATTAATTGAATCAATTTCACAATTCATTCAAAATGACGGATACGGATTCGCCTCCATCTCGCAATTCAATTCCACAAAATTCAACTCCACCGAATCCGATCGAGGATTCGTACTATTTGCATCATGAAGAAAATCCAGGTTTGATGTTAGTATCACAGTAGCTAAATGGTGACAATTATCCTACATGGGCGAGAGCTATGTCCAAAGCACTCAGTCCAAAGAACAAGATGGGGTTTGTTAATGGAACCCTAAAGAAACATGTAAATACTTCAGATCTAAAGTTCTCAGCATGGGAAAAGTGTAATGATATGGTATTATCCTAGTTACTCAATTCGGTCACCAATAATATAGCCTCGAGCATTCTGTATATCGATGTAGCAGCAGATGTTTGGAAGGATTTATAAGAAATATTTTCACAAGGGAATCGACTTCGGATTTTCCAATTAAAGAAAGCCATTAGTTCCTTAACTCAAGAGCAACAATATGTTAGTGATTACTTTACTCAATTAAAAGCATATTGGAATGAATTGGCCAATTATCGCCAATTGCCATCATGCACATGTGGAATAGTGAAAAATCTTTTGAAATTTTAGCAAGAAGAGTATATTTTACAATTCTTGATGGGATTAAATGATCCATTCACTAGTATAAGAGGACAGATTCTATTGTTGGATCCTTTACCATCCATGAATCGAATTTTTTCCTTATTTTACAAGAGAAAAAATAGAGAGAAATAAAGATGAATTCTGCATTGAGCTTTGACTCCATTACTGCTGTGACAACTAAGAACACAAAGAATGTTAATACATTCAACAAACAATCTGGATCTTGGAAAGATAGACCTATATGCAGTCATTATGGATATACGGGTCACACCTAAGACAAATGTTACAGAATCCATGACTTTCCATAAGGATTTAAATCCAAGAAATCCAACGTTCACTCAACAAATCAAGTATCCTCTTCTACAGTTCAGGAAAGTAATAAGATTCCACAGTTATCATTCACACAAGAGCAATGTCATCAAATTCTTGCCTTAATCAATCACTCGACCAAATCAAATGGTCATGGCTCATCAGTAAACCAAGTCTCCAATTTGCCTGCAGAAATACCTAACTCATGTGGTATTCTTCCAACACCAAATGCCAAATATTTTGAAAACATTTCAAGTAAAATTCCTTTTATTCTTTCTATCTCTGCCCGTGTTAATTCTTCGCACATTCCTTGGATTATTGACATTGGCGCCACATACCACATGGTTTGCTCTACCAGTTTCTTTTTTTTCAATTAATTGTTATGTTTCTTCATCTGTTAAATTGCCAAATAACACTTTTGTTTCAGTTACTCATATAGGAACTGTAACTCTGTCTAAAGACTTAGTATTACACAATGTTCTTTGTGTGTCTTCTTTTTCATTTAACCTCATATCAGCAAGTAAATTGACCAATGATACTCATTATTGTCTTGTTTTCATTTCCAAATTATATTTTGTACAGGGCCTATCTACATGGAAAAAAATTGGAGTGGGTGAAGAAAAAGCTGGTTTATATCATATTTTGCAAAAAGACTCGGCTGGTTCATCATCTGTTGTTCTTTCAGTCAATAAAGAATTCGACCTTTGGCATTATAGATTAGGCCACCTTTCTTTATCTAGGTTACAAACTCTAAATAAATCTGTACCAGATATTAAAATCTCCAATTCTTCTCCATGTACAGTTTGTCCATTAGCAAAGTAGAAATGTCTCCCATTTGAACTTAGTGATAACACTTCTTTGATTCCATTTCATCTTGTGTATTGCGATATATGGGGACCTTTTTTTGTTAATTCTTTAGATGGTTCCAAATTCTTTCTAACAATTATGGATGACTTTTCTAAGTGCACTTGGGTGTATCTCATGAAACACAAATCTCAAACTAGACAATACTTGCAATCCTTCTTTCGTATTGTTGAAAATCAATTCAATCTCAAGATTAAATTCATTCAGACTGACAATGGGGTTGAATCTAATATGTCTGAGTATTATCTAGCTAAAGGTGTAATTCATTGTGGCACCCTTAGCCCCCACTTGGGATTGAACGGTGGTTGAAACGTCGGAACATGTAATATAAGACTACATACCCATCGTACATGACATATAATATACTATGCACCTAAGTATACTATCAGTATGCAACATCGTTGCAGCTGAAAATAATAAAGATCCGAAGTTCTAAGCAACACAAATAGCAATTGCAAAGTACATGGTAACATACTAATAAAAACATTAACACTTTGCCCATGACTATAAAATTATAGCGTAAGATAAAATATCCCAAAATAGCATGTAATAAAGTTTTGTCTCCCAAAACACAAGACCTTCTCAAAATATTGTTTCTCAAAAGCTGAGGTCTAAAAACCACAAGTTATTTTCACCAAAATAACTATGATTCTTTTTCCTTCATTGTCAAAGTTCCATCAGGAGTCAGACACCACGAAACTCCAGAAAATGTGTCGTTCTATTCCTATTGATCATAGATGTCATCTTTTATTTTTGTAACAACTTCTACCATTCTGGTTGGGGAATGATAGTCTAAATTACCACAATGAAAGAAATCTCAGTAAGAAATTTCAGCAAGTAATCACACAGCATACAATAGTTAACACAAACATACAAGAGGTACATCATGAAATGCGTGTATGGACATGTACTTGACTTAAATAGAAACATGACATATGCATTTGACCATTTTCAAAAGACTTGTACAAAGACTTTGACATTTTCAGATAAACTTCTTTAACTTTCATTTTCGTGTTAATTCTTAATCAGAACTTTCCTTATCAGAACATATCACATGATTTGCATCGAGTGATCTTTATAACATGAGTTTTTATTCTTATTCATATGGTAGACACACACGACTCCCCTCCCTGCACCGTGTGTTCCCGCTAATCATCGTACTATTAATGATCTGTAGGTGAGACCTTACCACTATCCTTGGTTACCACCATCTCTACAGTTCAAGATACACAGAGAATCATAATAACTCGACCTTACTTCATCAAATTGCATGCCTTATGCATCCACTAGTATTAGGTGTTTCCTCGCTCTGGCATTCATTAGAAAAAATCCATTCAAGGCTCATCAACTATTCTTCGTCGACCCAGGGGTTACCATCCATTCTTAAGCACTCTAGAGTGGACATAGGAGTTCCACTAGGACAACCCCTCATCCTAGCACTTAGGGTCATGATAAAACTTTTAGACTCTTTTCTTTAAAAAGAACCACCTTTCTTTGAAAACATTTTTCCCAAATGCATGTAACATGGAACTTAAGACATATGTACTTATACTTGACATGTAACATATGGAATGCCATGCATGAAATAACCAAGCATAACATGTTCAATTCATAGCATGATTATATGAAACATCAAAACACATTCATGAAACCATGGGAACATGCTTAGGCCAAAACACATAGGGGCAAAAATCATAAGATTCATCATTTAAACATGTTTCAATCTTCAAGCATATAACATAGGAATCAAAGCATAATAAAACAAAGCATGAAATCATAACATTTGGCTAAGATCTGAATCATTCAAGACATGGTATAGCTGAAACATCATGATTCATATTCCATCATTCTTAAACAAGTAAAACATGCCTCTGTTTCACTTGTTTAATATGCCTCTGTTTTCTATTGCAAATGGAGGTTCAATTGGAATAAACTATGGCCGAGTTGCTAACAACCTGCCACCTCCATCGAAAGTGGTGGAGCTTCTGAAATCACAGAGATTCGACCGAGTTAAGCTCTACGACACTGACTCGGAAGTCCTCACTGTGCTAGCCAACTCGCGTATAAGTGTCATCGTTGCCCTCCCCAACGGGCTCCTCTCCTCCACCGCTGCGGACCAATCGTTCGCTGACAATTGGGTCCAAACCAACATCTCTCAGTTCTATCCTGCTACCAAAATCGAAGCCATTTGCGTCGAATATGAGGTATTCGTTGACCCCAATAACACGACCAACTTTCTCATACCCGCCATGAAAAGCATCCATGCCTTGCTTGCCAAGTACAGCCTTGATTTCGCTATCAAAATCTCATCCCCTATAGCTCTCAGCGTCCTCAAATCTTCATACCCATCCTCATCCAGATCTTTCAAGTCCAAACTAGTTGAACCCGTCATGAAGCCCATGTTGGACCTTCTGCATCAAACCGGGTCGTAATGGTCAACGTGTACCCATTTTTCGCATACACCGCAAACTTGAACGATATCTCCTTAGACTACATTTTTCGCTGCCCTGTCGGCTCTCAAGTACGATGACATGAAGATAGTAGTCACTGAGACTGGGTGGCCCTCATTGGGTAGTATGAACGAGATTGGTGCAAGCCAAGACAATGAGGCATCGTATAATGGTAATTTGGTACGCAGGGTCCTCACTGGCGGTGGGACCCCCCCACGACCACATGATCAACTCACGTTTTTCTCTTTGGCTTGTTCAACGAGAATGAAAAAACGGATTCCACATCAGAGAGGAACTATGGCCTATTTTACTCCAGTGAGCAGAAGGTATACGACATACCCCTGACACAAGCGGAGCTTGACGGTAGCCAATCAACTCCCGTCAAAGGGAGCAGGAACCAGCAGATTCCACCGACTTGCGATGTAACGGAGACGTCTATGGACTCATGTCTAATGGATTCCATAAATTTAACTTTACGTAATCTCTTTGTGCGTCATTTTGTTCGTAGCAATTTTCATAAAATTCACAATCTCTTGTGAGTTTGGTAGTGAGGCTCATGTGGTCACTAAATCAGTTTTGTAATATTAAAGAGTATTTTATGCCCCAAGCACAAAAAATATGATAGATCAACTAAATGAAATTTGAGCCTCCATGATTTGCTTGAGAAAAATCTTTCTTGACTAGAAAAAACTCGTTCTTGCTTTCCCCCAGCACTTCTACGTCGACATTTTGACCCCCCATATTCATAAAGTACGCTAGCAAGAACTGAAGTGTGGCCTTACCACAACTCAATCATGAAGTGGAAAGTCCAATGGATAAATCACTCACTTAGGAGTAATCCCGTAGGTTTTGTCTCGTTCTCTTTTCCACACTTAGGTAAGTATCTGATTCTCGTATAACAACACACAAATATTATTTTCAGATAAATCTGCTGTGACAGTGATGAGCTTCCAGGAACCAACACATTGCAATTTGTAATAGAATCTTATAAGAATATCTTCTAGCATCAAGTACATGATTTATTGGCATACGTGTCTATCAATATTAATGACATAGGAACCCAAGATTTAATGTGAAACGATTTTTCTTCAAATTATCAACATTACTACTGACCATGACTTCCAAGGATTGTAATAGTCCAAATCACAACGATGGAAACGATAGAATTCCCTTTTGTAAAACAATGATAATTGGTTTTAATTCAAGTGCTGGCGAAACAGGCGCTAAGAAAAATGAATATTGACTATTAGTATCTAACCGCATAAAACAAAGGTAATAAAGGGGTATATAGCGATGTCCTCACAAGATAACTACGTGAAAAATGAGAAAGTAGGGTAACAGATGCCCAAGCTTATTTCGGAATGAATATCAATAGCGAGATTAGAAACAGATGGATCTCTAAGAAACACCACAAACAATGCGACAGGAAAGAGGTGATAAAATGCATATAAGGAACTATAACAAAAGTAGAAAAAAAACATATATGTAAACAAATTATAAATACAAGAAAAATACTTTGGCTTACACAAAAATAAATTTACAAACTGATGAAGTTTGATATGGTACGTCATATTATAAAATTACTTTTATTATAAAACAGATCTCACGGATTCCATGAATCCACGTAAATTTGTAGATTTACTTTATGTTTATAGCAATTCTCTAAAAACAATTGTGAATGTAACAGAAAATCAGCAATATATTGAAAAAAAAATACCAACACTAACTTTGTTTTTTTTTGTTTTTTTTAAAGAACACTAACTTTGTTACATCTTACTCATTAACGAAAAAAATGACAACCATTCACAAAAACTATACAAAATGAGTTAAATCTGCGAAATCAAACCCATAAAGTCCGTCTTAGTATATTCCCAAGAACCTGCTTTTGGTAAACTAAACAGCAGATACTCATGGCCGACATAGCATTTAGAAACAAAACAAAAATCACAAAATCAGCTCTAAAAACGCATAAATTACTATCTTTTTTAAATTTTAATAATATTAACATAAATTTTTTTACAAAAACATATAAATTTTCCCCCTTTTTCCCTTACAAATAACAAATGATTGATTTCAAAATTTGTAAACAAAACGAGGTATCATATGGATCTAAAAACTCATAAATTAAGAAAAGAAAACAAAGCCCTAGTAATGTTTTTTCTATCATAAACGCAATTGAATAACGGATAGATATAGAATCACGAGAGACCTGTCCCTTGACTTTGAGATTGATGTGCGCCGGCTGATCGGTGGGCTTCTTGTCCTCCTCCTAGTTCGTGACACCCGAAATCCCCCCTTCCCCAAGCACAACATTTCGAAATCCCTTTCCCCCCTTCTCCCTTCATCTTCTCCCGAAATCCCCTTTCCCCCCTTCCCTTCGATTCTGCAATTTTTCCATTTTTCGAGTTCGAAGCGAAACGTTCCTCCCTCATATATGTGTTCAAAGCCGAAGAAGACCTCTGCCTCCCTTCGAATCCCTTTTCTTTGGCAGCTTTTCGGTTACTTGAGAAAAGGGTAGTGGCGATAATTGATCCACGGTCCTCTACTGTAGCTCATATGATTTCTGAGATTGCTAATGTTCTCCAAGTGCCTCTTGTTTCATTGCCATATTTGTGGATGATGACTATGGGAGAAATGGGATATCTGCTTTAGATGACGAACTTCACAAGAGGGCATTGAAGATTGTTTTGTGATGATGGGCATTTGATTGTTTTGTGGAATGCAAGATTCTGGAATGCAAAGTCCACCACAGGAGATGAGAAAAAAAAAAAAACATTATATTTTAAAATGCTAACAAATATTTGATTGGCATAGCCCTTTAATCTGTGGTCATCTTCGTGGCCATGACTGGGCTTGCCCGCGTTGTCTGTCGCCTGGGAGGAGCTTCTCGGACATGGCGTGGCCAGATCTGAGGTTGTCGATATTGAACTTCTTGTTGAAGGTGTTGGCATCGCAGTTGTAGGTGAACTTGTTGTTGGCGGCCGGGAGCTTCTGAAGGCATTGGTGCGCTATGGAATTGAAATTGCCACTGAAGTCTCTGGAACTTTTGGAGCTTTTGGAGGCAGTGGGCATAGTGAGTGGAGAAGAAACAAAATGCATTAAATCCTAAAGTTTCAGCTGATTGCTTATCTTTTTTTTTTCTTTATAATAATTCTATGCTGACATCAGCCGGTTACTTGTATACGGCTATATCTAGCAAAATTCAAAACACATAAAAGAAAATGTTTCTACGTGCGGTATTTGGGCGAGGAAATCGACGGATCAACTGCGTTTGGTGAAAATTAATCGAACGGACTCAACGTCACTAATTTTAAACGACGTCGCTTAACAGTGGGCGCTTTGGAAACGTCTTCGGATTTAGCGTGTTTGCATATAACGACTTTTATTCCGACGTGAAGCATGGGTTAATAGGTTAGTACCTGAAAGTGAAGGAGATGTGCTTTGGACGTAGGCCCATCATTTATTTAATGGGCTGGCCCAAACCCAAAATATTGTTTCGTGATCAATATCACATCTTTATCTGCAAGTATTCTATTACCGGTACATCAATTACAGTCCAAAAAGAAATTAAGGATTATTAAATAATATCACATGAGCAGAGTGAGATGATCATAAAATAATGAAATAATTCCTGAAAATAGAACAAAAATTGAACTATTGAAGTAATGGGAATAAATGATCCCTGCAGCTAAAAAATCAATCGACAAAAATCAATGCACAGTTGTAAATGGGTGTTCCATTCCGACAAATAATTTGCAACCATCGGAGAAATCACAATGAGTGGTCCTCCATTCCCACGTAAGAGAAAAAGAAAGAAAACCAAACATGTTGCCCTCTTGCCGCACCAGTTAGTTGAAAACACGTCCGTCACGACGGTCCATGGGCGAATTAATGGGGACATGATGTTTTTTGGGAAAAAGGAAAAACTTGATACATGGGCTTCTACAATCTACGGGCTCAACTAAAAGTCTGCTGGTTCCCTGGCCCACAAATCGGGTTAAACGAATAATTGACTCTTACGGGTGGACCCAATCACCTAACTTATTATTTTTTTATTTTTACGATAATTTATATAGGCATAAAGTTATGTAAAAATAAATTTATAAATTGATATAATTTTATAAAATTTATTTTATAATAAATTTATTAATTTTACAATCTGACGTATTATATTAAATCATGTCAATTTGTATGACTAAAATATTTTTATTTTTTAAACTTTTGCAATAGGTTTGGCAACTAAGATGAGACATAAAATTCTCATCTAATTGTTATATTTTTTTAAATTTTTATACAAAATATAATAAATAATTCAATTTTTTTAAATCTCAATTCAACTTTTTTAAATTTTTAAATAATAATAATATTTTAAATTTTTATCTAAAATAAAAAATTCTCATCTTACCATCCAAACCTATCACGAACTAGAAACTCATGAGTTATAAGTTTTAAGAAATATAACTCCATGCCTTAGCGAGAACGTCATGAATTGCATCTTGCTTACTGCTACACGCGCAAAGACATGCTTATTCCCTGTTTCAAATCAACTAAAAACAAAGACGGCTTATGAAGCTGAACTACGAGCGCACCCCCAAACCAGACCTAATATCTTGGCGGGGAAGTCAAGGTAAAGCAAAACACCCAGATCATATTCTATCCAGTAAAAACAAAGGGAAATATTTTCCTGCACCAAGCCGTGGCAGCTTCTCTTTATTTTCTTCTTCTTGCTTTTTTGGTTAGTGATCCAACACGCACCAAAATTGTAAGTTTCATGAGACTGTACATGACAGGTACAGCTCAATAAACAAAACCTTAGCTACCACTTTTCACCGCGTTTTTGGTGACCAGCTGAAATCTGCCGACCTATGCACGTACGTACTCATTGAGGGTATAATTCATTAGTCGTGATTAAAAAAGCCATCCCAAAGACGCGTATATATATTCCAGTACCACTCAACCTCATGATGTCTCTTTACTTGGGTACGTAGTCTGCAGCCAACTACCCAATAACACTTATGTTCCAGTACTATGATCAAATTAGATTCAAGATATATAAGATCACACGGTTCGTACGTACTACTTTTCAAGCCGAAATCTCCTTTGTGAAGCGTACTCCGTTGGACGGGCATGCTTCAGAAACAAGTCAATATGGAGTTGCATGGGGTTGGCCTAGCTAATAATCTTCCCTGACAAGAATCTGTTGCGAAACTCACCAACTTCGGTAGTATATAATAATATTGGATCGAATTATAATAAACTTAAAGAGTTAATTTGGAACTTTCTCTAGATTAATTATTTTACGTACTTTATGCTTTGAGGGCCGGCGAGGATTGGTACGTACCTAATTCGATCGTGCCTAATTTGAGGTCCCATATATGAACGCGCATTAATATTAATACAGCTACAAACTTACACATGAATACGCAAAGCCTCAGAGTGTCATAGTTTTAATTAGCTGATCTAATTTATTTATTTTCAAACCACACCCGTTGAAGTTAGTGACGCCAAGGCTCCGTTTGCTTATACAAAATCTTTATCTCATTTTATCTTATTATAATTTTTTTAAATTTTTATATAAAAATATAATAAATAATTCAATTTTTTTAAATCTCAAAATAAAAATAATACTAAAAAATATATTCTAACAATATTTTATTTAATTATTATTCAAAACATCTCATCTCATCTCATCTGAACTGTGTATCCCTAAACCCAACCTAAAGATCCCCAGCCGAAATCTCCTTTATCAAGCAGCTAGCTAGCTAGGATGAAGTCGTGGGGCTTGTCGTTAAGTTCATATGGATGAAACTTGTTTCATTAGATATGCATGCAAAATTCCGTCGACAGTCCACATGCATGTACGATGCTTTAATTTTCTTTACGATAACTAAATAACACGTTTTTTTTTTTTGATGGCGGTGCTTTGACATTAATTGACAGATACAATGGTAAAGCCGAAACCATTACGCAATATTGTTTGAACTATCAGAGCATATATTGTTTGAATATTGTTTGATATTTGCATGCTTAGTGATTGCTATCATATTCGCATTCTCCCCCTAATTATCTTGACAAATATGATAGCAGGGTTGAACTGATCATCATCAAGAATATTGAACATTTATGTCATAGAATAATTAGACGTTATCTATTCAAAAATGTGGACAGTTCCGTGATCTATTTTTTGAGACATATATATTAATAAAATAAAAGAGAAATCTGAGCAGCTCAACTTCTCATTGTATGTAAATTACAGCTTGTTTGGTTAATTAATATGTACCTGAATATACAGATCCGATTTTGTCACATCCTTAATTTGTTTTTTATTTTTTATTTTTAAAAAGGATAATTAAATATTAAAACTTTCATGATTTAGCTTCTCATGAATTCGAAAACCAAGTTGCAATTAATTTACCTGCTTATGATCGATCACTAAAGTTGACCATTAAAAAAGTGTTAGTTAATTTAGAGAGATAAAGTTAGATGAGCTATTAATTATGTAGTTGGGTTGTAATATTTCAATAAGATCATAAGTTTGAGGGTAAGTTGAACATATATAATAATAGCTAGCTAGTTAGCTGGGGGGCCATTCGTATTTTTCAATTGAATCATGATTCCAAATTAAATGCAAAGCAACACAAGAAAAACTCAACAACGCCGGCCTAAGGAATTGTCCGCTTCAATGAGGCATGTGCGTTACTTCCACCACCCGAAAAGTACTCCTTCCCGTTCTCAGACGAACCAACCTGGGTGAGAAAAATTAAAATAAAGAAATAACCATGCATGGTAGTTAATCCTTCCAAATCTAACACAAAGAAAAACTGTAATGAAACGTACTTCGAGTAGGTGGTTGCAGGGGGATAGTCATGGCCTAACAAAATGGGTTACGTCCCTCCCGTTGGGCAGACAAACAAACACGGAGTTGGGGTCCTGGCCTACACACACTTCTGCCGTTTTCTCCATTAAACCGACTTGGCCAACTCTCTTTCGTTAACAGTCCGTACTGATCCTAAAGTCTATAAAACCACATAGTGTCCGACCTTAACCAATTCTCTCTCCCCCCTTTCTCTATCCCCACTCTGTTTCCTTCAGAAAGAATCGGGGAGCATGGCAGACCTCAGAATCTCCTACTTGCTCTTGCTTCTCTCAATTTTAGCCTTTGCAGGTCTTTCTTTTGCTCTCTAAACCTTGAATCAAACTGTGCATGTTAATTTATACCGTTAGTGTAGGTATATATATTTATGCTTGTTTTAATATGCCTCTGTTTTCTATTGCAGATGGAGGTTCAATTGGAATCAACTATGGCCGAGTTGCTAACAATCTGCCAACTCCATCGAAAGTGGTGGAGCTTCTGAAATCACAGGGATTCGACCGAGTTAAGCTCTATGACACCGACTCGGAAGTCCTCACTGCGCTAGCCAACTCGGGCATAAGTGTCACCGTTGCACTCCCCAACGGGCTCCTCTCCTCCACCGCTGCGGACCAATCGTTCGCTGACAATTGGGTCCAAACCAACATTGCTCAGTTCTATCCTGCTACAAAAATCGAAGCCATTTGCGTCGGAAATGAGGTTTTCGCTGACCCCAATAACTCGACCAAGTTTCTCATACCCGCCATGAAAAACATCCATGCTTCGCTTGCCAAGTACAGCCTGGATTCTGCTATCAAAATCTCGTCCCCTGTAGCTCTCAGCGTCCTCCAATCTTCGTACCCATCCTCATCCGGATCTTTCAAGTCCGAACTAGTTGAACCCGTCATGAAGCCCCTGTTGGACCTTCTGCGTCAAACCGGGTCGTACTTCATGGTCAACGTGTACCCATTTTTCGCATACACCGCAAACTCGAACGATATCTCCTTAGACTACACTTTGTTTAAGCAAAACCCGGGAGTGGTGGATTCCGGTAACGGGTTACATTACAACAGCCTGTTTGATGCCCAAGTCGATGCCGTTTTTGCTGCTCTGTCTGCTCTCAAGTACGATGACGTGAAGATAGTAATCACTGAGACTGGGTGGCCCTCATTGGGTGATACGAACGAGATTGGTGCAAGCCAAGACAATGCGGCATCGTATAATGGTAATTTGGCAAGCAGGGTCTTCACTGGCGGTGGGACCCCCCTACGACCACAAGATCAACTCGACGTTTTTCTCTTCGCCTTGTTCAACGAGAATGAAAAAACAGGTCCCACATCGGAGAGGAACTATGGCCTATTTTACCCTAGTGAGCAGAAGGTATATGACATACCGGAGCTCGACGGTAGCCAGTCAACTCCCCTCAACCGGAGCAAGAGCCAGCAGAATCCACCGACTAGCGATGTAACGTCTGTAACGTCTGTGGGCTTGGGTCTAATGGATTTCATAAAATTATATCAATGTATAAGTTTACTTTATGTATTTTTTTTATGCACGTAACAATTCTCAAAGAATACTCTCGTATGGCAGCCTCCTGTGACTTTGGTGGTGCGGCTTATGTGGTCACTCAACCACCTAGTACGTACTCTATACTTCGCTAATCGTTCTTACTTTTAGGAACACTCAAAATTGATAACTTGTTTGTTTTCTGTTGTCATGGTTAATTCCTATTCTTATCAAAATTGTAGAAGGGATGCTTGAAAACAAATACTTGCTCAAACAATTACCTCTGCCAATTCTTTTTTGGCTAAAATGTAATGTGGCTTTTTTTGTTGCAGGTTTTGGGACTTGCAACTTCCCTACAGGGTACTGAGCGCATGACGAAGAGACTGTGGGAGTTTGGTTAATTATAGCTTTAGAAATGAAATTTGTAAGTTTAGGATTTGCAAGTCATGCATACTTTATTTGAAAAAAAATAAAGAAAAATATGAGATTCATATGAAAAAATATATTTTATTTATGATGAATCTTATTTTTTTTTCAAAATGAGTACGCAAAACTTACAAATCTTAAAATTATATTTGTAACTTTGAATTGGTTGAGCTAAGTTTTTTTTTTTTTCTTTAAATTAATTACTAGAATAAAATACGTTTAGTTGTTGTAGTAGTTATGAATTACCTGGCTCTTTTGTACACATTCATGTATCTGTTTTTAGATATATATTTATTTTGGAGGGTTTTGTACGTTAAGGCATATATATGTGTTATCTTTTGTTTTTCTTCATGCTAACAAGTTACCAAAAATTCCATCACTTTCATCCTTTCTTGTTCGTCCATTCTTCTCTTCTTGGGTCCCTTTTCGATTCTCATGTGTTTTTGAAGTCTTGTTTCTTTCAGAAATACTACCCCAGATACGTCAATAATGTCAAGTTTATTCCTACAGCGATTAGACCCCAATAATTTCGATGTTTAAAGTAATGGTCAATGACCCATTAATCTAATAACAACAATTAAACGTGAAAGACAGCCCTCTAAACAAACAACAACAATGGGCCTCCAGAATAACAGTCCATGAAGTATGAACACACACAAAAAAAAAAAAAAAGGATATTTCCCAAACCAGCAATTTATCAGTTTTCAGAATCTTTTACCTAAGCAATCAATATGATGCAAAAATAAACACGGTTCTCATTAGATATTGTAATTTGTGACATTCTCGTTTTTTTTTTTTGCCCTTTATCGAACATATAACTTTAAATTCGAGGAATTTATGTCGGCCACCTGTCTACCAGGCCTCGCAAGACCTGCACTCAGTTTAGTTCTTTAGGGCCCAAGAAGATCTAAAATTCACCATCAGGATCACGCATATAATGCCATCCGGCCCACCACCCAGCAACGATATCATGATTGTACCAGAAGGTCCAATAAAGTAGGACAAATTTAAGAGCTGGAAACTACACAGATTCTTTGTTCCAATAGTTCTTTGGGTGGACGGTAGGATTTAGCAAGGTTCCATAATTATCAGCTTGCCTATAAAACGGAAGTGGGCAATTTTACGAAAACTTATTATATTTTTAAGTCGATGTAAATACTAAATAGCACATTTTTACTGTGCTTGCATGTTATATTAAAACAATTAAAAATAATTTTTTTTTTGATACATTTGGAGAAGGAGGCTTTGACCTAAGACCTCTATTTTGGAGAAAGAGATTATGTCAATCAGTCCACAGGTCTTTGAAAAAAATAATAAAATAAAATAAAATTCTTAAATCATAGACAGATTCCCACTTGAAGCACGCCTGCAATGGCAAAAATTAAATATGCATGTCTTCCATGGTGTTGGGGTATTTTTCACTCAACGATGTCCACAATATAGTCGGATAACTCGCTGGCTATTCATTGGTGCTGCTTGGTGGTGGTTGTGCTTGACATTAATGACTTGCAAATATAAATAAATGACGTGAAATAAAAGAAACACACAAACATGATTTATGTGATTCGATATTAGGCATACATACACGGATTATGGATGTAAAATTTATTATAAAATAAGTTTAATGCATGCAGCTCTCCCCATATTCTCTCTAATCTCCCCGTCAAAAAATGAAGTCTCCGTTCTCCCTATCGTACAATCGTCTTTTCTTTATGGTTTTCTTTTACGACACTTCTCCTATCAACCTTTTCTCCTGAATAGTCTTGACACAAAGTTTTATATCTTGCTCAATCTATTACCTTTCATAGCAGCTCCTTTGTCTCGTTTATTCTTTGGTGGGCTTTTCACGTTGGGGGTGGGTTTACAAGTTTGGTTTTATCCCCCAACATATACCGACTTGGTAAGTAATTAATCGATACCAAAATATATAACTTTAGTTAAAAAGGTCTATATTTTTGTTGGCTAGCTTTTTATTGACAGCGAGATATGAACAAATTATGCTTCTGTCTAATCTCTGGCTAACGTAACCCAGGCAATTAAGGCAGGCCATTGTATTATCTCTGATAAATTATTATAAATTATTTTAATAATATATCCTTTATTTAAAACAATACAGTTAGGGAAAAAAAAACTATTAAGTAAAATTATGGACTCGTCATTTTGCTGTCATTATTCGTAGCTAGGGCGCTGCGTCTTTATATACAGCGTGTTTACGAGTGAAAGTTGCCGACGCATACCAATATCACGTGTACATGGGTTCTGATCATGTATCAAACATAGCCGTACACGCACGGCAGTAAGCGCTGGATTGCAGTTAAGCCAATGGCCAACAAAGTGCAGGCAAAAGGCGTGTGTAGAGTGTTGACTCTGCATGTGTTGCACTGCGTTTCCAGGAGCTATCTTGCGTTTCCCAACAAAGTGCCAGTGGCGTGCTACGCGTACTTTAGCGTCATATTTAAGATATTTCTATTTTCTACCACTTTTGGTTTACGGTGATCCTTTGTTAAATATTTTTTAATGGATTTTATTTTTAAAAAATATTAAAAAAAACACAATATACACATAAATTTATTAGCAGTAATATTTTTTAATTTTTTTAAAAAATCTATTATATTCACTCAATTACGTGTACTTTTTACGCACAACATTGTGAAACTCAACAATTATTTTATATTAAAATAATTGCACAGTTAATCATGCTGCCTTATGCACAAAAGAATTATTCCACATAACATTTTAAAATTAAAAAAATATCATCCCGACAAGTAAATATCATAGATCAAGAATTCTTCTCTATAATTAGTGTGGCTCTCCAATTAAATATGCATCATATTTTAATGAAATTTTATTTTTATCAATTACTATTCATCAATTTATATCTTATAAAAAAAAATTATACGTGTGAGATGTAAGAATAAATAATAACTTATAGATAACGTTCCTTTTAAATATATCAAAGAAATAGCTAGCAAATTTTGAGTTTGTGTTGGATCGAGTAGATGGCGCGTGGAATTTTAACAATCACAGATTATATTACAGCTACTCTGCAACTTCACTTTAGTTAAAATTTTAACAAGATAGATCGATCGTAAAATCGATTGATGCATTCGATTGCACAATAGGCAGCTACAAACTCTTTATTTTGTAGTATTTTATTAGAAAATATCCTTTTTACTATTTTGTATATTGATAAAAATAAAATCCTCCTTAATTATCTGTAATATTTTCTTATAATGCAAACTTGCTTAAAAAAAAAAAAAAAAAATGGCCCGTGGCGTTAATGGTCAGCAAGAAAAGGAGAGGAGGCAGACTCGTGAATGCGGGGGTCACAACCACTGCGGCCATCCATCCCTCTCTTGCCGTCCGTTCAATCCCCTGTACTGCACATTAACGCCACCTTCGTTGTCGCTTTGCACACCACCGAACCAATCTCTATTAAAGAGAATAAAAATAATATAACGACAAGCAACCGAATATTTAAAACAAAACTGCTCTAAAATAAAGAGAAAAGACGGGTTAGGAGTAAGGGCTGGGCTGCCAGGCTGGCATGGTTTTGACAGTGGGTCTGTTGGATGGGGTCCTCAGCATCCTTCTTTTCAAAATCTGATACATATCACTTCTTATTCATTTTCTATTTAATCAAAATAATCTTTATCTATTTTTTTATTACTTCTTTCTCATTTCATTTTACAATAATAACTATTCATTCTTTTTTTTTCCTTCTTTTTAAACTATTACACTCTAACAAATATTTTAAACAAAAACTTAAATTATTTTTGTGCAGATACGATAAATATTTTCAAAATTATTATGTAAAAATATAATTTTTTTTGTCAAAATAAGCTTTTTACAACAATAATATTTTGTAACAGTTAAATTTTAAAAAACTATTAGAGAATTAAAATCGTATATAGCACTGTGGAAATTGGAAATGTGTGTTTTGCTAATAAAAATTAGTTAAATGTTTAGTCAAAATGATTTTATTTAATATTATTGAAAGATATAAAAATATAATCATCCTCACATTAACAAAAAAAATTGATTTTTATGACATTTTTTCTAATTTTGAAAAAAGAGTAGGAAGAATAAATATATCTAAATGTATTATTAAATTTGGAATAAAAAAAATCAAAATAATGATTTAGGATTTAGGAAGAATGATTTAGAATAAAAAATCTAAATGTTTGTTAATAATAAAAAAATTGGACACATCCGAAAATCAAAAGTTATTATAGGGAATCGGATAAAGCTCATTTTTCTTCACTTTTCATATATTTTTTTTCTTGTAATGTAGCTAATGACCAATTATGAGGAACCGGATGCTAGTGCTAAGGGCACCAGCAACCCATTCCCTATAACTAATTATTAGCCAACTTTCAGGAAAAATACATGAAAAGTGGAAATATGGGAGTTACATCTCATTCCCTAAAATAAGATTTGATTTTTAGGATTGCTACATCATTATTATGTAACACTCCTAAATAATTTTTTATATTTTTTTATTCTAAACTTATATTTTAATAAAATATAAAGAAAGAATATAAAGAGAAGTGAGATAAAAAAATAATACTAGAAAAAAAATAGAGAAATATTATTTTAATAGAATAGAAAAAAAATAGAGAGTGAGATTTAGAACACTCTCGATTACTTTTGTATCATACATAAAATGTAAATTATTTGAAAAATTGTTCTAAAAAGGAGTTCTATCCAATTACGTAAAAGAAATTGTAAAATATAATTAGTTACAATAACCCGCAATATGTAGCGAGTACTGCTCTACTCATCCTGCAAATTTATTTTATTATTGATATTTCATTTACTCCCTCATTTCTTTTATTTTGATTTTTATCATGTAAGCAAATTCTTTTTATTGTTCATCATTTAAAACCCATATATTTTATTTTCTTCTAAAAACTATCTTGAAAATATTTTTAAACCAATTTTTTCATATTTTGATTTTATTTTTAATTTTGATTTGGCTATTATATTTTTTGTTACGTGTATAGGACTGAATTATTTTACATTGTATATAAAAATAAATTTCAAATATATATAAAAAATATATATGGATATTGTACATGCATTGGTAGAAATGAAATATTTAAAAAAATAATATTTAAATGATGTAAAATGAATAAATAAATAAGCTGATAGATGACATATTGTAAAAGTTAGTATGTAAAATAGAAAAAATAAGTTTTGGTGATATATATTAAATGATAAGATAAATAATCTATTAGGAGTACTCTTTGAGGTTTTAAAAAGATAAGTAAAATTTAAGAAAATATTTGCTCATCCGGATGTGGATGTTGTAAGGCCTTTGAATGGACTTGGGAATTTCTTATATATATATGAACACAACATGGCTTCTGCACTTTTAGATGCAATTATGAGTCTCAATTCGAGTTATCGACTCTAAGTAAGGGTTGGATAGGACCAAACCAAATCGGTTGGATCTGTGGAATCTAAACGAGTTAGATCCAATCAGATTTGAACGTAGCTTCGAGTTTAGGTGTTGTATCGCGGTCGGACCAGAAAGGAAGGGGGCAGCGAACCTCCTGCCAAGAAGCCAGCCAAGTCCGACTCAAAATGAAAAGTCACAAATCAGGCCCACTAGGAGAATTCCCTGTATGTGACCTGTGGGAAGGATGATGCAGCAGAGGATGAGACTCGTTGACCTGAGATCCCTCAGATTGTGTCCAGTCATCGAGTGCCCGCTCACATAATAGGCGTGACTAGGGGTGTTTTGAACCTATCCAGTATGGGACCAGTTATTGTATTATGAAAACTGGTCAGATCTGCTTCCTTAGTTTTTGGGATCGGATAGGTTGAGAAAAATATATATAAATTAGTTTTATATATTATACAATTATATATCATATATGAAATAATTTCATATTAGAATTTACAACATAAAATGTTAATATTAAATATGAACATTTGTAATTTGTTTGATCATATGTTATTAATATAAAATATATATATTATATTATTAATTACATTTTATAGCCTAATAAATTCTTAACATAATATATAGTATTAGTATATATTAATATATTATAAGAGTTATAGCATGATATAGTTAACTTAATGACAAATTTACATTAAAAAAATTGATTTTTGATGACCAATTTACATTTAAAAAAATCGGATCGGACCAAAACGAAAACTAGTAAAACTGGAGATACTAGTTTAGGAGGGTAACTGATGCGTAATCGATTTTAAAAAATGAAAAATCAGTACATACTGGTTCGGTCCTAAATTTTATCCAAAATCGAACCAGTTACACCCCTAGGCGTGACATAAGGATAATCGTTGATATACTAACAAAGAAAACATGAACGAACCAGGGGAAAGGCAAACCAAGAGGAGAAGGTTGGATAACTACGCCGCATTTAATGGCTCCGCCGCCCGAACGACACGCCACATTAATAATGTCATCGCAGAGCCAAGCTGTATTTAAAGGTTATGACAAAATGAACAGTACGAGAGCTTCGGGCTTTGGACCTCATAGAAACAGGCATGATCTGCCTTTCGAACTGGTAGTATAAATAGCTGATCCCAAGTACGAGAAAACTTTATCTGATCTCTATACTTTCTTACTTATTTACTACACTCCAATAACTTATTGACTTTGGCATTAGAGGCTCCCGACCTCTAGGCCGCCATCTCATAGTTGCATGCATTTTTTTCTCTACAGGACTTGTCGCGAATATCTGAGTTGTTGGAGCCTAACCCAAGGGTGTAGGAAACACAACGTCAACACCAGACAATAGTATTATATGGTGTAAAGGGTATGTTAATGCTTAAATTCGCATAACAGACTGGAACGAAGGAAATAATTATCTCCGATCTACGATAGTGATTCGCACTTCAATACGATACTTTCGTGTTCATCTATGAAATAAATAACAAATAAAAATAAATAAAGAGAGACATAGAGATTTATGTGATTTAATATAAAAGCTTACGTCTACGGATTGTTTGGGGGTAAATTTCACTATGATTTATGACTTTACAATCTCTCATGATCTCACATATCGCTCAATACAATTAATGAATTTAGTCTAGGTGTAGAGAAATCATCTTGAGCCTGTGGAGAGTTCGTCCTTATATAAAAGTCTATTTTTTTAGAGTGATTGAGTCTAACTTGACTTATGAAGTCTTTTCTTTTTATGAGTTTGGGTCAACTTACTTGTCTTATCTCTTCTCTATCCAAGCTTTAACTCTACCTCTTCCTTTATTATTAATGATAAATTTTCAAATGACTGGACCCGTTAATTTAGTTTGTATCAGGGTCCTCAAAATTTCAGATGCACCAAATGGTTATTTTTTAACGAATCATGATTTTGCTGAATATCAATGGAAGCCTTCCAATAAAAGTACGAATTACAACCAGAAAATAGATTTCCATCATTTTTTATTGGAAGGGTAAAGCTGTTATTTATTTATTTATTATTGTTCAAAATATTTATACAATTAATAATATATACAGTATAATCTATTTCAAGACAATTAGTAGGCTTGTTTGGAAATAACCTCATTCTAAAATTTTCATATCATCTCTTTCTTAAATATAATTTAAATATAAAATTTTTAAACTAATTATTACAATTTTCACAAACTTTTAAACAAAAAATAAAAAATAATTCTAACTTTTTTAAATCTCCAACCAAAAATTATATTATAACAATATTTTAACTTTATAATATTTTTTATTCAACTTTTTCTCTCTCATTTTTTAAAATATAAAAAATACTTAATTCAAACTATTTCATTATTATTCACAAACTATCTTCTTACTATTCATAAAATTTTTATTTCATTTCACTCTCTAATTAATAACTCTTAATTAAGAATATATTATTTATTTATTTTATCATATGGGAGAGCATATTCAACTCTTTGGCCGCAATCTCAAGTTATAAACTTATATGGCTCGAGTCGACTGCCCGTAAATTTTTCAAAGCAAACCACGTTTAAACGAAAGCGCACCCCTCCGAGAACGAACTTATAAGCTATACGGTCACCGATAAATAATGCTGAAGCCACCGATAAAATGTCGATCGAGATTCGACACCGCTTTTTGTTTTTAAGAAATAATCTTCCCAACCTCCTACTATTCACCACACTCCACACTATTTTTTTTATTTTTTTTTTATCAATTTTTTTTATTTAAATTTGAATAAAAATTTATTTATTTAAAAAAAAAAGTAAATTCAAAAATTTTTTTTTAAAAATATTTAAAATATGAATAAAAAAATTAAAAAATTGAATTTTGCCTACTAGCAACACTCTTTTAATTAATGTTGTGATTTTTTTTAAAATATTTAAAAATATGAAAAAAAATGTATGAAAAAAATATTTAGGTGTTGTTTGAATAGTAAGTTGATATAAAGTTAAAAATTAAATTAAATATTATTATTATTTTAAGATTTAAAAAAATTAAATTATTTATTAAAATTTATTTAAAATTTTTAAAAAATTATAATAATAAAATTAAATGAGATAAAATACTTATATCCAAATAAAATCTTAAACTTCTCAAAAGAAGAATTTATCGGACTACACCATGGGTGGTTGTAGCAAGACTCTAAGCTATATATATTCGCCACCTCACATAAAATTTACACGCCTCCCACCGATCGCTCACAAGTTGCAATCATGTGCCTGCTTTCGTTGACATTCCCACTCCTTTGAAAGTGGACACTCTACTCCCTTAATAACAGCATTAGATTGTTCTCTACATATAGACAACTTGAAATATTGATGTCATATTTTAAAGACTTGAGCCACTCTATATTGGCAGCGCTCGGATTCTTCCCTGCAAGGAGGAGGGTGGGGAAGCTTGGAGGCAGTGGTACCTCAAACACTCAAGTCAGTTTAAGATTAAATGAGAAGAAGAAAATAAAAGTTAGAATGAAATAACAAATGATATTAAAAAATGAGTAACCCCTCTCTCTACAAAGTGAGAGGTATTTATACTTGGCTGAGGCGAGTCCAGGGTGATAATGACAGTGGACGGCTCTGTACTGGTTTAGCACATCCTTGCCCATTTTCTGCTTCCCACTAGTCTTGCCAGGCTTGGCTAAAGTTGTTGCTGGCACCCATGAGGGCTTTTGCATTGCGTGTTGTCCCCTGGGATGCATTGAATGCGGCGTGACCCTAGCATGCACGCCTGCTCTAGCACTATTAAATGCGGCATGGCCTTGGTCAAACCCATTATTGCTCCATTAAATGTAGCGTGGCTTCAGACGGGCTCCCTTGTCCTTCTGCGCCATTTCGGATCTAGGCGTTCTCGATGGTCGGCCATAGATCTAGGCGCTCTCGATGGTCGGCCATTTCAGATGTCAGTCCACCCTGACGAGCCAAAATCGGCAACTCCTTGGTCAATAGTGTTAGGTTGTACGGTCTTCAGTCCGCTTGCTAGAACTCCTACCTTACATTCTTCCTATGCCATCCCGACTCTCATGCGCAAACTCAAGCCCAGGCCCGAGCCTCATCCTGAGCCTATGGAGATTTCTCCCCTCACATGAAATATATGATGTTTTTATCATTCTAATTATAAATTTAATTATCTTTAGAAATGTAATAACTCAAATACTCATATTTTATACCAAATAATTAATTTCAATTTCAATTAAAATAGGGAGATCCTATTCTTACTAATCGATATTATATGAATTTAATTATTTTTAAGAGCACATCATCGATATCACTTAGATGATAATATTTAATTCCTAAGAAATTTATCTTTCAAATTAAATTATATTACATAAACAGTGTGTGGTGCAAATTAAAGACTGTAGAATAGAAGTAGGTATATATATATATGTCATCTTGCGTCTTAAATTATTGATAGACATTTTTGTGTAGTGATTTGCTATGGATTAAACTCTCTAATTTCAAGTTTTCAAGTAATTAATTAGAGTTATATTTTTTTTTTATCACTCTAACAGACTTTATTTATCTGAATGATTTTTTTGTTGGAAGAAGACTTTATTTTTGTGAACGATATGATGATCTTTGACCTGAATGGTTTTCATATCTTGATTCTTATGTCCTTGAGAATGATAGATAGGAAACAAATGGATTAAAAAATGTAACGCTAACAAAAAGAGGTGGTGGGCATGAAAGTTGATTCTTACGTTATTGCCTATCGAATGAGGCTGAGGCAGGTGAAGCTTTTAGAGTATGACTTTGTAAGTAGTCTTATTACACATGGCAGATTTCTTTGAATTTTTTTAATTTTTTTTAATGTCAGTCGTATTGACCCATCAACATGTAAAATTATTTTTACAAGATTTATTAATTCTTTTTATAATAATGGTTTTTTGTGATTAATTATGATGTTTTTTCTCCATAATTTTTGTTACATCTTTGATGCGCAAAGGCAATATCATCCGGAGGGCCCTCCCCCATTTCCTGCTTCCTGTTTCTTTATTGTTTTGTTTTGTTTTGTTTTTTTCTTTTCCTCGAGAAGCAGCAGATAATGCTTCGAAGGCAGAGCAAATAGGAATATCAAAACTGGAAATAGTATTGAGGAGTGTGTTCTAAGAATGATGAAATTTTGGTAATACATAATTATTCAATTTAGTTGTGGAAATGAAGTTCAGAGTATGGTAAGGTTAACAACTTCACCAAACGGCAGATTGTGTAGTGAAGAATACGTTAACTTCATTTCCTAAAATAAATAAACTTATTAAATGTTTATATTTATTTTTCTCATTGCTGTGCTACTCTGCCTCTGCAGGTGACTGTTTATTGTGCTGAATGTAAATTTTATTTTTTTTGTTGCTTGTTATTTCAAATATTTTTTAAACATGTTTAAATATTTTTAAAAAATAAAAATATATAAATACATTAATAGTCACTTTTTTAATCATTAAAAAAATTAAATACATGAACGGTCAAAATAAGATGACAAATTGAAGAGGTATAATAGCATTATTATTTTTTTCAACCAACATATTAAATAGAGAAATGATATTTGTGGTTTTAAAGTACAAGTTTGGCTCATTTTTAAAAAAAAATATGTGTATTTTTTAAAAGAAAAATTATAAATTTAAGACTTAATATAAAAAATATTCTTTTAAAATGAAAATAAAATTTGCATGTATTAAAACTCTATTAACTAACTCTATTTGCCTCAGTAAACGAGTCCTGAAGAAGAAAATAAGTGGATAAGAATGACCGATGAGCAAATTCTCAAGTCTGCCATAAGAGGGTAGCCGATTTATTATTCCATTAATCTCCTGAGAATTGCCAAAAGAGCTGTCATGGACTATGAGCATTGTTGACCAATATAAAAAAGCAGAAAGGAAAATAAATAAATAAATGGACAAAAAATGAGTCTTGATCTCCAATAGATGAAAAGAAAATGACAAAAATTAATTTAGCAGAGGGAAAATTACAGATAAGACTGAGTATGAATCCCTCTGTATCATTACTACAACCAAACAGAAAATAAATAAATAAATACACAGAGAGCAGAGAGATGGAGAGAGAGAGGGAGGGAAAGAGACATGTCACATGACACATGAAAGCAATAAGCATTCACACAGAATTTACTAGTGGACATTAAAGAATGATGCAGAGGCCCCATTTTAATCATTTTCTCAATTTCATTATTTCGGTAAAAAATAATAGACCGAATAATGAATATCATAAAAAATTAAAAAATTAAAATTAAAGAAATGAAATCGATAAAGCAGCAGAGAAATCAGAGGAGGGTCGGTTTGTGGGGGCAAGAGAAAGGTCGAGAAATCGAGAAAAGCAAAAGAAAGAAAAGCCATTACAGCCAGAGAAACCCGAATAACCCACTCCCCCAAAAATAATTAAAATTAAATTAAGATCGTTTTTATTTTCATTTTTATTTTGTTGTAGAAAAGAAGGTGCTCCTCTGCTGCCATACCTATACGGTTCTCCTCCCACCCCCATCTCTTTCTCTTGCAGCTATCTTCTGCGCTATTTCTTCAACTATGTTCATTTTCGTCTAAGCTATCGTAAACCCTGTTTCGAAAAACAGCTTCGGTTTGATTTTGTTGTGTTGATCGCATATTCTTTATCGGTGAATCATGAGGAGAGGGAGAGGAGCCGCGGCTAGGACGGTGGTCGCGGATGCGTCGGGAGCCCCGGCTACAGCAGTTTCGGCTTTGAGAAATCCAGGCAATGAGCCACGGTATCGGGGCGTGAGAAAGAGACCATGGGGTAGATTCGCGGCCGAGATCAGAGACCCCTGGAAGAAGACCCGTGTCTGGCTCGGCACCTTCGACTCGGCCGAGGACGCCGCCCGAGCCTACGATGCCGCGGCTCGCAACCTCCGCGGCCCCAAAGCCAAGACCAACTTCCCTCTCTCCCCCTCTTCCTATTTCTCTCCGCTCAATCCAAACCAGAACCACCAAAACGGTGCGTTTGTGGATCATCACCGTTTGTACGCGATGAACGATGGTTTCCTGGAGCAGCAGATTATCGATCCCCCGAGGCCCGCCTCCAGCAGCATGAGCAGCACGGTCGAGTCCTTCAGTGGGCCCAGGCCACAGCCTCTACAGTCCAAGCAAGCTTTTGTGGCGGTACGGAGACGACTGCCGAAGCCGCCTCCGTTGGTCCCGGAGGATTGCCACAGCGACTGCGATTCATCCTCTTCGGTGATCGACGACGACTGCGATATCTCGTCGTCTTTGTGCCGGAAGCATCCCTTGCCGTTCGATCTCAACTTCCCACCACCTCCACCGTTCGATGACGTTGACTTTTCGGGTGATGATCTCCGGTGCACTGCCTTGTGTCTCTAATTATTGCGATGATAATGATGATCATGATGGTTATTATCAATGATTTTTCCTCTATTTTTTCTTAATTTTATTTTTTTCACATTCCCTCTCTTATTTTTCTTTCTACTTTTTTTTCTCCTTTCTAAATGCTAAAAAAGAAGAATTTATGAGAGAAGATTGTTACAAAACGATCCTGAATTTCCAGGAGATCGCGCACGCATGATGTTTGATGGGAATCGCCCTTTCATTTAAGGATGTATGATGCCCTTATTTTTATGAGATGTGGGGGTTCTTCACCCACCTCGTACAGATCCATCTCTGTAGTCGATAATCTACTGCCCAATTTACTTAGTTTGAAAATGAAAACTTCAAATCTGGTAGTATTTTTTTTTTCTTGTTTTTCATTTTGTCGCCTTTTCTCGAATCTGATTTGCTTCTGTAATGTGGACTGGTTAGATCAGGATAGTTAAGAACTGCATAACTTGAGATTGTTAGCAGCAAATCTTATATCGTTCAGTTTCACCGAGAAAGGAATCTATAAATCTGAAGACATTTTTTATTACCTAGTAATTTGGAGTATCCAGTACCCAGCAGAGCAGGGTTGAGTCTGGCATATTTTGTGTTCTTCTCTAGATGTATGAAACTCTTTGTCTGCACAAGCTTTAGATTGAGGGCTATTGCCTATAGGAGAGGATGTGATTTCAGTTGTCATCCACCATGTTACTCCTTTTGAACTTGGACACTTGCTTGGAAGACCCAGATGGCAGATGGAATTTTCCCGGCATCTTCCTTTTCGCACATTGGGCGATGTGAAATTTTTGCATTTTGTTATTTTCTGAAATCGTTTTCCCTCCAATCCCAGTTTTATGTGGGATGTACCAGGATGTGCATATTGAAAATGAAAGTCCTTTCCTTAATATTAAATACTAAGCAACCCTTCCGAAAGTCCTATGAAATGAATAAATACACGTTTAAAAGTTCATTACTTTAACATCCTTTGTACACCAAAAAAAAAGTCTTTTAACGGGATTAAAAATAATTAAACAAATTTATTTTGCCTGTAACCTTTGCTTTTGTTGTTACATACAAAATAAAAATAAAAATAAAACCTTTTTCTTTTCGAGCCGAAAACATCCTTCGTGCGCAAGCCTAGGTAACTTGGTCTCGGTGGGTTTTTGGAGCTGAATGTTGATGTAAGATATTTTAGAACATCCTGACGAGGCTGTTTTCATGTCGGAGTATTATGAGGTATTTTCAATTACTTTCAGTATTATTTTTTATTTTATTATTATTTTTTATCTATTTTTTATTAATATTTAATATTCAATATTTTTTTTACATATCTATTTTATTTAAATTTAATCTCTATATTAGATTAGTCATTCACTCTCTATACAATAATAAAATATTATTAAATTAATAATATTTTTTTATTTAATTTATTTGTGTTATATTTTATAATTCTATCAATTTAATATTAATAATAATTATATTCTAATTAAATTATCATATTTTCAAAAGTCATTTAATATAAATAAAAAAATATTTGATTAAACTCATTTAAAATTCTATTTAAAATTCTTAAATACAAATCAAATAGTATTTTTGTTTGGAGTGAGAAATTAATATTTTAATATTTACTTAGAGTGAGAAATTAATATTTTAATATTTAGTGAATTAATTGTGGTTTTCTATCTTTGACCAATCACTATAGTAAAAGTTTATCTTATTTTATATTTACCCAATTCAATATGGGTTGTTTGACGTTAATTACGTAAATTTTAGCTAACTTTTCTATTAATCTAAGCCAATGTAGATGTTCCGTACTAATACCAATGCTTGGATCATCTAACCTAGAGATATATATGAAATATATGGGCGAGCCCAAACACAAATTTTGGCCATGCCCAAACCCATTTTCCGATGATGATGGTTGTGCATGGGCGACGGCAGCGCAGAGTCTCTCTCTTTGCTCGTGCCAGTAAAGCTAAAAAGACCGAAAGATTAAGGGTTGGGCTTGATAGGGAGAGATGTTATATATTCTATAAATAGTAATAAAAAGATAATAATAAAATATTAAATAATAATAAATAGTAATAATAAATAAATAAATAATAATAATAAAATATTAAATAATAGTAGAGTATTTTGAGATACTATCCAAACTAAGGATGCTACCCGTATGGTAGGGATAGGGGCACCCTCTCCCTGCCTCCTGCCCTGGTATTGGGAGGTGGAATTGAAACCGCATCTCGGCCCGCCCCTGCTCAACCCAATGACACATTGGATTTAAAAAAAAATTTTGGTCTAAATTTTTTTTAAACCCAAATTATAATAATTTAAATTATAAATTGAAATTCATACATTCAATAAAAAATATAAACTCATTATAGTTGTATTTTAGATTGTCTTGACCTCCTAGGTCAACCATTATATAGGAGGCCAAAGCAATATAATACTCATACTTACTGTTAAGTCTCACATTACTTAATTATGAGTATTGTATTGCTTTGGCCTCCTATGTAATGGTTGGCCTAGGAGATCAAGACAATCTATTAGTTTAGATTCAATTTTAAGTTTTTAAAAAATTGTATCTATATACAATATATTTATATAAATTATTTGTAAAAATATTAAAAATTATAATTTTTTATATTAAAAATAAGAGGGTTGCGGAGCGGGAGTGAGGGTGGGGCCCGGCTGGGGTCAACCTTCTTTTGCATGGCGGGGCGAACAGGGGCAGGTCCCCGCTGCCCACCCCCAATCCAAACTAATCCTAAAATTGTGAAAACGACAACGTCATTGGTAACTACTGCCCGTCGGCCACTCCACTCCCACTAGTCAGTCATGCAGGTTCAGCTTCGAATGTAAAAAGGACAATCTCAGTTTCTCTTCGCCCAGGCCCCAATTAAGGACCCAAAAACAAACAGGCAAGCAACCATGCAACCAGCATCAAATTACACTTGCAGATTCATAGTGTTCTTATCTGTATAATTAATATAAATAAATAAAGATCTGATCTTTCATTGATCAATATTCTTTCAATCATGCATGCAGGATTGAGTTTTCTTCCAATATTCCAAAGATATACTTGCTGCTCGATCCAAACAGCGCTGGAATATTTACTGACAGTAATGGTTCAATTTTACGCTGATTCAAGTGCATTCCCCGGCCCCTGGCTTGCTCTTGATCTATTGGCTTCATTTTTCTGATCTATCTCTATTAATCCTCCGACGTTAATGGTTCCTGGGACTTATTAGCCGTAGTACTAAAAAGGAATCGATGATGTAGGATTGTGCAATAATTTTGAAATAAGTACAAATTATGAGACGTATCTAATTGGGTACAAATGTTTTTTATTGATCTGATGAAGATCAGAAGGCAATTCATATTTCCTTTTTAATTTACTATGATACTTGTTATAAGGCGTAATATTGATCCCAAGCAAAGCAAAACCATGCGTCAAAGGACAATCCCAATTTCATAATTATAAATCTGAAGGGATTAATAGCATGAATAGAATCAGTCCCACTTGAATGAGAAATAATTTCCATTATCGTATAGAATGTCACGTCCCCAATAATATCATGTATGTCGTTTTTATGGTACTTCCCAGTACTAGAAAAACAACGTCACTGAAAAACTCTAATTTGATTTCTCTACTTCTTCCTTGGCGGAAGGAAAAAAAAAACACACACACACACACCCAAGAAAAACCTTCATAGTCAGATCACCAAGTTTCATGTCTCGGCGGTCCTTAATTAACGGGTAAAAAGCTTCCAACCTCAAAGAAATTATGGAAGTTCTTTACTTCCGTTCTCGACTCCACATTTGCATGGCCTTTTGCTATATATAATATATGAAATATCAAACAACCTTTGTTAAGCAATAGTTTTTGTTGAATAAATCATTGTATTCTGCATTGCAATTGTTTACAAATATATATCTATGTACGAGTGATGCTTTACATGGAAATAAAATCAAATAATTGCTATACAAGGAAATCAAATATTGGAAACAAAACTGACGGGATGTGTTAGAATCATGGAGATTCTGATGTACTGGAGGTGCTAGAATCATGATGATTCTGATGTGCTATAATACTCCCCCTCAAGTTGGCACATGAAGATCCGTAATGTCCAACTTGCGAGATAAGGGATGAAAGAGATCAGAACCCAAGGCTTTGGTAAAAATGTCGGCAATCTGCTCGGAAGAGGGAAGATGAGCGGTGGTGAAGAGACCGGAACGAAGTTTGTCACGAACAATGTGGCAATCAATTTCAATATGTTTGGTGCGCTCGTGAAAAATTAAATTTTGTGCAATGTAGAGGGCAGATTGATTGTCACAATAGAGAGTCATGGGATCTTTGTGAGAGATGCCGAGATCATGAAGTAGTTGCTGAATCCAGACGAGTTCACATGTAGTGACGGCCATGGCGTGATATTCAGCTTCTGTGGAAGAGCGAGCAACTGTAGTCTGCTTCTTAGTACGCCAAGAAATGGGACTAGAACCAAGTGTGATGAAGAAACCGGTAGTGGAGCGACGAGTGGTGGGGCAACTGGCCCAATCAAAATCAGTATAAGCACGAACATGCAAATCATTGGAGGAAGAGAAGAAAATGCCTTGGCCTGGAGTGCCTTTGATGTAGCGAAGAACACGTGTGGCAGCGGTCATGTGCGGAACTCGAGGGGCATGCATAAATTGGCTGAGAATGTTCACTGCAAAAACAATATCGGGTCTGGTGATGGTGAGATAAATGAGCCGTCCAACTAACCGTTAGTAAGGGCCTGGATCAGGAAGAAGGTCACCATCAGTGTCGTTGAGCTTTAGGTGTTGTTCCATAGGAAAAGGAGTAGGACGAGAACCAAGGAGGCCGCTATCAGCAAGGATGTCCAAGGCATATTTCCATTGATTGAGAAAAATGCCGGAAGGAGAGCGAGCAACTTAAAGTCCAAGGAAATATTTGAGAGGGCCAAGATTCTTGATTTTGAAGTGAGTGGAAATAATAGTTTTGAAGTAAGTAACCTGAGAAAGATCATTGCCGACAACCAAGATGTCATCAACATAAACAAGTACAATGGTGAGGTTGGTAGCAGTGATCAAAGTAAAAAGAGAATGGTCCGCCTAAGACTGAATAAAACCTGCAGTAAGAAGAACATATGTTAGTTTAAAAAACCAGTTCCGGGAGGTCTGCTTGAGACCGTAGAGAGATTTCCGTAGGCGACAAACTCGTGTCTCCCCCTTAAGACAATAACCGGGAGGAAATTTCATGTAAACTTCCTCATCAAGATCGCTATGAAAGAAGGCATTGTTGACATCCATTTGGTGAATAATCCAATTTTTGGTGGTGGCAACAGCGAGAACACAACGGACTGTGGTCATTTTGGCAACTGGAGCAAAGGTTTCATAATAGTCAATGCCTTCAACTTGAGTGTAGCTTTTGGCCATGAGTCGAGCTTTGTGACGCTCAACAGTACCATCTGCTCGTAATTTGGTATTAAAGACCCACTAACAACCAATGGGTTGCTTACCAAGAGGGAGAGGTTCAAGGGTCCAAGTATAGTTTTCTTCAAGAGCACGGAGTTCAGAAAACATAGCTTCACGTCAGTGAGAGTGGCGAGTAGCTTCTGAATAAGAGGTTGGTTCAATAGATGCAGTAAGAGCAGTTAAAAATTAATAATGAGCAGGAGAAAAACGAGAGTATGAGATAAATGTAGAAAAGGGGTGAGAGGTACCTGAGGACTGTGCAGCGGTTGAAGTGGCAATGGACTCCGTGGGTATGGTGGGACAAACATAATCAAGAAGATAGGTAGGTCGGGTGATAGTACGACTTGGGTGAGAAGCGGGAGGGGTAGGATCGGGAGGGATAGGATCGAGAGGTATGGTCGGAGGAGAAGTGTTAGGAAAAATTAGATTTTCAGGTACGGGTAAAGGGAGAATGATGGAAGTAGGCGTAGGTGGAGACACAAGGGTTTGGAAGGAAAATTGATTTTCATGGAACGTAACATCACGAGAGTAGAAAATGGCATGTGTATCCATATTATATAATTTATAAGCTTTGCGGTTGCTCGGATAACCAATGAAGACGCAACGAGATGCACGAGGGGAAAATTTATCGCGATGAGTTGTAAGGGTTTGAGTATAGCAAAGACAACCAAACACCCGAAGATGAGTGTAGGTGGGTGGAGTGGTGAGAAGAATTTGAAAAGGAGTTTGATTTTGAAGAGACCGAGTAGAGTTTCTATTGATGAGATAGGCAGCAGTAAGGACACACTCGCCCCAAAATTTGAAGGGTAAATGTTCCTGAAAACGAAGACTTCGGGCAACATTCAAGAGATGTCGATGTTTACGCTCAGCAACACCATTCTGTTGAGGAGTTTCAACACAAGTACGCTCATGAATGATGCCGTGATCATGGAAATAAGTTTGTAGATTTTGAGAGAGAAATTCTTGGCCATTGTCGGTGCGAATATGTTTAACGGTTGAATTAAATTGACTTTTGATAAGGGCAAAAAAATGCATTAAATGACTAAATGTTTTTAATTTGAAACGCATTAAATAAATCCAGGTAGTGCGTGAAAAATCATCAACAATAGTCAAGAAATAATGTGTGCCACAAATAAAAACAGTAGAATATCCACCCAAAATATCACAATAAAGTCGATTAAAAGGAATCGTACTTTTAGTAGCATGATTTGAAAAAGGTAAGCGAATATGTTTAGAACGAGCACAAACATAACAATAAGAAAGGGTACATGGACTATCAAAAATATTGGGAATAACAAAACTGGAAGGATGACCTAGACGTTGATGTCATAAGGTCTTATTGTCAAGGGTGTGAACAGAGAAGGCAGTGGCTTTTTGTGGTCGAAATATGTAGAGTCCATTGCAAGTTTCACCCGCTCCAATCAACCTCTTCAACTGAAGGTCCTGAAAAAAAACTTTAGAAGATGAGAAAAGGGAAACACATGGTAAATTATTAGTGAGTTGAGGGATAGATAGGAGTTTATAATGAAAGAGGGGGACATAAAGGACATTGGAGAGGATGATATTTTTGGAAAGTTGAATGGTACCAATGCCTTCAATGGGAATCATGGCACCTGTGGGTAGCCGAATCTCACGGCTCAACGGAAGCTGTTGAAGACTCAAAAATGATGATCGGCAGTGGCTCATATGATCACTAGCACCACTGTCAATTATCCAATCAGTCTGAGAATCAAAAAAGGAAGGGTTTGAGAAAGAGTTACCAACAAAGTTCATAGTGGGTGAGGGATTTTGCAAGAGATTCATGAGCTGTTGATAGGTCTCGGAGGAGAGTCCTGGAACCGGGCTGGAGGAAGAAGCAGCTGGAACTGGGCTGGAGGAAGAAGCATCAAGATGGACGATGGTAGAAGGGGGTTTCCCGAGCAGAGATGGCCTGTGGTGGTTGTGAGGTTCATGGCCAGGGGGATAGCCAATAACACGCCAGCATCGGTTTCGCAGGTGGCCATCCTTACCGCATTCTGTGCATTTGAGAGGTGGTCGTTCATGGGAAGAACTCCGAGCAGCAAGAGTGAGATTTTTTGGGTGGATGCGGGACACTTGAAGTAGCCGTTGTTGTTCCTCTTGAAAGAGGATAGAAAAAATCTTGTTCAAAGATGGAAGAGGGTCGGTGGCAAGGATTTGGGACCGAAGAGCAGCGTATGAGTCATTGAGATCGAGAAGAAACTGAAAGACATGTTCATCTTCAACCCTTTTTTCCAAGGTATTGGCATCGGTGAGAGGTTGGAGATTTCCCAACTCATCCTAGAGTTGTTTGATACTATTGTAGTAGTTGGGTATGGAAAGTTGGTTTTGATGAAGGTTGGAGATCTCTCTTTTAAGATGGAATAGACGAGCATTATTTCCATGGCTAAAACGAGATTCGAGATCAAGCCAAACATCTCGAGGATCATCGTGATAGTCCAAGGAATTGGCTAGGGAAGGGGTGATTGTGTTGAGAATCCAAGTTAGGACCATATCTTTGGTCCGGCTCCATTGGGCATAATCAGGAGATGTTTTAGCTGGGGCGTTGAGAGTGCCATCGACAAAAGAGAGTTTGTGTTTAGCGTTGAGTGCACGGCGAATAGCACGCTGCCATTTGGGAAAATTGTCACCAGTGAGGAGACCGGAAACAAGAACAAGGCTAGGAGAATCAGAGGGGTGGAGATATGGGGAAGAAGGTGGAGGAGGATTTGGATTCGGAGGAGGGTCGGTTGAAGAAGCCATCGGCAGGGGAAGAGGTAAGTCAGAACCTGTTTTGGGCTGATACCATGTTAAGCAATAGTTTTTGCTGAATAAATCATTGTATTCTGCATTGCAATTGTTTACAAATATATATCTATGTACGAGTGATGCTTTACATGGAAATAAAATCAAATAATTGCTATACAAGGAAATCAAATATTGGAAACAAAACTGGCGGGATGTGCTAGAATCATGGAGATTCTGATGTACTGGAGGTGCTAGAATCATGGAGATTCTAATGTGCTGTAATAACCTTCGAGATACCTCGGTTAAAAAAAAAACCCCTTGGAGAAACCGTTGGCTTCACGTATAGATTGTATGTTATTGGAACACAAGAAAACCAAACATAGATGTTGGTCCCGAAGGTCTTGCTTACAAATGTACGTCAAATACATGGAAGTCATAAACGCATGCGTTTTTTGTTTTAACTCGCATGTAATTTATATAATTAACCATTCCCATAAATTCATAATTAGAAGTGAACTCAATTGCGTTGAAAAAAAAAAGAATTTTTAATTTTATATAAAAGTTTAAAATATTATTTTTTAATATTATTATTATTTTAAGATTTAAAAAATTGAATTGTTTATTATATTTTGCATAAGAATTTAAAAAAAATTATAATAATAAAATAAGATGATATAAAAATTTTATATATCATCTCAATTACTAAACATAACCATATGGGAGTCAAATGTCAATCGTGGCCTTATATTCACACTAATTAATGGCGTCTTGAAATTTCGTTGCAATAAAATATTAGCTAGCTACTCTATACGTTGATCAGCAATGCTGAGCATGTGGTTTTAGTTCAGGGAGATCAAATTTAGAAGTCAATATTGGGAGCAAAATTGATTGGATAATATATATATAGTTTTCATATTCTAAAATCGTTTTTGAAAACTGCATCACATTTGTTTGTTTGTTGATATTAATTATTTCTACGAGAAAAGGGAGTTGGAGGTATGAAGGTTTTCATGAGACTGATCATTACAGCTAGTACCGAATGTATATTTGAGTACTCATCCATCTACGTACAAGTCGAGGAAGGCAAAAAAATAAAAACTAGGCAGCGAACCCAGCCCAGATAGTTGTGAGTCATTCTTCAACATGGGCTAAAAGGCAAAGGCCCACTAAAGCCCAAATTTTATCTGGCTAGAAAAAACGGAAGAATATAAGAGAAATGTTGTTACCTAAGACTGACTAAAGTTTGACAATTCATCTCCATTCTAAGTTAGAGTCGAAGTCAGATTTTTTTCCTCCTAAAAAGTCGGAGTTGGTGGTGAAGTCGGATCAAATCTGACTCTTACGTACCAACTTTGATTTTGCCCTCCAACTCCGACTTCTACTCTAATTTTGATATTACATATATGTTATAACAATGTATTTTTCTATACATTCATCATATACATTTTATATAACTATGACTTATATAATTTTTAAATTCAATAATAGTATGAACTAATTATTATAAAATAATATATTTATACTATAATGTAAATTGACTAAATTGACTAATAATAATTTAATATATGACGTATGTAAACATCATACTAATGTATAATAAACTAATTGTAACACTAATGTATAAACACTAATCTATAAATTTATAATAACATGTAATAATATTATACTAATGTATAATACAATAAAGACAAATATATAAATTTATAATAACATGTAATATTAATGTATAATAACTAAAGTACGTAATAATGATATATAATAACATATTAACATGTATACTAATGTATTATAAAACTAGTATAATAACATATAATACTTACTCTAGTATATCATTAAGTTATAAACTAATATAAAAATATGTAATCAATCACTACGGTACAAGTCTATAAACTATAATAGGAATACGTTAGACACTAGTAGTCTAATATATAGAGTACAGGTATCTTGACTTAATAACATGTAATACTATAGTATAATAATATGTAATTGTCAATAATCAATACTAGAGTACAAGTATAAACACTAACAATTATATTTAAACCCTATAGTACAAGTCTATTCATAATAATATATAATAACATTATAGACTGATAGTATATGTAATACTAATGTATAATAATACTACTATAAGAATTTATTGAAATTTTAAACAATATAGTACAAGTCAATTTAAATAATAATTGTTATAATAAATACTAACAATTAAATTGAGCGATAAAAAAAAATTATAAAAATCATAAAAATCATAAATAGAATGATAAGTTGATAACATATAATTATACACTGTAGTATAATAAAATGTTAAAAGTATAATATGATAACATATAATTAATATATAATAATAATCAATAGTACTTTTTCAAAAAAATATAAATACTAACAATCATAAAAATATAAATAAAAAAACCAAAAATGGAACTAGGCCAGCCCAAAACGTGAAACCCGTCGAAATTCAGCCGAAACGGCGCCGTGTTAAAATAAAACGGTGCCGTTTTGGATACGGTTTTGAGCCTTTCTAACCACCCAAAAAAAAATCCGGAACCTTCAGCAACGCAAAAGAGTTTCCCTCCCTCCCTCAGCCGCAACCGGTGGTCGGCGTGGCCTCTCTGCTCTCTTCTCTCGTAGCCTCTCTCTCTCTTCTGGAGTCCAGGTAAGTCGCGGCTGTCCTCCCATCGCGGCTCTCTTCTCCCGTCTCTCTCTCTCTCTCTCTCTCTCTCTCTCTCTCGTTTTGATGTTGTGTTGTGTCTGAAATTTTTAAGAGGCTAACGAAGCTGCAACTCCTTGAAATTGCCTCTCTCTGTCTCTCTCTCTCGATCACGGAATCAGAGTGAGCTTGTGTAATTTTGTGACGAAACACTAATGTAAAATCTGTGTAATTTTGTGATGATATGGTTGTGTAAAATCTGTGTAATTTTGTGACGAGTTTGTGTAAAATCTGTGTAACTAAAATAGGGTGGATGTTGGAGTTGATGAGTTTGTGTAAGCTCTGTGGAACTAAAATAGGACGTGTTTATGTAAAATCTGTGTAACTAAAATAGGATGAGTTTGTGTAAAATCTGTGTAACTAAAATAGGTTCCAAGATAGTTTAGTCTTGAGAGTTAATGACTTGTGTGCTTCTCTATATTATCTAAGTGTGAAAATTTGAACTGTATGTTAATGTAATTGTATTGTGGGTCATAGGATCGTTGCAAGGATTGGATAAAAACAAAAACTGTATTCTAAGGATTGGATACACAATATTCTATAATCACAAATTTAACTGATTAACCTGAACATGTGGGGCTGTTTTAGTGATTTGCAATCACTAAAACAGGCCCAATTTGAGTTATTATTGTGATTATACTGGGGCTGTTTTAATGAAGACGATTGAGGTTTGAGTTTCTTACTTGGCAATAGCACTATTAGATTTATTAGTGTCAAAACTTGGGGCTGGTGATGTTCGAGCCAAGTACGGAAGTACCTATCAGCTGGGGCTATTGCCAATGGCACCATTAAAACAACTATTGAAACACTATTTATTGGCAATAGCACCATTCAAACGCTTGCTTAGTATCATAACCCAATATTGTGATTATACTGGGGCTGTTTTAATGGCAATACTGTGTACCTATCAACTGAAACCCTAAAACAGTGCAGTCTGTCTTTCCTTCCATCCACCAAAATATACGATCTCGAACACCAACAACTGCAGAGCAACTATTAATCTCACTTGCCATTGAGATTTATCTCTGTTTAGGTTTGTTTCTTGTTAACTATGTATTTCCAAGCTCTCTTCTATATTGGGTTACTTAAATTCTTGTATCTATTCCATATATGTTGGCTTTGAATATTTTAGTCATGGCGTACTGAGTATTTACTTTTCTCTTCATTATTACAAATCCTTGTAATAAAAACCCAGCAGCTCTTTTTCTTAAAGCTTTTAAATGCTAGATGGAGTGGGGTTCATGGATTTTCCACATGCCAGTTGCTTGATTAGATCCCCTTAGATTCTGTTCAATCCCCTTAGTGGTAATCTTTATAGAGGAACTTATCTACCAATTCGGTTCCCAGGGATATGAATGGGAAATGTAGAAACTGATGTTTGGATGTATGTTATGGGCAGTGCAGGGTGCAATTGATGTTGAGGAGGAATTAATTTTGTAGTTATTTGTACGGGATCTATTTCATAAAAATGAATGGTGTTTGGAGGAGATATCTTGGATTTTGATATGCTTGGACCTGTACCTTATTATGTTATTGTTTTGCCCTTAAACCTAGCTTACAGTGCATGCCATTAACAATAAGGTAAAACGAAAACTTCAGAAGGCATTTAAGAAAGCTCGTAAGAGATGCAAATTTGTGTTTAACCAAGTGATTTGTGTTATTTCTTGTGCAGTAATTGACTTCCCAGCACACAAGTGGGTTAGTGTCAAATGGGAAAAAAAGTTTATGTTCATTTATTTATCTTTAGATTTGTATAGAAAAAGACGTAACGATCTTCAAATATTTGAGTAACAATTTCTCAGTTTCTGATATGTAGAAAAACAGAGTGAAGATTGGATAACAATGCTGCCACAGCGCATGAAGAAGGCCATTACGGATAATCCAAAGAAGCTTGCCAACTTGATTGACCTTGTAAATCTTCCATCGACGCTCAGAGACTTTGTGGGTCAGTCCCAGATTTCTCGTCTAGGCTGTTTCATGCATGTCTGGTCCTACATCAAGACCAACAATCTGCAGGTTCTCTCTCAGCATTTTTCAAAATCGAAGTTTTTTTTTTTTTTTTTTAAATACCAATCTAAGAGAACTAAAAGATTTGTTGAACAAATGAATGATGATTTTGGATAAGAACCAGATTTGTATGATCTCCTAGACATACTCCCTTGTCACATTACTGGCAATTTATGCGCATAAAACTCTAGTCCTGTCATGTGTTTTGTGTTTGGGGGGGGTGGTCGGGGCTTGTTAATTATCCGCATGTATGGTTGTCTCAGTTATAATAGTTGATGCCTACCTCTGCTAACAGGGGTTTTTTCTTTTTTCACTCTCAGAATAACCTCAATCTCAAAGACTTACAACTGATCATATCTAGGGTGACTATATAACCGAATGCAATTAGTGTTTTATTTACCTTTTTATGATTATAATTCTAACTTGCTACCCGTATGTTTATTTAATGCATACTTCCTTGACACTGACGAACATGGGTGTCTCTTTATTTGTTAAGGATACAAACAACAAAAATGTGGTCAATTGTGATAAAAAGCTGAAGAGTATTTTGTTGGGCAAGCCTCGGGTTGAGCTAGCAGAACTTCCCGCATTGATCAAATTGCATTTTCCTAAAGAGCCAAAGTAAAGCCGTGCAATTGAGTTTAAGGTGCCAATGTTCGGTCTTCCCCCGAAGTATTCCCCTCCTCCTGATGCTCCTGAAAAAAAAAAATAGGTGCTTCTTGTTGTAGAGAATTAATTGACGAGTTTATCTATGTTTGAGTTTGTGGCTGGTTTTAGCTTCAATTTTAGTTACTTCATCCGCAGCATTGAAATGAATCTGAAGTAGCTAATGTTTTAATTTGTGAAATTCCTATGTCCGTATTGGGGAAATTGTTGGGAAAATGCTCGAGCAATACAACATATTCTCCTCTCGTAAAGGTCTGTTCTCACCAAGGATGAGAGATACCTAATATTTGGTAGGTAGGTTAGAACATTTCCTATCCATCGCATTTATTTCATAGAAATAGAAAGGTGCTGCAACTAGTTTAAAAGAGTGTGGGCAAAACCTCTTGCATTCTTGTCATCTCATTCACCTGCCTGTTACATTATATACGCATATTCAATAAAAAGAAAGAACACATTCGGTATGTCGTATTGAAGTTTGGGGAGGATCTCAGTTGATGTGGACAATTCCAATTACAACAGGGAGAGCAATGCCGTCTAGTTACCAGAGAAACTCGGCTAGACTATTTTTCACCACATAATCAGCGACAATACCATTCGTTTTCTCTGTGGGATGGAAGGAATCCCAAAATATGTATTTATTTGCATCTGAACATGTAAATGGGTTTATTTGATCACACATATAACTCATCTCGAACAAGCCCGTTCCACAACATGCTTTTGCTGTATCCTTAAAACCTGCAATTATAAAAATTATATCACTTATAGTTTGGATCTTTTGTACGAAATATATGTGATGTGATTATGAACTTAAGCTCAGAGAGAGAGAGAGAGATTCCTTGGGAAGCACGTGGTCACACGTGACATTGAGTGGAGAATCAAAGATTTAAATAAGATGATGGAATATGGATGCCTTCGCTAGTGAATGCACGTCCCTATTCATACGTACTGTTTGAATCTAGTTTTGGTAGAATGTCACAACAAAAAAGAAAAATCTAGCTTCATACGTCAAAGTTTGGTAGAAAGCTCAGAAACACGATTGAATGACTGAAAAACAGTTGATAGAAGAATATTTTATGAAAGGGGTGTCAGGCGGCTCGGGCACGTCGTGGAGCAAGCAAAGCAAACTCTCTGCCACCCCCATCTCTATTTCAAAAGACACACACACATAACCCATGTGCAGTGATGTCTGTAACTGGATAATATCACTAATTAAACCAAGTTTAGGTATTAAAGAAACATTAGTTAAACCAAGTGAGATGTAGATGCCCAATTGGCTTGTAGCTGTAACAAGTAGCCATTTATCCATTCACACTACCTACTCTCCTCAGTAACATGTTTGTCCTCTTGCTTCAATTTGGCTCATCAATGACCCTAGAATTATGTTGCTGGCTGGACTTTATGCAATGTCAAACAAATCGTAATATCAAAGTAACATAGCAAAAAGTTTACCAAACGACTCTGGATTCTGAATGATTTCCAAGAGGATATCATATGGGTTCGAAAACACCAGTCGGATTCCTGCCAGCTCCTCGTTCAGATTTGCAATCAATCCCTTCAACTTTTCATTGAAATCTTTGGCCACATTGTTGTATTCCTCTATGCACTCACTCCCGGACAAGATGTTTGTGGCTCTCTCCAATGGCAAACACCCCATCGGAGGAACCCCACCTATGCATATCTTCCGAGCCCCGAGATTGTAGAGCTCTCTGATGAAATTTCCTGCAATACCTGCTAGAAAATTCTGGTACTCCTCGATAGAAAACTCTGACGATCGTCTTGGCAAAACATAGTAGTTCTCTAGGAAATCGTTAGTTCCTATGCTCATTAGGTAGAGTGCTTCACATAGGACCTCGTTCGCTTTCTCTTCGCCTAGATATCCTCTCAGGTCCTTCTGGTATTCCTTATAGTATTCCATTTCCTTCCACAAAGGTATTACAGACTGCAATTAATGAAGAAAATTAGCCTGTACCTCCTCATAGATTAAAAACCTTTGGCATAATTGAGCTCTGAAACTGAATTCAGTATGTGATATTTTATTAGACTTCAAAAACTATTAAGAAACATAATCAAATTGATGAGAACTTGTTTAAGGTGACTGAATTTACTGAAAACCCTGAAAATAAAGACTGCAGCTTTATGCCTGAGTCCGGTAGTATGATTTTACCAAGGTAAAAAATCTGACTTACTAGCACATCAGAAGTAGCATTATCATAACCAGTTCCAGCCGAAGCGAAGCATACTCCACTTGCAAAATCTTTGATATCATATGTTGGATCCAAATATGCAGGGATTGTTGGTTTGATCCCAAAAGCTTCAGAAATGAAGTCTGTTGGCATTCGACCATTGGAAAACCTTCCGGTGGGCTGACCGCCAATGAAATCTCTACCATAAGGCTCGAAATTACTCTTTAGGATTGTGGAGATCTGGTTGTTGTTACCTGAATCCACAGAAGAGTCTCCAAACACTATAATGGCTGGAACTCTTGCATGTATGTTTGATAATTGCAGTAGGAGATGAGCTAAGAGCAACCAGTGAATGGTCTTATAATTATTAGCCATCTCTTTTTTGCCCACTTTAGGTTTGGTCACGACTCATTGGTTTATAGTAATACTAAGCATAGAGGTGGTTAGTATTATAGTTATAGTTGGTAGGAATATTTTGAGTGAGGAACGACAGCAGAAGTTAGAAGTAAACTGAAGCTGGCGAAGGTTGTTGAGACTCTTAATCGCTTTTGGTAGGATTGTGCTTTGTGCATGTGTGTAAGTCGAGGAGAGTTGGTCTGAACGTATACGAGGTTTACTATTTTAAGTAACCGTTAGCTGGTATTAAAAATACTTTTTTTTTTTTTATTCTAGCTGATGTAACAGAGTTCTATATCAGTGATGTGCCAAAAAACAATCTTGCAGAAATATTTTTTCTACTTGAAAGAGGTAGGAATTGCTTATGAAAATACATACAAATGTGAGTTAGAAAGTTAACAATCAAAGCACAAAAGGGCACGTTCTACTGAAAGAAAAAACGAGCTTCAAGTCCTGGGGCGTCGGTCATTTTCACGAGAATGGAATTGCTCTTGGTGCTTTATAACGCCTGGAAAGCCAATGACGTTTTCTGTTTTGCAGCACTGCTTTTGTGGCGTTTCATTGTACCTAGGTTCACCATTTTAATGTGACGCAACCGTTCATTTAACTAGTGGGCTGTGGCTATTAATATAGAAAATATAGATTATTCTCTGGACCTAGCCCGGGAGATCGGGTTGGAATAACAAGGCTTACCCTGAATGTTGTCTTATGTAGGACCTTTTCCCAACCCAAACAAAGTTTCTTTTGGTGCTTTCTTTCTCATTAGGTAACAGGCCCTTGGGCTTTTGGAATAACAGCTTGAAACCAATAAACAAAAAACAGAAAGCAAAAGAAACTTAAATCCATATCATGACAGGTGCCTCCATAGTCAGAGTTTAGAGTGCCACATTCTTCTCGAATCACCCCCTTCAACTTTACTAAACCAAATTAGTGACCCTGAAGCGGCAGGGAGTTCTCTCCTCCATGGCAGCTTCCAAGTTACAGGCTTTCTTGAACTATCCAGCTGGCCCCAAAACCAGTTTTGTTCCCTCCTCTCATCTTCTCTCTCGCTTTTTTTTTTTTTTTCATTTATAGTATGCTGTAATGCTACTTCAACTTGTATGATATAAAAACGAAAAACATGCTACAATTTAGTATTTTTTTGGTCTGTGTAATTCGGTGCAAGCATACTCGGTCTAATGGTGGAATAGAGCATTTCATAAGAACGTGGGGAGAGATTTTAATTTTTGATGTGCTCGTGCTTTGTTCCGATGGCTTCTACGTAGGAATTTATTGCAACATGTAATTTTATGCAGAACTTACACTCTAGTAAAATTCAATTTTTCTTTGAATTTTCTTGAGGATAATTCATAATAGTCCTCTTTCGGCTCGTTTCGGTATTTGTCTATCTGTATTCTTCAGGCAGATAAAACTGCATTGTCTGTAAAGCAAATCATTATACTAAAGTTTAGATTATCCCAGAGCTAGTTGCTTTGTCAAATGTCAAGAGTGTTAGTTCTAGATTAATCATTAATCAAAACCTTGTCCAAACTGTTTTCTTGGAGTTGCCTACTTGATCTTCTTGACCAATGGTGAGCTGTTGACTTTGTATTGCTTATAGTTTTCTAACATACTCCGACTGTATATAAAAAAAATGTAGTTCACTTTTGGGCTCCAACTGCTAAATGGGTGATCAGCATAGCAAACATTGCTGACTTCTCAAAGCCACCTGAAATCGTATCTATCCTCAGCAAACAGGTGTGCACCTTATAAAAATTGAATTACCATTCTTGCATTGCTTTCTAGTTTCAGTTTTGGTAAAGGATCTACTCTTTTCTCTAATTTTTCGTGTATGTTAAATTGATGTCATATTAACCTCAAATTTTATGCAGCGGTTACATTCACCGGACTTATTTGGTCACGCTACAGCTTGGTGATTACGCCGGTATGGTTACTTTCCAGCTTTGAAGATATTAGACTCAAACACGGATTAAAGGTTCTTTTGTAACTGTTCAAAGTGTTCTGTTCTGTAGTCTTGTTCTGCAATACCCAACTCCCGTCCTGGTTGGTGTTTTTATTGCTTCAATGAGATGGGGTAAATATGCATGGATCAGTTATTTGAATATATCTCCTCCCAAATAAACCACACTACCTATTCATCATATTGTAGGTAAAGATAACAAGTTATGTGTCTATGTAGAGGTAGTCAAGGAGGGAGAGAACTGTGACTAGAAAAAGGGTCTATTGGCAAGTGTCGGCCTTGCTTTTGTGGTGATAAAATATGACTACTGCATCTTATCATCTTAGCTGGAGAGAACTCTGCAATGTGAAAATGTTACGGTTACATGATCATGTTTATTTACAGGTCCCGGAGGTTGCATCTTTGTGTCAAATCATATTAAACTAAAATTAAGAGGGAGCAATGATGCTTGCATTTATAATTACTCAGTCATCAGTGCTTTTGCCTTCCAAATTCTAAATTTTATGTGGACTATGGCTTGCAGCTGATTCTGAGTTGCTCATAAAATCTTCCTGATACTGCAGAAGAACTGGCATCTTTTCAGTGTTAACGTCACGATGGCTGGGACTGGATTGTATCAGATAGCACGCAAACTTAAGTAAGTTGGAAGTTTGAATCAAACCCTATTAATAATTTTTCATTTGAGGTCGGCTCATCTTGGATTTAAATTGTATTTTATCTTATTTTATTATTACAATTTTTTTAAATTCTCACATAAAATATAATAAACAATTCAACTTTTTTAAATTTTAATTTAACTTTTTTAAATATTAAAATAATAATAATATTAAAAAATAATATTTTTTTAACTTTCATCTTTTATCTAAAATCATCACATCTCATCTCGGAATCTAAACCAACCGTGAGTTTGCCTGTTTTTAACAGCTCTGGCTTTCCTCTTGGTTGAAAAATAAATGAGCTTGCTGCTGCAAGCAGCCACTGAAGTTCCAATTACTCCTACAAGTTTATTAAGAGGATATTTGGAAATAATTTTCATGTGATTCATTTCATCTCATTTCATTTTATCTTATTTTTAAATATCACTCAAATACAAATATTTTCAAACTAATTATTACAATTTTTCCAAACTTTTAAACAAAAAAAAAATCAACTTTTTCAAATTTAAAACAAAAATTATATTATAACAATATTTTGATTTTATTATATTTTTTATTCAATTTTTCTCTTTTCTTTCTCAAAATTTAAAAAATATTTAATTCAAATTAGTTCACTACTATTCACAAATTATGTTACTACTATTTACTAAATTTTCATTACATCTCATCCTTAAGCATCCCCTCAGTAAAAAAAAAAAAAAAAAACTTATTGGATTGATCAGTGGTTTTATTGTTGCCTTTGGAGAATGAGATAAAATGAAAATTTTATAAATAATAGTAAGACTGTTTGTGAATAGTAGTGAAATAGTTTGAATTAAGTATTTATTGGATTTTGAGAAATGAGAGAAAAAAAGTTAATAAAAAATATTATAAAGTTAAAATATTGTTAGAGCATAATTTGTAATATTATTTTTATTTGGAGATTTAAAAAAGTTGAATTAATTTTTATTTTTTATTTGAAAGTTTTGAAAAGTTGTAATGATTAGTTTGAGAAAGTTGTAATAATTAATTTGAAATAATTGTAATGATTAGCTTAAAAATGTTTGTGTTTGAATAATGTTTATAAAGTAAATAAGATAGGATAAGATGAGATGAGATGAGATGAGATGGAAACTTTTTCCAAACATTCCCTAATAGTTCAATTTAATAAGTATATCTATATTCGAGAAGTGTGTTCTAATATCTCTCAACCACACACAATAACATGTCTTAATTTGATTTATAAAATTTAAAATTTATTTTTTAATTTAAATTATGTCACGGAGATAATTTGAAGTGTATAAGTTTTAGAACAGAGTTATTCGTCTCATGTAGTCCATGTTAACATTTTCTTCTTTTTTCAGGTACTACTACTTTTCGGAGACAGAAGTAGCTGGTGCAAAAGAATGATGAAAACAAATGTAGTCGACTTTCCATGTTAAGATTCTTAAGGAAGCATTATGTCGTCTGTAGTTATGGTCTCACTTGGCCACTAGTTAGTTTTGTTTGGAAAAAGTTTCCATTCCAAAATTTTAATTTCATTTTATTTCACATTTTTTTTAAATATCACCTAAATATAAATATTTTTAAATAAATCATTATAATTTTTTTAAACTTTTAAATAAAAATAATTCTAATTTTTTAAATTTTCAATCAAAAATAATATTAAAAAATAATATTCTAGTAATATTTTAATTTTATATTATTTTTTATTCAATTTTTTCTCTCCATAAAACTTAACTTAAACTATTTCATTACTATTCACGAACTATTTTAAATGAGATGAGATGATTTTAGATGAAAGTTGAAAGTTAAATAAAATATTATTAGAATATTATCTTTTAATATTATTATTATTTTGAAATTTAAAAAGGTTAAATTGTTTATTATATTTTGTGTAAAAATTTTGAAAAATTATAATGAAGAGATGAGATGAAATTATTTTTATATCTAAATTAAATTTTACTACTATTCACAAAATTATTATATCAGCTCACTTTTTAAGCTTGTCCTTGGTTAGGCCAGCATGACAGAAAATCAATGGTAGATGATACTAGACAAATTATTTATGAAAACAATTGATTTTGCTGGTACTTGGAAATGAAAACAACCCCTCTTCTTGAGTCAACTAACACATTTTAGTAAAAGGAAAATGTTAAAATCGTTAATTCTCCCAATTTTGAATTTTTTTTACCTCAATTAATTTTTTATTGAGTTTGTAATTTTTTTTAAATAATTAAAATGATTTACAAAATACTTAAAAAAACACAAATATATCTACCTTAAACTTAAAAGCGTCTATAAATAATAAACAGTAATGAACAATCATTTTTCTACCCTTAAACTTAAAAACGTCTATAAACAATGAACAATCATTTTTGTTTGACACTTTTCTTCTCTCACTTATGTCCTTCTATACATCCACACAACAATTATATTCCTCGCAACAGATCACAAAATACAACAGATCACAAAATCTAACAGATCACAAAAATCCAACAGATCACAAAATTACCACAAAATCAAACACAACAGATCACCAAATCACAACATAATAGAGAAGGGAGTTGTGTCGTGCCTGCATACGGCAGCGTCGGTTGGAGGAAAGGAGCTGGGGCTTCGGCTGGAGGAAGTGGAGGGGTCGTCAGCGAAGGAGGAGGCTGCTGGTGGTGGTGCAGTGGCATGGGGGTGGCTATCGGCGGTGCTACGGGGAGAAACCCATGCGTGTAGAGGGGCTGCGTGCATGGGGCTAGGGAGGAGCTACAGGTGGTGGGTTCCATGGAAGTGGTTCACGGCGTAAGGGGAACTCGGTGGTGGTGCTTGGTGGAACTGGGGCTGAGTCGCGGTGGCGTAAGGTTGGAGAACCCGTGTGCATCGAGACCCATTTCAAGTTGTTCGCATGCGACTGACGGAGGAGTTGCCAAGGGACTTTGACGGTGGGTTTTGGTCGCCAGTGTGAGGGGAAACTAGTGAGGTGGTCCGTGACGCCGTAGGGTGGCGCACGGCGACTCTGGGTTGCTTGAGGGAGGAGATCGAGTGAGAGAAAGAGAAAGAGAAAGAGAAAGAGGGAAGACGTGCGGCTACTGAAGGGGAAGGAGAGAGAGAGAGAGAAATGAAAAGTGTGGGAAAAAGTTAGGTTTCGAGTTTTAAATCTCAACCCCTCATTTTGAATTCTCAGATTTGATCAAATGGTGAAAGCTTAAATACTGATTTAAATTAACTTAAAATAGATAATTAAAATATAAATACCATATCATACACTTAAAATCAACTTTAATTTATAAAATACTAATTTGTTAAGTATTTTTAAAAAAGTAAAATCATATAAATAATTAGAATTTTTGTGAAAATTTAAACACGGATTTAAATTAACTTAAATCAATATCATATCATACACTTAAAATCAACTTTAATTTATAAAATACTTAAAATACTAATTTGTTAAATATTTTTAAGAAAGTAAAACCATATAAATAATTAGAGTTTTTGTGGAAGTTTAAACACTGATTTAAATTAACTTAAAATATATATTTAAAATATAAATACCATATCATACACTTAAAATCAACTTTAATTTATAAAATACTTAAAATACTAATTTGCTAAATATTTTTAAGAAAGTAAAACCATATAAATAATTAGAGTTTTTAACATAATTTAAATATCATAATATTCTTAATTAACTAAAAAAAAAAGAGGGAGAGCACGAACAAAGAGGGTGGATTTGCTTCATACAAGCTCACTACATCTTCTGCATGGTTGGAGATAATAGGACATCCATGCATTGATCTCTATTGTCAAATATGGTTAATTTCTAGAGCTGAAACTAACACTGATTTAAATTAACTTAAAATACATAATTAAAATATAAATACCATATCATACACTTAAAATCAATTTTAATTTATAAAATACTAATATTTTATCATTAAATAAATGATGAAGTTTTGCTAAATATTTTTGAGAAAGTAAAACCATATGAATAATTAGATTTTTTAACATAATTTAAATATCATAATATTCTTAGTTAACTTAAAAAAAAACAGGGAGAGAAGGAACAGGGAGGGTGGAATTGCTTCATACGAGTTCACTACATCTTCTGCATGGAGATAACATGACATGCATGCATTGATTTCTACCATCAAATATGGTTACTTTATAGAGCTGAAACTAACACTGATTTAAATTAACTTAAAATAGATAATTAAAATATAAATATTATATCATACATTTAAAATCAACTTTAATTTATAAAATACCAACAATTTTTCTTGGGTCTCCAGATTGGATCCAATGGTGGAAGTTTAAATACTAATTTAAACTAACTTAAAATAGATAATTAAACTATAAATATTTAAACATGGATTTAAACTAATTTAAAATAAATAATTAAAATATAAATATCATATCATATATTTAAAATCAACTTTAATTTATAAAATACCAACAACTTTTCCTGAGTCCCCAGATTAGATCCAACGATGGAAGTTTAAATACTGATTTAAATTAACTTAAAATAGATAATTAAAATATAAATATCATATTATACATAAGCCATCAAATTTAATTTATAAAATACTAATCCAAATGAAATGTTTGGAGATATTGCGATTGGAAGAGACTCTTATTGCTAAAGTAGAGAAAGATGGAAATTCATAAATGTTTGCTTTTACTAGGTTTTATGCTCCAATGTATTAGACTATTTACAAATCAATCTTATGTACTCTTTCAATCTAATGATTGTGAACTAATAACTAATTCAATTATTTAAGATTATGTGTTACATGTAAAGAGTCACACTTTATTTACTGTTTCAAGAATTTATTGTAAAGAGCCACACTTTTAAGAATTTTCTTTCAATTTTATTTACTGTAAAGAATTTGATTTAATGTGGCAAACGTGCTTTGCACGATAAGCCGCTGCTAGTATATATATATATATATATATATATATATAATGCATTCTTTGGCAGGAAGTGTTGGGACACCTCTAGGTGGCCCTAGCACTTCCCTCCCTCAGTATCAAGGGTCATGTTAGGCTATCGTCTATTAATGATCACTAGATGTACCGTCTAATATAAAATTATATTTTTATATTTATTTTTTTCTTTCTTTTTCTTATCATATATTTTTAATATATTTAATTATTTTAAAAAAATAAAAAAATATCATTACATTAAAAGTCATTTTCTTAATCATTAAATAAAAAAATAAAAAATAAATACACGAGCGGTCAAAATGAAAGAACAAACTAATATTTTCCTAGTATTTCCTAGTATCAAACACTGTATCAGTATGTATACTGTCATACAAATGAGAAAGAAAAATACTTTGTCTATATAGAGATACAAAATTAAATTCTCCCTTTTTTAGACTGAGAAACAAGAAAAAAGAATAGAAATCTCGGATAATTTACGGGGTAAATTGATTTTTTTTCCTTGACGACGGGGTAAATTGATTTGAATCTCAATCATCGGCTTGTCGAGTAGCTACACCTTTTATCTCATACAACACGGACGTGGACTTCCCACTGCTTCTCCGTTCATCCCAGTCGGTCCGTACAAGGTTCTGGTCGTGTTCTTCTAGAGGCTTCCAAAACTGGAAATTAAAGCCCAACTCGGAAAATATATGGACGAAAATAACCTTGCTAAATCCCAAGAATGCTCCATTTTGCCTTGCAAAAACTCAAGCTGGCTCCTCTCGTAGGCAAAGTGGTTCTATTCTATAGAGGGGTAATTTAGTCAATGAATAAATACCCGTGCGAAACCCACGGATTTTCCAGTAGCTTGGTTTTCTTTCTACCCAAGCACCGTTTATATTTTCCCCATTCTCTCTCTCTCTCTCGCTTCGCACTTCTTCTCAAAATCCCCATTCCATTTTCTCTCCCAATAATATTTATTTTTCGGTTTCCATTCTGCTTTCCTCCACTGATTATTTGTCCGCAGCCATGTTCGTCTCTAGGGTTTTGTCACGTGTCCCTAGGCCAATCGTCCCACGGAGCTCCTTGCTCCTCCTCTCTGTGCCCCAAAATCAGCAGTCGGCAATCCTCTGTGACCATCTCCATTCCCTTGTTCGGGAATCCCCAAGCGCGGTATGCATCGGATACCCGCCTGTAATTTTTTTTTGTTGGTGGTTGATTGCAGCCAGGGTTTTGCTAGGGTTTTAGGTTGCTGAAAATTAAACTGATGTAGAAGGAATTTTGGATTTTTTCTGGTTCACAAAACGTCGTTTTAATTTTTTCTTTTTTGTTATAGATCATAGTCTAAGCAATTGGAGTATAAAAGAACAATTTTTTACGTTTATGTAGACTTCAAGATTTTACAGGTTTATGCTGATTGGATATTTGTTTTTTCTTTTGTTATTTATTGTTTCAAAAGTTTTCGTTTTTGGTTTCTATATTCTTGTTGTAGCAAGATTGATTGCTGTCGAAGATGAAACGGATCTTTTTTTAAGAATTGTGTAACGGTTTCTTTTGCTTATGGCTCCGCTTCATGTAACAATCATCCGAGGATAATCTGAATGATGCCTTTTGTTTTTGTTTTTAACTTTTTGACAATTGATATAGAGATTCTTTGGTATTAAGAAAGTTGTATTTTCAATCCTAAAATGTTGCCGTCGTTTCATCATCATTCATAGACGTTTGGTTTCTTTTAACGAGTTACGCATCCGCTTTTTATGTTACAGTTAGTACCAAGTCAGGTGTCTTTCTTACATCATTCAGCACCACACCTATCGATCTTCCAAAGATTTGGAGTTTCTTCATCGGCCTCTCCTGAGCCTACTGACAAGGAAAATGGGAGTAATGGGGAGAATAATGGCGCTTCTAGGAATGCAGAGCCCTCAAACACTAGCGGAGATGCTAAACTTTCGAATCAAGCTGAAGATTCAGGTTTGGAATGGAGCAAAGCTAAAGAATCAGATCCTATTTTGGAATCCCAGTCTGTTAAAAGGAGGAGAAAAGGTACTAAACGAATTGCATTTTCTGATTCAGATTCAGAGAGTGGAGAGGAGCTTTCCATGGATGATTTGGTTAAACTAGTGGCTGAGAAGGAAGAGCTTTTGAAGTTAAAGCACAAAGAGATTGAGAAGATGCAAGATAAAGTTCTCCGTAGTTATGCAGAGATGGAGAATGTCATGGACAGAACAAGACGGGAAGCAGAGAACTCGAAAAAGTTTGCCATACAGGTATACATCTTTTTCTTAAGAAGATATCCTTTTTTCACTGCTAAATGAGAGCTACTTACACTTAATCTCAGGTTTATTGTAAACATTTTTTTCCTTATCTTTGATAGTCTTCACACTGACATACTTGGGAAACATGTGGCAGAGTTTTGCAAAGAGTTTACTGGATGTCGCAGACAACTTGGAAAGAGCTTCTTTGGAAGTCAAAAAGAGTTTTGCGAAGATTGATACTTCTACAGACTCTGCTGGAGCTCTGCCACTCTTAAAAACACTTCTAGAAGGTGTTGAAATGACCGAGAAACAACTTATGGAGGTAATATTTCTCTAGACGTTGCCTGTCACCGCTCAGTCATACATGATACAGCTCCCTGATTAAATGTATAAAGTTAAACTGCCTTGCATATTACAGTAATTTTTAAAAGAGAAATGCTAGGCGTGGGAAGGCCAACTGGCCTTTCCTCTTTTTTTTTTTTTTTTTTTTTCACTGGATGAAATACACGAAAAATATATTACTGTTCATTTGAATAATCTAACTGTTTAAGTCCACTTTTTTCTTTTCATGTATTTCCTGGGACTTTAGCATTATTAGTTTAATAAAGTAACATTATCATGTTAACTGTTTGTAAAATGAAAAGAAGAAAAACTATCAAATGTGTTTTGATATTGTACGTCAGATTGTAAAGTTACTTTTATTATAAAGTAAATCTAAAAAATTTCATGAAATTATATCAGTTTGTAGGTTTATTTTGTGTAATCTTTTTGTATTTGTAACTGTTCTAGTAAAGTTACTTTTATTATAAAGTAAATCTAAAAAATTTCATGAAATTATATTAGTTTGTAGGTTTATTTTGTGTAATCTTTTTGTATCTGTAACAGTTCTAGTAAAGTTACTTTTATTATAAAGTAAATCTAAAAGATTCCATGAAATCATATCAGTTTGTGGGTTTATTTTGTGTAATCTTTTTGTGTCTGTAACAGTTCTAGATGAAAAAATGATAGTTTTGCTTCTTTTCATTATACAAATAGTTAACATGATAATGCTAAAGTCACAGGAAATACATGAAAAGAAAAAAGTGGACATAAGAAGACAAATAAGAAGACAAAAAAAAAAGAAAAAAAAGGGAAAGGCCAGTTGGCCTTCCCACATCAGACGGGAGAGAAAAATGGGAGCCCAAATCGGGCTCCCTAGCATTTCTCTTTTTTAAAAAAATGGCTTGTCCTTTTTTTTTTTTTTTTTTCTGATGATATAAATTATTGCAAAATGTGCTTTGCAGCTATAATCTGAGGTACAAGCCCCTAAGTTGTAATTTTCTTTAATTTTTTCATTTTGGGTTAATACATTTCTTTAGTCAACATTTTGCATGTGGTTGTGCTTGGAATATTTTGCCTTTTTGTGATGTAAGATGGTAAGTTAGAGGCTAAATCCATTGATTTAAGGCTCATGAATTCTTTTGTTTCAGGTATTCAAAAAATACGGAGTAGAAAAATTTGATCCCATGGATGAACCATTTGATCCACATAGGCATAACGCTGTCTTCCAACTGCCAGATGGTTCCAAGCCTCCAGGCACTGTTGCTGCAGTTCTTAAGGTATCAATTTTAGTAAGCCAGTTGTTTTCTTTGTATAATCTTTATATCATTACAGATTAGTTTCATAATGGATGCAGACACATGTAGGGGCGAATTTAGACATTTTAAAATTGGATTTTCCCACCTTCATTTTAATATATATGAAACTAAGACATTTTCTATTAGAGCCATTCTACTAATTATTCCTACACACCACATCACACTTAATTTATTATTATTATTATTATTTTGTTTATTCTTGCTAAACTAAAGGAAATATTCTACTTATCATTCATACACCATATATTTGGTAAGGAAAAAAATAAGAAAAATAAAAACATCATGCGTGGTGTGTGATGGAGGGATAATGAGCATAAATTTTCCTTCTATTATGGTTCGTTTCTGCCCTTCTTTTAAGTGGGTCCTATTCCATCAAACACTGTTTGTTGTTAATGGCGTTCAAGGGCTGTTGGCAGCCTATGAAGTTTTGGAATTCTAAACGTCTAATTATGAGTATTTTGTTTTGTATTGCAGTCAGGATACTTGCTTTATGATCGAGTTATTAGGCCGGCTGAAGTTGGAGTAACTCCGGCAGTGTTGAATGCGGCTGACGATAGTGCAAGCTGAAAAGGGCCCTCTAGCTTGAAGAACAGACTCCCTGGAGTTTTTACTAATAATCATGTTAAAATTTTGCGCTTGTTTGAGGGAAAGATTAGCGTAATGTTTTTCTTGTTTGACCGGCTTTAGGAACCATCTTGAGCACAGCACAAAGTGACAATTTTATATTTCTTCCCGGCTCAATCGTTGGCTTATTGTTGTCATTGAAGTCGAAGACGGATGCCGCAAAAGGGTCTTGTTACAATAAAATATTCTGCTTATGGCGAACTTGATGGAGTACGCTTTCATGAGATGCCGCTTAGCCTTTGGCTGATGTCTACTCTCAAGTGTTGCCGTCTCTTTACCTGTAGCCTTGTGACTGTTGTGGTGCTCTTCTTTGGCTATTTCAGCCATTGCCATAGTCTGCCTGGACATATGAACGAGACAGACCTGAAATTAAGCAAGAAATTTGACTAGATCTCTCTCTCATCCAATTCTTATGTTATCTAAAGGATATCTGAAGGATAGGCATTACTAGTCTGGCTATTTGTAAGTTACAATTTTTTAAAAATGATTTGTACAAATTTTAGACAAATTTCATACAAATCTTCGTAAAAAAGTAAATTTCATATAAAAATAGTGAAAAAAGTCAAAACCTATTATTTATTAGTAAAATCTACCTTTTTAGAAAATAAAACTTGTCTATTTAAAATTTGTATTTAACATTTTCCACATTTTTACATTTTTTCTTCTGGGTATGGGTTCTACGACAGATGTTTCGACATAACATGGTTGTTGTGAAAAGGAAGTGTATCATTTTCAGTTACGAATATTGGACGCTGAAATCGGCACGTCAAACTTTGCAAAGGCAGTGATTCCCCGGCCAAACAGTCATGTTTCATTTCCAAGTATTCCGAGCCGTAGCTTCCTCGAGCACCTTTCCGGATGATTTCTTGAATCCACCAATCTGAACAATCAAGACTCCATGATAAAGCTTCTAACTAGCTGTCTCCGCGCTGGATACCAAAGATTGCATGTGAAGTGTGAACTCCATACCAGAAAGCTATGAAATATTAAGCATAAACGTACCATCAGTGGTGAAACAGCGTGAACAGACAACACCACTATCAAGTCATCATGTGCTTGCTCATTATGCACTACTGAACTTACTAGCCTCGATATTTATATAAAGCTATAAGACAAACCAAGGCTACGACTTAGTTACAGAATTAAGCAGTATCACATTCAGATAGTTGACCGTACAATGTCCCATGGCCATAGCTACCAAATACTGGCGTCGTGTAATTGCAGGAGCAATTTCTTCAGACCATTTTGTTTCGGCAAACACCGAACATCAACGGGTTGACCAAACCCCACTTGAATCTCTGTTCTGACCAACAGAGTCGTCGTTGCTATTGTGGCCTTTCAAGCACAAACCCAAATCCAAATGGCTTATATTTGAATCCTGCAAGCCAAGTTTATTATTGTCAGACTCCGGCATTATACAACACAAACTCAATCAATCATTTTTCAGTTCAATGTTGTAGGCACCACAGAAATTCACTTCATATTCAAACATCTATCAGTTTGCTGCCATGTTGATCTTAACTTCAGCAATGATGCACAAAAAAATCTATGCACAGAAACCATAAGTAATGCCAGACCAAGAACATCGGACCAAACTTTATACCGCAGTATGGGATGGCTACTAGAAATCTATCCAGAATGGTACATTTCTAGAAAAATGAATAATTAGTAATTTTGAAGATCGCAAAGGGACAATGCCGAGCTTAAACAGAATAGCATGAGCAGTTGGGACCCTCAAATAAATTAATTGGCTTTATGTGAGAAATTACTTCCAACTTCCGAAGATGAGTAGCAAGTTGCAACAGAAGAGGAATCCTAGAATGAGAAAATAATTAACTTTCACACTTCAGCTTAAGTAAAATGGAATGGCATAAACAACTAACTCTAGCCCGGAACAAGGAACAAGACAAACACCGGAAAACAGAAAAAATAATATGATTATACGAGGATTATCATCCGTTCCCACTTCCCGCCTTTTTTTTTTCTATGGAATTGAGAAAACAGAGGAAGATTAAACCTAAGTTAGATTTAACAGCATCACCTGAGTTTCTTTTTTCGGAACTTCATCGATGTTCAGCTTCAGATAATGGTCGGTCTGAATTTTGTTACCTTCATCTTCCACATTTTTATTATACGTCTTTTTCTGTTCTTCTAGCACAGCAATCTGCGCAATCACCAGTGATTAACTCTTGCGCATGAAAAGGGGAAATTTTGGAAAGAAGAGCAACAACAAGAAGTCTACTTTCTCTGATCTAGTGTAATAATCCTCAACCGAGTGATCCAGTTGCTAGAAATTATCAACAAAGAGGTGAAAAGAAAAGAGCGCACGGGCTTTAGTTGGTTTGCAAGAAACCGTCAACTAAATTCCCAACAGTTTTCCTAAGAATTCTCAAGTCCAACGTCAATTCGCTGAAGCTGTTAAAATTCCACGGAACGCACAAAATAAAGGACCACAAAATCATGGAAATGAAGCCATAGTAAAAGAAGAATTTTTCGGCTTTTCCAGTACAGTGCCGGCATCGAAAAGGAATTTTATTTAACCCCCCCCCTTCCCCCTCCTTCCCCCCCAAAAAACCATAAACAAATTCTTATATAAATTCAAAATCCAAGTAAAACAAAACTTGGTCTGCGCACAAATGAAAACAAAACCCTAGAAAGACGAAACCACTACACGTACCAGCTCAAAAGAAAACAAACCCCGCAACTTCTAAAGAAAAACCCTCCAGGGTCCCGATAATTCCGTTAAAAAACCCTATGTTCACAAAATAATACATATATTGAGTGTATGTTTACAGGAGTGTAGCGGAACTTCCGTCTCGGTGGCTCGTCGGCAGAGCCAGCGGAGGTGGTTTCAGAGACGGTGCTGGGAGAGATAGGGGTCCAGCGGCAGAGAAGGAGGCGAGAGCTGCCGTTGGATTGGGAGTGGGAGCTGTGGTAGTTGAATCTGGATTGAGAAACGTGGACCCACTTCTTCTTCCACTTCCTCACTGGGCCGCTGAACACGGCGGTAGATGGTCCGTACCGGGAAGACGCCCGGCCAAGCCTCGACCCGACTCCCTCCATATTCGGAGCCCGGAGGACAATCTCGCGCTCCGGGCGGTGTGCGTTTTGTCCTCGTAATGTGAGAGACGGGCAGTCCGGAGTTAGCTCAGTTGAGAGCGAGACAGGACTGCATCTGCTAAATGGATACCAAGAAAGGAATACGACGCCGTTGTAACTATACCGTTTATGATTTATATGTTGGTCTCCAACACTGCAATGCTCTCTCGGATTGCACCCGAATTGCAGCGCAACACGTACGATACGGGTAGGGGGCAAGAAGAGTAGCCCTGGACCCACCTGCTCTCCGTTGTCCTGGACCCGTCTGCTCGGCCCAAACCCCCAGCCCAATTTGTGCTCACTTCGTACATATTCATATTTTTTTGTTTTGTTTTAGCGATTAGAATAAAAAGTATTTTATCTCATCTTTTTATTATAATTATTTTAAATTTTTATATAAAATATAATAATAAATTTAATTTTTTTAAATTTTTAAAATAATAATTATATTAAAAAATAATATTTTAATAATATTTTTTTTTAAATATCATCTTTTATTTAAAATCTTCAATTCTCGTCTCAAACCAGTCCGATATCTATTTGTTGTACTCTTCCTCTTAGCGACAGGGAGCTTAGGTTGTAGCTCGATCCTACCGGTAGTACAATATTTCTGTCTTTTCAAGTTTGTATAAAAAATGCCAAATCTATCTTGTTGGTTGTCTCCATCGGTACCATCCTAATTTAAATGTTTGGTGAAAAATGTCATTTCCAGCTATTCATTTGTCACACGTAAATTTTTGTAAATTTGTCTTTATAGTAATTTTTTGTCTGATTGAATGATTCTATAGTTTCATAAGCTAAAATATTAATGTGGTTTTTTGTTTTATTGAATTATTTTTTTTAATGGGTCACGGAGTAACAGCCCTAGGTAGGATTTGATGGTCCAAAACAATTCCCATTACATAATTACATTCATACCCCTGTCTGCTGTATAGGCCACATGAAGCAAGCAACAAGGCCTACATTTTCGGGCACAACCTGATCACTTCTAAATTTATCTAAGCGATCCAGGTGGATTCCAAACTGTACTCCAGTGAATTGGGTTTGTATTTTGGTATTTAACGTGATACATCAAATTGTTAAATTATTATTATTTTTTTTTTAAATAAATCTAATTAATTTTATGAAATCACGTCAATTTAAAAATTATTTTATGTATTTTTTTTCACTTTTGTAGTAGTTTTCTTTAAAAAAATCAATTATTAATATCTATTTAAACGAAAATAAAAAATAAAGCTCTGGAATCGAGCTTTATTCCAAAACCAATCTTGACTCTTCCAAATAAATTTTTAATGCTACTTTGTAAGCTTGCTTGTAATGCATGGCACAAAATCTTCCAAATGATTAATCCCTTTTGGATGGTAAGCCAAGGGCACATGAATGTGGGATAAAGTATGGTAGAGGATAAGCCCAAATAAATTTTAGTTTAGCAAAAAATAATGAAGGATGAAGGCCATCCTAACCAATCATATGATCGCATGATTACCTAATAATCCCCATCTTTTTCCTTTCTCTTTAATTAATGATCTAGTAAGCAACATCTACTTATGATGTTTTTTTTTTAAAAAAAGGAAAGAAAAGTCCAAAAGTAATTAGGTGAGGTAGTTCAATCCAAAGTCTAAAATATAAAAGGCTTTTGAATGCCAATGCATTAAGATCAATAAATCTTTTCAACTTTTCAACACTTCACATTTTATTTTTTTTTAAAATTTTTGTTATTAAATAATTTTTATATAAATAGTAAATAAAAAATTAGAAATATTTAAAAAAAATAAATTAAAATTTTTTTTTTTAAAAAATATTAAAAAATATAAAATATAGAGTGTGAATGAATAGTAAAAAGTTGTGTAGCAAAAACCATTTAGACCTATCTGATTCGTGATGACACCCAAGTCCTGACCACGACTTTTTGCCCCCCCCCCAAAACGCATTATGTCGTTTTGCTTTTTTCATCACCAAGCAAGCATAATATATGCCCTTTTTCTTGAGTTTAATTACCTAAATGCCACTTCCTTTCTTTGCATTATTCGGGACGATCAGATATAGTATAAAGGGCCCCACCGGGTCCATCAAAATCCTTCTTCTCGCTCTCTCTCTTTCCTCTAGTTGCTTCCGTCACTCACTCTGTGTCCCTCTCACAAGCACTGAGACCAAAGCCACTGAGATCTGAAACCCCAAAACCCCTGCTTCAAAGACGATCTTGGGTAAGCAATTCTTTGTATTTTTGGCTTGTGTAAGCATTTTTCTCTGCTGAGCTCTCGGCTCTCTGTTCTGTTCTTTGGTTACAATTTAACTCTCTCCGTCTCACTGTCTGTGAAATCTCGTTTTTCAGTGCTGTTTGGTTTCTGGGTTGTAGTTGTCTTGATCCTGAATAGTTAAGATGTTTGGGTGTTCTGGAAAAGCTCTTGTCTTGAGATTGTGAATGTTGGAGTTTGAGCTTGAGATCTTGGTTTGAAGCTTGTTTATTGCTTCACGGGGATCTTTAATTTTGGATTAGTGATTGATTCGGTTAATTAAGTATGCCTTGAGTGGACAGCACGTTCTGTACTTCTGTTTTGTTGCTGAGAAAATGTGGAAGTGTGAAAGGAGTTATCATTTGTAGATTTCAGGGGACTGAACTATGCTCCATGCTGTTAAGGGAAAATGCGAGAAGGAAACAATTGGATTTTTCATTCTTTCGGTTTATGTTATGTGAGATATCAATATATGAAAATCTCAAGCTTCCAGTGGAAGGGAGGTTTTTGTTATCTCGAGTCCCGAACTGTAGATTCAGAATGTCAGCTTTGCTCCCCCCCCCCCCCCACAACAGACTCTCACTCTCTCTCTCTCTCGCTCTCTCTCAGTAATGAGATGTTATGATTTCTAAAGTTCTGCAAGTTCGTTTCATTTTTGTAATGTGTGCACTCACCTATTCGGATCCACCATCGATCACTTTATGGTTTTGAGTAGTTTCTGGTATTTGATTTTTTTTTTTTTTTTGATGAGTAGTATTTGATTTTTTTTTTTTTTTTTATGCCCAACTGGATGGGATAGGGTGAGTTGGAGATCAAAATTTTGACGTGGGTCTGAATTCCTCCGGGCTCCATTATTCTAGAGTTCTCTAAATACTCTTATTCACGAGCATTTCTACAGATTCGTTTTCCATCTTTATGACTGCTGTAGACCGGCAGGCGTGTTATTTTTGTCCGCTAAGTCAGAATTTCGTTCTTGTCATTAAGGTATTAGGATTTGGCTCATGTTCATTGCACTTTGTGTACTTTAGATAAGAAAACTTGATAGTGCGGAAAATAGCATGGAATGAATTTATATTCCCACCATGCTCTGGAATGCAGGTTAGATTGTAGTGTTGACGTGAATGGCGGTGAATGATGCACAAAATCCCCTTCTTGGAGAAACATGCGGTTCTTTACTGCAGAGACTGCAAGTAAAATTGTCTTTCTTGTTTTGACTGCCAGCATCTGTTTACTGCTCATACATATGGTCTATGCAAATTGGCTTCTAAATTAATCCATTATTTGCTTTAGGAAATATGGAACGAGGTTGGGGAAAGTGATGAGGAACGAGACAAGATGCTTCTTCAGTTAGAGCAGGAGTGCTTGGACGTATACAAGAGGAAGGTTGAGCTGGCTGCAAAGTCAAGGGCACAGCTTCTTCAGGCCTTATCAGATGCCAAACTTGAACTTTCCAGTCTTCTATCAGCCCTTGAAGAGAAAAGTTTTGTTGGGATTGTGAGTAATTATTAAATTTATGCTTGCATTGCCAGGGTATTTTAGGAAGTATAATGTTAATTTTTTAGTTAATTTATATTATAACAAGAAATTTTACATTTTTATTTATTTAATAATATTATTTAATATAATGGTTTGATTACAGCCGGAGGAGGCTTCAGGGACAATCAAAGAGCAGCTTGCAGCTATAGCACCAGTAATTGAACAGCTTTGGAAACAAAAGGAGGAGAGAGTAAAAGAGTTCTCTGATGTTCAATCACAGATTCAAAAGATATGTGGAGAAATTGCTGGGAACTTGAACCCTAACGATCAGGTTGAGACTCCTGCAGTTGATGAGGCTGACCTATCTGTGAAGAAGTTAGATGAATATCATGCACAACTTCAAGAACTTCAAAAAGAGAAGGTAAACTTTTATATTGATGACCAGTGCATTACTTGCATTGAGTTACTGATTTTTTTTTTATCTGGCAGAGTGAAAGGTTGCAAAAGGTCCTTGAGTTCGTGAGCACTGTGCATGATCTTTGTGCTGTCCTGGGGATGGACTTCTTCAGTACTGCAACGGAGGTTCACCCAAGCTTAAACGACTCTACTAGTGTGCAATCCAAAAGCATTAGTAATGATACTCTATCTAGGCTGGCTAAGACAGTCTTAGCATTAAAAGAAGATAAGCAGCAGAGGCTGCACAAGGTAACCTGTCTAGTTTTTTTGACTGTTGGTTCTATACTTCTATTGAGATTTTGACCATTTTTCACGTTCTTTTTACTTGGTAATGCTTCACTTCTGCTACTTGTTGTCACAATTTCGAGAAAAACACTCCCATCTTTGCTTAGCTGAAATTATATAAATATATTGATTTTTATGTGGAGTAAATATATGTGGAGAGTAAATATATGTAAATATATGAATTCCTCCTTTTCTATAACAATGTTGTACCTTTTTAGCCAAAAAAAAGGGTAGCACAAAATCTGTTGCAATGGATTTTGCTATCGCTGGATATGATATGTAGTTTATGTCATTTAGCACATGTTTATAGCACATGTTTTTAGCACATGTTCATGTCATACTTTTTAAAATTTCTATATTTTTACGTGTGACATGTTGTAGAATTTGAACATCTTCCTTCAGTTAGAGAAATAAAAACTTCTAGTTTCATATGGTTATTTCATTATTGCTTGATATCTTATAGGGATGTAAAACGCATATAACTTCAGGTAGGTTGTAAATGTCATTGTGTTGTACGAGGAGCCACATTTAAAGTTCTCTGTTATATTTCCTTCTATAATTCAGTCTCCCATTTTTAAGGAGCTTGGACTGTCTTTGAATGCTTTATCGGCTTTAATTTTGACGTCTTGACTTGCATATTACAGTAAATCGATGTAACTTTCGCTTGCATCTCTAATACACAGCTTCAAGAATTAGCAACTCAGCTAATTGATCTATGGAATCTGATGGATACCTCCCTCGAAGAAAGGAGATTGTTTGATCATGTTACCTGTAACATATCTGCTTCAGTAGATGAAGTGACTGTTCCAGGGGCTCTTGCTTTAGATCTGATTGAGCAGGTATTTAAAGTCTTCTAAGTTCACAGAACTGAAAGATTGAATAAGTGATGGTGGCTTGTTTGTTGTTAAGGCTGAGGTGGAAGTTGAAAGGCTTGATCAACTGAAAGCAAGCAGGATGAAAGAAATTGCTTTTAAGAAGCAAGCAGAGCTTGAAGAAATATATGCCCATGCTCATATAGAAATAGATCCAGAGGCTGCTCGAGAAAACATTATGGCACTTATTGACTCTGGTGATATTGAACCTGCTGAATTACTGGCTGACATGGATGATCAGATAGCAAAAGCAAAGGATGAAGCTTTCAGCCGAAAAGACATATTGGACAAGGTTGAGAAATGGATGTCAGCCTGTGAAGAGGAGAGTTGGCTTGAAGACTACAATCGGGTATGATAGTCTCTCTTCTTTCTATGATTTTCTATGGTTCGGACCACGGTGATCAAGAAAAAATGGGTTTTATAGACACAATACTGATGTCCTCCTGTTCAAATCCAAAAAATGAGAATGAATTATATGTTAACTACAACTGTCCCACGGGATGCAACTTCAAGGATGGATTTATCATTATGAATTTTGGCATGTGTGCAATTAACATGAATTTGTGATTATGCTATTATTTGTATTGAGTTCCACATCAAATATCCACACACATGTTTGCCTTTCCTTCCCATAGTATTTAGAACACGAAGAGGAATTATGGAAAGTGAAATGAAAAATTTATTATGTTATTGAATGGTTGAAAGGTGAAAGAACTCTGTTTCTGTTGAGTAACACAGTTGCTTAGCGAGAATTCACTACAATATCTTCCTTGCCCCCAATCTACAAAGTACATGAAGACTCATATTGCGTCTCGTTTAGTCAAATGTGCTTAAAGAGCTCAATTTATCTCTTCAATGAAGAACCTTTAGTTATTCAGAATATCTCTGGTACGCAATAGGTCCATGCCAATAATTGCCTGATTTTATAACATTGGATAAGCATATATGTCCCTGTTTCATAGTGAGACACATCCATCTGACTAGAGACTAGCAACAGGCGATAAAGATTATTGAATAAATGTAATGCTTTATGTTTGTTTTTCTCACTGCTGACTTTGGACATTTCAAATCCCTGTTGAAACAGGATGAAAACAGGTACAATGCAAGCAGAGGTGCACACTTAAACCTCAAGCGTGCAGAAAAGGCCCGGATTCTGGTCAACAAAATTCCCAGTATGTGTAGAATCTGAGGACTACCATAGTAATAGTGGCTTGATTGAGCATGCAGTTATTATATTTTTGCAGAATTTGATGTGCATTAGTAGATGGAATCTGTCTGTGCATCTGTGTATTTAGGGCTTTTACTGCGTCAACTTTAGACATTAGTGTACTTAGCAGTGGATGTCGTACGCCTGTAGATGAGTGGAGAGAGCAGACCTTTAACTGGGTCATGGACAAAAATTGACTATCTTCTTGCTGAGACTTTGGAGGCTTAATTAACTTTAATGTCAATCAGCAACAGGCCCGATGCAATGAAATGATTCTTTGTGGATTGCTTTGAGGTGGTAGGTAGCTTTTATTTAGACTCCCATTATGCGCAACTCCAAGAAGTAGTTCTGTTGGTGGATTGTGTAAACTGTAATCTTCATTGTTATATGAGTTCTACTGAATGTGTAATTGACTGAATTTTCATTTGATTGGATTTTGTGGCTTTTCAGCACTGGTTGACACATTGGTTGCCAAAACTCGGGCTTGGGAGGACGATCGTGGCGTATCATTTACGTATGATGGTGTTCCTCTTCTTGCAATGCTAGATGAATATGCCATGCTCAGGCATGAACGAGAAGAAGAAAAACGGAGGTTGAGGGTAAGTTTTGATTGACGGGATGATCAACCGGATCACTGATAATTTTATGGGTTCATGCATGCGTCTAACATTGAACAGCACAATCCCAATTTGCGAGGCCTACTTTCATGTTTTTGGGGGCTTCACATATACTATTTCGAATGAATCGCTGACTAGGATCACAACCTTTGTGATTTGTAGGATCAGAAGAAGTTCCATGAGCAGCAAAACACAGAACAAGAAGCCATTTTTGGTTCAAGGGCCAGCCCTGCTCGACCTGTCGGTACAAAGAAGGTAGTGGGCCCTCGTACGAACGGCAATGCCAACGGAACTCCTACCAGACGATTATCTCTTAATGCCCATCAAAATGGGGCCAGGTCGACGACAAAAGACGGAAAGAGGGATAATAACAGGCCAGTTGCCCCCGTGAACTACGTAGCCATATCGAAAGATGATGCTGCCTCCCATGTTTCTGGTACCGAACCAGTTCCGGCCTCACCCTGATTAAAATGAGGGAGAGATCTGTAGGCTTTACACCCATGTGAGATTACTATTGTTACTACTCGTTGTTTAATGCTGTAGGATATGATCGATGAAACAGTAGGTAAAAATGCGGATAAAAGTGTTGTAGCTCTGAATGGGATATTGACTCGTGGAAGCTTTTTCAATCGTGTTGCATTGACCTGTTCAAGTTTGATACATGGCGGCAAATCCCAGATGACTCTGTTAGTACGGCCGCCGCAAAGAAACGACGCACTTCCGATTGATTATTTAGACAGTTAAAAACTATAATCACGCGGTATTCATGCGAAGTTATGATGTGATATTTTTGTGATAGGATAAAACTAACAGTATGACGATATCTATTTTCTAAGAGGATTTAAGATTTTTTTCAATATAAAATATGCCAAAAAACAGAACTCACCGGTCGAGAAGGATCAGTTTGTTTTCCAAGTTCGAACATAGAACCAAGTGTTGTGTATTTGCTGCTTCCTCAACAATCGTGACATGATTCTTACGTAGATACTATCGGTTAAAAAAAGTGATCTAGAGGCTTGTGAAACAGCGTCGTCTCTCAGCAGTTCGACCTGTGAAAATCATCGTGTGTCTCTCTACGTGACTGCACGCATCTTTTTCTCTCTCTTCCCGATTTGATGGTGAGTGAGAATGAATCGGCGAAGTTACTCTACAAGTCGATGAGTTGCAAAAGCATGAACCTCTCTTGTTGCTTATAACTGTGACTCTCTCTCTCTCTCTGATGCAGTATCTATAACTCTAATCACTTCTAATACGAGACAGTAGCATCCTTTAATCTGATACGTTCAATTGCAATTGCTATTATCAGGTTGTTTATATGCGATGGAAAGAGGGCTCAGGATTCCCCAAAGCAAACACACCAAAACCACCAATTCCCTCCTCGTTTCCATCATGAACCAGCTCGTAAAGGTCATCTTTTCTCCTTTACATATTGACGCAAGACCCCACTACGTAACGGAACAATTACATAATTTTCTGACATCTCACCAGTGAATCTAGTCTCAGGATCAAACATGCACTTTATTAATTCATCAAAAACTACTCTAACTTGTATAGCTTTGATCCTTAAATAGGCCATCAAAGTGCCTGACTACGTAAAAACAATCAAAGACCAACTAGGACTCAATTACGATAATACTAATTGGGAGTTATCCCTTATTGAGTAAACTTAAAATAACTACTGGCTGAGCCTTATTCTGATAATTATCTATTCGACGTCGTTGAGTCCTTCATGTACTCAGACTCCGTCAATTCTCTCCGCCCCCAAAAATAATTTGACTCCGATGGATGCCGAGACTGATAAAGCTCGTACAGATCAGGAGCAAGACGTTGGACTTCCTCTATTTTTAATTGCAACAATCGGATAACGGTCTATTCTTCCACTTGACTAGAAATTTCTGATATCCTCCATGCCTTGCCGACACTATTTGATCATCCAAAATGTCTTCTATGGTCTCTCGAGGTTTGTAATTCTTAGGCAACGCCGCTATTGTGGTCTTCTCTCCTGGTGTGGAATCATCCCCTGGATAAGGAGTCAAATCCTCCACATTGAAAATGGGACTAAACTGTATGTCTGCTGGCAGTTCAAGTAAATACGCATTTGAACCCAAACGTTGCAGTACCTTGAAGGGTCCAGCTCGGCGGGAATGTAGTTTGGTCAGTGATCCTAGGGGGAACCTTTCCAACCGGATGTTAGTCAGAACAAGGTCCCCCAAGTTGGAACTCGACATGCCGACGGTGACCATTTGCTTGTTGCTTGTATTTTTCGTTGCTGCAGGTTATACGATCACGTACTTCTTGGTGGATTTCTTGTAAGTGCTTGCAGAAGTCAGTGGCTCCTTCGCTGACTCGTGGAGGTAACGGTAGTGGGACAAGATCAAGTGGTGCTCTCGGCTTAAGTCCAATGACTATTTCAAAAGGTGATCGGCTCGTGCTGCGATTAACCGAATTGTTGTAAGTGAATTTAGCATGCGGAAGAAGGAGATCCCACGTGGTACCATGGTCTGCAACCAGGCAGCGCAGTAAGTTTCCCAGACTCCTATTGACGATCTCTGTTTGCCCGTCGGTCTGTGGATGAAATGCACTAGAGAATTGAAGCTTGGTTCCCGTTTTGGCCTATAGTGTTTTCTAGAAATAGCTCACGAATGATTGTTTTGGGTATGCCATGCAGCTGCACCACCTTAGAAAAAAATAATGCAGCAACTTGTGAGGCGTCATATGTTCAGCTACAAGGGAGAAAATGGGCCATTTTGGAGAAACAATCTACCACTACAAAGATAGAGTCGTGTCCTCAAATAGTACGTGGAAGCCCGAGGACGAAGTCCATGGTTAGATCCTCCCATGGGTGATCAGGTACGGGTAGTGGGGTATACAACCCCGTGTTGTTCCTTTGTCCCTTAGATAGTTGGCATATTCTACAGTGTTGCACTACTCTTTGGACATCCCGTTTGATGCTTGGCCACCAAAATTTGTCTTCAACCAATTGGGTGGTTTTGTCATGTCCAAAGTGTCCCGCAATTCCGCCGGAGTGCAACTCGCGAATGACAAAGTCTCTCATACTGGTGTCTGGTAGGCATAGTCGGTTGTGAAAGAAAAGGAATCCATCATGAAGGGTGAACTCCGTATGTTGTGGAGAGGGTCCGGATTGCAACTTTGTATATATAACTCCAAGCTTGGGATCAGCATGGTACTCTGCCTTGATGGCGTCAAATCCTGTTGTGGTCGCCGTGAGGGTAGTGAGCAGGGCAGCTTTGCGACTCAAGGCGTCGACGACCTTGTTTTCAGACCTAGCTTTGTGCTTGAGGACAAAAGAGAACTGCTGGAAAAAGTCCACCCACCAGGCATGTTTGGCATTCAAGTGTTTCTGAGATTGGATGTGCCGCAGGGAATCATGATCTATGTAGAGGATAAATTCTCTGTGAATGAGATAATGTTTCCAGTGGCGTAGTGCTTGCACTAGTGCATAGAATTCAAGATCATAGGTCAAGTAGTGGCGCCGGGTTTTGTTTAGTTTCTCGCTGAAAAACGCAATGGGGGTGTCCTTGCTGACTAAGTACCCCTCCAATCCCGATATGAGATGCATCGCATGCCACTTCGAAGGGATGTTCGAAATTTGGTAGCCTCAAAACAGGGGCCTCTGTTAGCTGTTGCTTAATGATTTGGAAGGCTCGTTCCGCTGCTATGGACCATAAAAAAATCCTTTCTTGGTGCACTTGGTAATCGGCACCATAATGCTGTTAAAGTTATGAATGAAACACCTATAGAAAGATGCAAGCTCGTGGAAGCTGCATGCATCATGTACGTTGGTCGGGGTGGGCCAATCTCGGATAGCTTGTACCTTCGAAGGGTCCGTAGAAACCCCTTGATTAGAGATGAAGAATATGAGGAATACCACAGAATTTGTTGCGAACGTGCACTTCTTTAAGTGTATGGAGAAACTTTCGAAACGTAGAACCTGTAAGACTTATCAAAGGTGGCTCAAATGGTTAGCATAATCGCAGCTATAGACGAGGATGTCGTCGAAATAAACTACGACAAACTTGTTTATAAACGGTCGCAAAATCTGTGTCAAAACTCGCATGAATGTGCTTGGGGCGTTTGTCAACCCGAATGGCATCACCAACCACTCAAAAAGGCCATCTTTTGTTTTGAAATCAATCTTCCCCTCATCGCCCGGACGTAATTGGATTTGATGGTAACCACTCTGCAAGTCGATCTTAGAAAAAATATTCACGCCATGTAATACGTCTAGCATGTCGTCCAAACGAGGAATGGGAAAGTGATATTTTACCGTAATTTTATTGATTGCTCGACTGTCGATGCACATGCGCCAGCTGCCATCCTTCTTGAGTGTAAGTAATGTAGGTACTGCACAAGGACTAAGGCTCTCCCGAATGAAACCTTTGTCAAGCAACACTTGGACTTGTTGTTGAAGCTCTTTGTGCTCGGCTGAGCTCATCCTATAAGCTGGCAAGTTGGGTAAGGTTGCCCCTGGGATCAGATCGACGGCATTCTGAATGTCCCTCATTGGTGGTAGCATCTGAGGTAGTTCATCTGGTGTGACATCCGAACATTCCTTCAAAAGCTCTGTTATCTCTGGTGGTGGTGTTTCCATCGTTGGTGGGGTGCTAGTTGCTTTGGCGATAAGTGCAAACACAATACCACAATCTTGAGTTGCTTGCGTGAAACCTTGTAGTGCTAGTATTCGGTCCTTGCCAGATAGATAGTCAAAGTCATGGATCGGCATTGGTTTTAGAGTCACTTTCCTGCCTCTATATAGGAAGGAATACGAATTTTGGTAACCATCATACTTCACTCATCGGTCGTATAACCAAGGCCGTCCCAAGAGTAAATGGCAGGCTTTCATCGGGATCATGTCACAACGTATAGTATCAACATAGTGTCACCCAAGAGAGAAGGTAATCGTGCATTGATGTTTCACTGGGATTGAAGTATCATCAACCCAGCTTAATTTATATGGTTGTGGGTGTTTGTCTATTGGAAGCTTGAGTTTTTGTACGATCTCCTGAGAAATCACATTTATTCCGCTTCCGTTATCGATAATAAGGTTCAGAGACTTCCCTTGATGTTCCACCTGAGCATGAAATATATTATTGCGCAACTAATCATCGCTAGCTGGTTCTTCTTTCTCTGTCCTATTAATACTCGTTATTATTGCGCAACTAATCATCGCCAGCTGGTTCTTCTTTCTCTGTCCTATTAATACTCGTTGGATCACACAAACAGGTAGTTTAGACCCCTCAAGTACTTCTTCAGGTTCTGTGGTCTCCAGGTCTTCATCGATATTTGATGCTTCTTTCTCTTTTACTGTGCTGAATTGGTTCTCACATGCTAGGGACAACCTCTGGTAGGACACACTACGGCGAAATGCCCTCGTCCTCCACATTTATAGCATTCTTTAATCTTGCCTTTGCCAACATCACGTTCAGAAGTTCCCTTTTCTGGTGTCGTTTGAGTCTTGCGCCAGGTGCAGTCACTTAGTGAAAATTGATTCATTTGAATTGGATTACTTTTCTGTGCCGAACTCGACTAGTTGGACGTGGTCCTATGTAATGGGGAAACTCCATATTGTTGTTCCAGGAGGAGTGCCAATTGGTAAGCCTTTTCGATGCTCGTTAGACGAACGATAAGTAGGTCCTTCTGAATGTCATCTCGTGGCCCTGCTTTGTAACGTGCGATTGATTGTCGATCTGTTTCGGATACTCGGCTTCGGATACTAAGTTCATGGAATCTGTTGGTATAATCATCTACTGCGGTCGATCCTTGCCTTAATAATAATAACTCTTCAAACAACATCTCCTCATAATCGATCGGTAAGTATTTCTCTTGCAATTTTAATTTGCATCTCGAGGGGTTCACCTTAGATGTATTTGGGAAGGCGGACAAGCAAGTTCGTGCAGGACGAGCAAATTTGTATGTCAAATCTCACATCATATGTATGACTATCATGTGGAAAGGCATTGAATGCCTGTGCCTCTAGACCAACCTCTAGTTAAATCTTTGAGGTTCCAATCCTCGATGTCTGCACCTTTTAGTAACCTTGCATAATATATATATCTACGATGCTGTAATTTCAAAATGTCCAATATTGATCCCAAATTCAAAACAAAAGAAAAAATTGAGAAACATTGACAGGTGGTGGCTCTTAATGAGTCAAGCTATACAAAATATACAATATCTATAAACTCTTCGTGCTATACTCATCAAGGAAACCAAAATTTCTTTTATTTTTTTCCCCATTCAAGGTAAACATAATTTCAAAGCCTGCCTGACCTTTTGGAGATGGAGAAGCTTCTATCAAATTCCTTTTCTAACCTGGGGCAACAACCCTAGTGGATGAAATGAATTCATCTTTACAAGTATAACCAACTCTGTTTGACTGTCTATCATCTCTATAACAATCGATGACTCATTACTAATGTGATCACAGTCTGTTTAATCATGAATCTAGTTCCATGTTAACAAGCCTAAGCACCTAAACTTTCATTGCACTGGCTAAATGGTTGTCTTAGAGTTACATCAGTCTTTGATTTGTCATTGACCGTTAGGTTATGATTATGAATGTGCTATATTCCGAACTAACATACAAGGGGATTTTTGTGTTGTCAATCATATCTTTGATCATTTATCCCTTGAGCCAAATGTTTTCATTTTTGGCATTGAAGCTTTACACCAACATTCTAGGTCTGCCATCTATTTCTTTTGAATTGTTGTAGGAATATTGGCAAAACATTCTATGTTGTAGGCATTTTCTTTGATATTCTCAACCAATTTGGTCTACTTCAGCCTGATATGAGTAACGAATTCTGTATTTATTGCCATATTGATGCAAAATTAGCTTTTGTAGTTTACAAGGGATGATTCCCATTTTAATAGCTTGAGGAGAAACAAAAGTATGTGACTTGGAAAGCAGCAGATATAAGAAAAGCTTTGAAAAAAAGGAAGGAAGCCCAAACCAGGTCCACCTGCTAGTGATGATGATCTCTCAGTTCCATCAAATACACCTAGTGATTTATACGTCTGGTTCTAGACTCATTGCACAGATATATACAAATGTATGTTTAAGATTTTTTTATCTTTTCTTGGGAACTTTTTTTGCCCCTTTGACTTGGTGCTGGGGAAGGGAAGGAGGAGGAAAACATGTTTACATCCAAATCATCATAATAATTCCAGTACTCCTCTTCTCCTTTTAGCCATTAGGGTTGCTGGAGTTACATCCTAGCTTGATACAGTAAAGAAGAAATAGGTGTTGCCTTTTGTGCCAAAAAATTGATTTGTTAGTTTGTCCATGTTCCTAATAAAAAAGAAGTTTTTCCATGTTGGATCATAATCTGGGATATTGTGGTAAATGGCTTGCAGCTTAAGAAGTTGACTCTAAAAAAGGTTGCTTTTAAGCTAGACTAAACATGTTGTCAAAATAGTTCCAATTAGGAGAGTTCATTGATTTCACCATAAATGATATGACTATAGAAGTAGCTAATCTGTCATTTAAGAAAACAAATTTCAAAGGAACTTGTATTTTATTTATCATTACAAGATGTTGGGCTAGGCGAAACTGCAGTCACTCGTGCTAGACCTGAATCTCAAGCATCACCTCAGTTCCATGATAAAGTTCAACCAATATATACACATACTCCTCCGTTGGCTCCTGTCCATGATAAGGACACCAGCATTCTGCATATGTTTCACCATTACCTACTTACGCTACGTCCAATTACCCTTCCCATGATTTTCATCCACCTTATGCAACAAACAGATTTGAAAGTCCTACATATTCCTAGATCAATCTTACCCACAAGAACCGCAACAACATTTGCCTTCTAATTACCATTCTCATGAAAGTTCCTACTCTTCTACTTCTTTTTAGTCTTATCCAAGTTTTACAGAAGGCAGCCTCCCAACTATTCAACCTCACTATCCTTCTTACTATCAGGGCTCTGATGCCTTGTACTTGTACTCTCACCAATCAGTTCCTCCATAGCAAACTATACATGACTGTCCAATACAATTCAAACAGCACAAATGGGCGAGTATCAGAATCTTCCACTGCTTCTGCTCAAACATATCAATATGATAGTAACTATCAATGTGGTGGCTGTCGGAAAAGAAGTGAAGAAAAGCTACGCTTTTGGACTGCCTCAAATAATTAAAGTACAAATGTTGTGTCGGAATGTGTCGTGGAAAAAACAGCTCTGCTAGATACAACCGGCAAATCGCTGTACAATCGGCTGACACGTTAGCATTTAAAAATCATTTTCTTGATTCGTACATTTATCTCCTTTCCTTCCACTTTCATCACTACGCTCTTCCTAGTTTGCAAGTTCCTGGCATGGTACACCTTGGCGAAAATGGACAAGAATATCAAGGAGAAAGAAGAAAGCTTGTCCTCTAGTACATCTGCAGATCATTAAGACACTGTCGCATTGGCTCTCATTTAGGGCTTCCAAGCTCTACTTCTGTTGATTTGATCTCAAGATTCTCCTCCACAGAGATCTCTGATAAAGATGAAGTCACTCTTGTTTCTGGGTATCCCCCAAACAGGCTCAACAAGGGATAGTATTGGATTCCTACCCTTGCTCACATTTTGATAGGTCCAACACAGTTCTCATGCCTCTTTTGCTTCAAGACCTTCAGATACAACAACATGCAGGTTTGTAACTTTAATTATTTGAATCCTCATTGTTCAAAAAAAAAAAGAACCTAAAAGGAAAATGAGTCCATTTCCCTTTTTGTTTAATCTCAAGTAAAAGAGAAAACCCATTTTACCCGAAAGGATTAAAGAGGAAAAAAAAAACACACAAAACTCATTCCTGTCTTTGCTTGGACACTTCTGGCTTGATTTCAACCTTTTACTTTTATTTTGAGCAGATTGATGGAGCATGAAAATAGAACTGGGAGAGACAGAGGGGGAACGAAATGAAGAGAGAAAAAATAAATTTTTTTAATTAAAAAGTGTACCTGGTTACAACCGGTTGTAAGTAGAGTTTTTCTTCTAAATTTAATTGATCTAGCTTAATATAGAGGACGTACTAGGTGGTTGAGTGGCAACATAAGCCGCACCACCAAACTCACAAGAGACTGCGAATTTTATGAAAATTTCTACGGACAAAACGACACACAAAGATATTACATAAAATAAATTCACATTTATGGAATCACCCGAGTGCACAGAAGTCTCCATTACATCGCTGGTCAGTGGAATCTACTGGCTCTTGCTCCCGTTGACGGGAGTTGACTGGCTACCGTCGAGCTCTGCTTGTGTCAGGGGTATGTCATATACCTTCTGCTCACTGGGGTAAAATAGGCCATAGTTCCTCTCCGATGTGGGATGATTGAGCTGCATTATTGCATATTTTATACACTTAAAACTAATATTTTAATTGTTTTATTATTTTATCATTGATTTTAGATGGAAAAATTGATTAAGAGGCATAAATCCAAGTTATGATTTAAATTGATTAAAAACATAGTTTATGCTTAATTTTATAACTTGTGATTTAATTGAATAATATTTATTCACTTGCACAACACACTTTTAATATTTTATTTTTCATTTTATCCCTTCTAGTTTTGTTTTATTTTATTTATGTTTTGTTTTTATTTATTGATTTTTCTGTTGTTGTTTGTCTAGTTTCATTTTTATTTGTTTTACAACCCACTCTCAAACGACATGTAGTTTTGTCCATGGACCAAAACTACATGTCGTTGCTTCCATCTTCAACTTGAACGTCCAACGGACCCGTTGCACCATCGCCATGCACAAAGCACAGCTACACCCGTGAAGCTCTACCTAGCCAAGCAGCACCTTCACGCTTCAATACTTTGCACGTTCAGCATCACCAACAGGCTGCACCTCCATGCTAAGCGACATCACCACTTCATGCATGCACCATGCACGGCCTCGCCGTAAGTACCCACGACAGTAACCTCCACCTTCTGCCTCCTCAGCCACCTACACATGCTGAAGCACCATCCTTTGTTTTCAGAGGTGAAAACAGAGTAAAACTCCGTTGCCCAGCCAAGCAGCACCTCTCACGCCGCAGTGCTCTCTCCATCGCCATACACTGCCATCAGCGGCAGCAACAGCCAACCACGCTGCCCAGCACCACCCTCCAAAGCTAGCACCACCTCCGCCAGCCTCCATGCATGCGTTCAGAGCATGCACAGCCGCAACCCACAGCCTCTTTATGCACAGCTCAATCAAAACCATTCCCCTGTTTTTGACACCGAAAAACAGAGCAAGCTTCCAGCTCTGCCAAATACTGCAGCACCAGCCACGCACGTCGCCAGCCTCACCCGAAGCCAGCACGTTCACGAACCAGCATGCACAGCGCCAACTAGACGCAACACTCACGCAGCACAGAGAAAGAAGACACTGCTAAACAGAAAGAAAGCTGGGAAGAGGAAAGAAGAAAAAAAGAAAAGAAAAGAAAGAGAGACGGAGTGGCATGCGAGTTGAAGATAGAAGAAAAATAAAATAAAATGTTCAAGCTGGAAGCACTCATACTAGACAACAATGAGGACGAAGCACTGGAATGAAACACGGGACCCAGCTTCTTTACACATGCAGGAAAGTGAATTGAAAAAGAAGAAAAAGGCTGGTCGGCTGGCGTACTTTTGGACAGGCACGCACAGATATAGCGCAAATAATTTTTCTGAGTGGGAGACAAGTAGCTGGCTTCACCGGCGAAACAAGCTAAGCACAGCGCGAATGCAGTGGCTTTTGAAGCCTATATAAGGACCTGAAGATAGACAGAGAAACGGTGGTTGATGTTAGACACCCAGTAGAATAGCTTAGGATTAGTTTGTAGTTTTTTTCAGTTTGGAGAAAGCGCAGATGAAGTGAGGGAATTCGGTGATGCAGTTGAGAGCCTAATGGACCAACTGTTGTTACCGAGCTGTCCTCTTTCATCTGTAGTCTCCACTTTTAATTTTATTTTTTTATTTTAATTTATGATGATTTATTTTTCATGCACTTTAAATTTCTGTCATTTAAATTACCACAATTTATTTTTCCCGCACTTTTAATTTCTGTCATTTACTTTTCCTGCACTTTTAATTTCAGCATTTAAATTACTGTCATTTATTTTTCCGCACTTTTATTTTCTGCAAGTTATTTTTATGTCATTTAATTTTCTTGCTAATTTAAATTTCAGTTCTTTAATTTTCAGCAATTTTATTTTACTGTCTTGCACTTTGATTTCTTACTTTTAATCACTACACCCAAATTCAACAAAAAATGAATCTGGTTCACGACCAGTAATCTTCTCATTTTCATTACACTCTTTCATCCATTGTTTATATCACCACTTTTGATTTTTATTTTATCATTGTAAATATTTTCACAATTTTTTACGAGTTTATTTTTAAGCGCTTTTCCTGTGGAGACGATTTAGGAATTTATTCCTAATTACTACGCGACACGCTCCTGCACTTGAGATAGCCTTTGGGCTGCTCATTTTCGAACGAGTCATGGGACCCCTTTTTTCATTCTCGTTGAACAAGGCGAAGAGAAAAACATCAAGTTGATCCTGTGGTCGTAGGGGGGTCCTACTGCTAGTGAGGACCCTGTGTACCAAATTACCATTATACGACGCCGCGTTGTCTTGGCTTGCACCAATCTTGTTCGTATCACCCAGTGAGGGCCACCCAGTCTCAGTGACTACTATCTTCACGTCATCGTACTTGAGAGCCGATAGGGCAGTGAAAACGGCATCGACTTGGGCATCGAACAGGCTGTTATAACGTAACCCGTTATCGGAATCCACCACACCTGGGTTTTGCTTAAACAAAGTGTAGTCCAAGGAGATATCGTTCGAGTTTGCGGTGTATGCGAAAAATGGGTACACGTTGACCATGAAGTACGATCCGGTTTGACGCAGAAGGTCCAACATGGGCTTCATGACGGGTTCAACTAGTTCGGACTTGAAAGATCCAGATGAGGATGGTTATGAAGATTGGAGGACGCTGAGAGCTACAGGGGACGAGATTTTGATATCAGAATCAAGGCTGTACTTGGCAAGCGAGGCATGGATGTTTTTCATGGCGGGTATGAGAAACTTGGTCGAGTTATTGGGGTCTGCGAATACCTCATGTCTGAAGCAAATGGCTTCAATTTTGGTAGCAAGATAGAACTGAGAGATGTTGGTTTGGACCCAATTGTCAGCGAACGATTGGTCCGCAGCGGTGGAGGAGAGGAGCCTGTTAGAAGTGCAACGGTGACACTTATACCCGAGTTGGTTAGCGCAGTGAGGACTTCCGAGTCGATGTCGTAGAGCTTAACTCGGTCGAATCTCTGTGATTTCAGAAGCTCCACCACTTTCGATGGAGGTGGCAGGTTGTTAGCAACTCGACCATAGTTTATTCCAATTGAACCTTCATCTGCAATAGAAAACAAAGGCATATTTAGGGGTGTAACCGGTCCGGTTCGGTCCGGTTTTGGACAAAATCTTGAACCGAACCGGTATGACCGGTTTTGTATTTTTTAAAACCGATTACGCACCGGTTATACTCCAAAACCGGTACTTCCGGTTTTACCGATTTCCAGTCCGGTCCGGTCCGGTTTTCCGGTTTTTTTAAAATGTAAGTTTGACATTTTGTCATTAAAAATATGTTTTAAAAAAACTGTTTTAAAAAAATATGTTATACTTTTATTAATCTATATTAGACTATTAATATAACTATAACTATAGTCTATATTAGACTATTTTTTTTTTTTTGAGGGAGTCTATATTAGACTATTAGTACAAGTTATAAATTTATATATTAGTATAGCTATATATTAGTATATATTAGTATTAGTGATAAACTATATATTAGTATAGCTATATAATACATGATCAATTACATTTTCATTTTTAAGATTAAACTTTTATTTTATAATAACATTATCTTATATATAATTATATTAATAGTATATGATCAAACAAATTACAAATGTTCATATTTAAAATTAACATTTAATGTTATATTTTATAAATTATAATATGAAATTATTTCATATATGATATATAATTATATATAAAAATTTCACATATAATTATACATTATATATAAAACTTATATATTTAATATATATAAAATATTTTGTATAATTTTAATTTTGTATAAAACTTATATATAAAATATTATTTTTTATATTTTTTTATCAACCGGTTCGGTTCGGTCCGGTCCAAAAAATCTTAAAACCGGAATTGGACCGGTTCCAACCGGTTTATGAATTATAAGAATCGGTTCCGGACCGGACCGATTCAAAACCGGTAAAACCGGTCCGGTCCTGTTCGGACCGGTTTACCGGTTTAAATTTACACCTCTAGGCATATTAAAACAAGCATAAACATATATACCTACACTAACAGTATAAATTAACATGCACAGTTTGATTCAAGGTTTAGAGAGCAAAAGAAAGACCTGCAAAGGCTAAAATTGAGAGAAGCAAGAGCAAGTAGGAGACTCCGAGGTTTGCCATGCTGCCCGATTCTTTCTGAAGGAAACAAAGCAGGATAGAGAAGGGGGAGAGTGATTTGGTTTTATAGACGCGGAGTACTGTTAACGAAAGAGAGTGGGCCAAGTGGGTTTAATGGAGAAAACGGAAGAAGTGGTAGGCCAGGACCCCAACTCCGTGTTTGTTTGCCCAACGGGCTCTTGTGTTGCTTTGCATTTAAATGGAATCATGATTCAATTGAAAATAAAGAATGGCCAAGCTAGCTTGCTAGCTATTATTATGTTCAACTTACCCTCAAACTAATTATCAGCTTATTGAAATATTACAACCCACTACATAATTAATAGCTCATCTAACTTTATCTCTAAATTAATTAACACTTTTTTAATGGTCAACTTTAGCGATCGATCATAAGGTAAATTAATTGCAACTTGTTTTTCGAATTGAGAAGCTAAATCGTGAAAGTTTTAATATTTAATTAATGATCCTTTTTAAAAAATAAAAACAAATCAAGGATCACGTGACAAAAATCGTGCATGGGAGTTGATCCGTATATATTCAGGTACATATATTAATTAACCAAACAAGCAATTTACATACAATGAGAAGTTGAGCTAGTGCTCAGATTTCTCGTTTTATTTGATTATGTCTCAAAAAATAGATCACGGAACTGTCCACATTGTTGAATAGATAACTAATTATTCTATGGCATAAATGTAATTCAATATTCTTGATGATCAGTTCAACGCCCAGCTATCATATTTTGTCTACAAGAGGTTGACCGCGTCCTCACAAGCACCGCCATCAAAATTTAAAAAAAACGTGTTATTTAGTTATCGTAAAGAAAAGCATCGTACATGATACATGTGGCCGACTGTCGACGGAATTTTGCATGCATCTCTAATGAAACAGTTTCATCCATGTGAAGATAAGGACAGGCCCCACGACTTCTAATAAAGGTCGTTATATCCAAACACGTTAAATCTTGTGACGTTTCCAAAGCGCCAGCTTTTAAGCGAAGTCGTTTATAATTAGTGACGTTGAGTCCGTTCAATTAATTTTCGCCGAACGCAGTTGATCCGTCGATTTCCTTCCCAAATACCGCACGTAGAAACATTTACTTTTATGTTTTCTTTGTTCTTTTAAATAAGAAAAGTAGGGTCGGCGACTCGGCAGTCGGCAGTCGGCAGCCAGCCAGCCAGCCAGTCAGGGAGAGAGAGAGAGAACTGAGAAGCCCTTGGAGTTGGAGAGGTGGTGGACCCTTTCAAGTAAAATCGGGTTTAAGAGCGAAAAGTCGTTGTAGAAAATGTTGTCACATAAATAATGGCAATGGTTTTTACAAGTCCTAAATTCCTAACTAGATAAGTTTTATGTAAATTCTTTTGTAAAAATGTATACCACATTATTATGAAAAGGTATAAAAAAAAATTAATTTCACATTATTATGAAAAGGTATAAAAAAATTAATTTTTTAGTAGAATTTACTTTTATACAAAGTTTGTACCCCACTTTAAACTTGTATCGGATTCCAATCTTTATATCAAGCTTTTAAACTCGGTGAGTATGCGCGCGAAAGTCATTAAAGTTGCACTCTTTTAAGTTTTAACCAGCACAGGTAGCATGCCCATTAGGGATCAACCTTTGGTTTGAGACATGGAGACTATCTGAGAATACGTAGAATTTGAATAGTAGTGAAATCGTTTGAATATTAAGAATATCTTAAATGATTTGTAAATAATAATAAAATAGTTTGTGAATTGTAATGAAATAATCCAAGAACATCTAAAAACAGTTGTATTACCAAACAGGCTATATCTCTATTTTTGTCTTCATGCCGTCCACTAATTGAACTTTAATTTCTGTTATTTTTAGTAGTAGTTGGACTCTCATCCCCTCTTTGATATATTTTTTGATAATAATAAAATGATATTATCTTAGCCATTAAATTAAAAAAATTAATTACATGGCCACTTTTTAAAACTGCGTGTTCTAACTTCTGCTAGTTCATTTATAAGCATCCTGTGGGCCTCTCTGGCCTCAGCACTGCGTTTCTCTGTGAAGTTGGAACCAAAAGCCCACCCCGGTATTGGGTATTCTCTTTCTTCTACTATTTCTTTTTCGGAATCTGAAAGCCCCACGTTGGTGGAAATTCCAAGAACTGGTCTAAACCTTACGCTGGCAATTTTATCCACTTTTGATGTTAAAATAGAATGAATCCATTAAGAGGGCCACGGTATCTGCAATATCAGTGGCTGGCTGGCTGCAAGCTCTTCCTCCTTGAACTTCCCCATGGCCAAACTGCAAGAAGGATTTGTGAATAGAGGCAACCAAAGCAAGAAATTTTAATAAAAAGCTGCAACTGCATAAATGCCATGCAGCCGTCAAAAACTAAAAAGTTTGGGATGATCAAGTATTTCCCTTATCAGTTACAAACCATTGTGATTATCCCCTAACATTTGGGATCTTATTCAGAGATCAGATGCTGCAAGATCTTGTTTTGTCCTCAATATTAAAAGGTTTTGTCTTTCTTGTTTTGCATCAATTGAATAACCTCGGCGGCTAGGTAATATGATATTGTGTTCATCACCACGTTGTAACACAATTTGTCCAAGCTGGTGGATAAAGCCAAGAGATGCTGTCCTTGTCTGTAACTGTAACATAATTTACGATTGTTCTTGCTGATATGATTGGGCAGCCACCAAAATAACTGTTTAGAGACAATATATTAACTAGCGGTTAAACGCCAAAGTTACCGGTTGAAATTTCCAGATTGAAGAACTATGCTCCTTGATTTATGTCTTTAAGCGATAACTGCTAGTAGTACTATTGCATCATTATTATCGCACCATACTAACTTCAAGCTTTCATATTTTATATCAGTAACTAAGCTTATATTTTCCTTTGAAATTATTCTCTTGGAAACCCCGCCAAGTATCCTATATATATAATCTCCTTAAACACACAATATTGCAGCAACATCTGAGAAGAAGGAATATTGAAATTCAACCTCTTTCTGTCGCGAATATCGTTTTTTTCTTAATATGACGATCTTCCGAAATTGCTTATGGACGAAGAACAAGAAGACGACGCAAACGCAAGCAAAAGAGCAGAAGCAGCATATCATGAAATTGGTGAAAGAGCGCACTCTAGAGGACTGCCTTAGTGCTTCATCACCAGATTACGCCTACGAAGAAGATTGCAAAAATGGAGGCAAATTATACAATGTTCTTCCACAGTATTATAACAGGGTTTGTCTAGCTTTGGCTGGAGAAGATAGAGATTGCTCTAACTCGAGGGGAAGTTTGTGTAGGGAAAGGCTTTTGAAAGTTGAAGAGATTGGTAGAAGATCAAAAGTGGGTATTTCTTCCTCAACGTTGAGTAGAAACCGAAGTGGAAAGACAAAGAAAAGAGTGAGCTTTAAACTACCTGAAGAGGCCGATATCATCATATTCTATTCACCACATCATGAAGAGATCAGTAGGATCGATGAGTACTGATGGGAGAAAACGTTGTGGTACTAATCACACGAGTCTTTCCTTTGTATCGTTTTTGTGTCACCTGGAATTGTGGATTTTTGTATTGGTAAACGACAACAGAACCTTCTTATAATTAATCTATCGAGAAGGGGATGAATTTAGATGGAGAAGATGCAGATTATAAGTACTCTTACATGAGGGACAGTTTGCGTATGTAAAGGCTTTTAAATTTGAAGAGATTGATAGATGCCTAGAAGATGTTTTCTTCAATGTCGAACCAAATTGGCAAGGTAATTAAGAAAGAGTGAGCGCTTTAGACTACTCGAATCGAAGATGCCGCTGATGTTATCAGATTCTATTCGCCAGAAGAGGGTATTTGGAAGAGTGAAGGAAGTTTATTAAGCTTTTTCTCATGTAGTTACATGCTTTGTATTAATGTCGTTGTTGAGCCTTGAGCCATGCATATATGCACCTTGGATTGTGGCTCAATTTCATCAATTTCATATAGGTAAACCTCTACGTACGTTGGGATTTTCTGTAATCTATGGGGACGGGGACAGGGTGGCTCTTCGTTTGCATTTTCATTTTGGTTTTAACATATAATATAGCATAGCTTGCTATCGAGGAAAATTAATAATAAATGAAGTACAACTTAAGAAACATTGAAGTACATAACTGTAACTTTTGACAAGAAGTCGAACATGGGAACCAAAATAAATACAGATCGATATATATATATATATACCTAGCTAGCCCCAACTCACGCTAGCTTCTATTTTTTATTCCAAAGAAAAAAAAAAACTAGCTAGGTGGAGGAAAAATAAAAGTCGAATTCAAATGACATTTCACAAACTTTTAGATGACAGAAGGAAACCCTTCATTCATAAACCTAAACCCATCATATATAATGAGCGATAAAGAATGCAGAATCATGGAAATCCTAGTCGAATGTTCCCCGATTTATGATTTCCTAGTTAATATGGTTTGGAAAAGCGAACACATGATTCATAGAAGGCATCAAGCATAAAGGGGAAACCACAGAAACAAACAAAAGAAAGAGGAAAAAGTAATTAAAAAGGTGATCACAAGCCTTAATTACTGATCGTACTCTCTTGTTTGATTAATCTTTCTTATGCATTAGCCTTCTCTGATCCTGATCTTCTACGTACGTACGTACGGATATTTTAAAGCCCTTTAATTGATCTCTTTGCTCTAAGCATGAATTAAAGAAAGGGATGCAACTATATGAAAGAATTGCAGTTGCTCTAGCAGATCTTTAGCATGACTTGAGGCTCTGCGCTCTACCCTTAAAAACAGCTCCTCACTAAGCCGGTCCCCAATGTGGGCATCAACTAGGACCCCGGACACACTCCTACAGCAATTGGCTAGGGCTCGACCAACTTCGGCTGCATCGTCCGGCTGGCTAACCACAAGAGGGCTGCCTCCTTTGAATACCTCTAGCTTGTTAATGGCAAATGACCCGTCGGCTTCAACTACTTCCTTGAAATCTTGTAGGCTTGGTGCATACACCGGAATGTTGAAGTTGTCACGTTTGTCACTGTTGACAAGGCCCTATATATAATTTTTGAACTAGGCCATGTTAGTAGCATTAACGCATTAAAACCAAAATCATGTTTAACCCAAATTCACAATTAATCATGAGACAGACATGAGTACTTGTAAACAATTTCATCAACAAGCTGCTGGAGTACACCAACGTAGTATATATACTGCTGGACAATTTATTTTCCCATTTGCAACACCAATATCTAATGGTCAATTATTTTGTGATTTTACTGCATATATACTCGCAGACTATAAAAACCATCAACACCTTATGAAATCACAGTAGTAGTAGTAGTACTATATATATATATATGTATATATAATATATATGTCATCATCATCCTGATTAAAGAAGTTGATCATCAAGGACAGGATAAAAGGTACAAGCACTCACTTTGTCTTGATCTGTAACAAAATCTCTTATCTCATCAGCAATGATAGATCGGATGGATCCCCGGCCCATGTATATCTAATTGCTATAAGATATGATGATTATGTTTTGCTACGACCGATTAACACCCCCGCCCCCCCAAATTGTCGACATATAATACGGCTCAGTACCCACCTCCCAACACCAATTATTCTGCCGACATGCAGACAGTGATTAAAAAAACATAGGCCAGTGCATGGCTAGATATATATATCCTGATCATCTGTTAATTGGGAGAGTATCGGACGGCTAGAATCGATCGATTAATTGATCATGACCGGTATAGATTCATAACAAGGCCTTGTAAACCAACAATGCCTCATCATTTGATCTCCTTCTCATGTACGTATGGTGATTTTCTGTGCCTTTTTTGGTGGTCAGCAAATATATATATATATATATATATATATGAAATTAATTAATTAATGTATAACTAGCTAGCTAGCTGCATGTTATATTATATATATGGTCATAGTATATATGATCATGATGATCAGAATGCATGATAAATAATTACCTCTTGGACAAGATCATCCCAAGCATCCTGAAAGTGAGTCCCAAAGAGGAGGCCGGCCCCACCTTGGTCTGTGGGGTCTACTGAGGTTCTCCCTAAACAGACAAGAAACATAGACCCACCTCTCTTCACCTCCTGTGATCTTGATCTAAGGAACCGTGCCAAATCTGTTTGGAACTGTTTCCTGTATGCCTTTGCTGTGCTTTCATCTGCTCCGTGGATGAACACCCTCCCTTTGTTATACGCCGTCGATTTCTTGTCTAAAACGCTCTCAGGCACCTGGCCGGGTCGAGTACCCATATATATATGCAGTATTAATATTTCTGACTGTTATATTGCACAGAAGATAATCCTAAAACTCCTAGCAGCTAGATTGTTCAATAAAGTTATTAGCAGCTAGCATTTTTATTTATTGCTTGTCTTCTTTTTAGAATAATTAGAAACTAAAAGTCGAAAACATATTTATAGAACTGATCATCATTTCCCTTTCGTTAAAAACAGCAGTTCCTAAATCAAATATTCGAACACTAGGACCAGACCATTCTAAATCTGAGTTGTCATTTTGATTTTATTTTTTATTTTTTACTTAATGATTAAAAAAATAAATTTTAATATATTGATATATTTTTTTTATTTTTTAAAAATATTAAAAATATATATAAAAAAAAACAAAAAAACAAATTTATACTAGTGGCATGCCGAACTGTCATTACTTGCAGCAGCCTAGCAGTACTCTAATATTTATTGACGTGCTGCAATAACTTTATTCTAAAAGCCGGCAATATTAGATCCGACGACGGCTACGTACGTACATTCTTGTAAAATTAATATTATTTACAAATTAAGAGCTGCATATAATTAAGTACTACGTACGTACCCTAAGAATTAAAGATGGAAAAAACTTTAATTTTTCAGTCGCATTTATTAATAATTAATTCAGTAGCTCACATGAGCTCATGTAGTATTGTAGTAAATATTAATAATAATAAATTAATAATTGATTTACCTGAGATAGCCAATGCAAGGAAAACGCCGAGTGGAAGACATCAATGGACCTCGCCGGAAAAAGCCTCCGGTAGAACGAACCGGGAACCCCAGCCGCAAAGTAAGACCTGTGGTTGTTGGCTGCTAGGCACTCCTCCATGCTACCGCCATAATTGGCTAGGGGAGGGAGGAGCTGAAAGAGAGTGTTGAAGTCATTACTGGGGAGGTCGGAGAAAAACGCAGAGAACTCCGGCGGCTCGTATCCCAAGCCCTCGTAGCGTTTGATAATGTGCTTGATAATCACGTCGACGATGTAGATGGTGTTGCTACCACATGAGCATCCGAGGTCTACTACCACGAAGGGAACCTCCGGGGAGTTTAGTTGGACTCCGTCTAGGGTTTCTTCAAGGAGATGAAGCATGGATCGAGCATGTAGAGCCTGCATTGAAAAAAAAAAAGAATGGATTAGAACGTGAATATGGATTAAAATGACGATTTTTTTTTTTTTTTTTTATAATGACAGACAACCTAAATTCTTAAATATACAATTATAATGGTGTTTTGTCAAGTTGCTCTGAGAAATTCAAAGCAACATGACGGATATTGTCTCACTAGAAAAAAGAAAAAGAAAAATTGATAGACAACCTAACTACAATTATGGAGCATGTGCGTGTATATACATACATATTCCAGTCCATACCAGTTGTTTTTTCTAAACCATAATCAGATTGGGAAATATATGTCCAGCTTATCGCGCGAAGTGGAGGGAAAGGGCCAACAAGAGTCAAGACCTTCTAAATTAAGTACGAGATTCAAGTGTGAAAATTAAAAAGTAGAAAGATGCGCGCAGGGAAAATGAAGAAACCTGGGCTTTGGAATTGTTGGCATAGCTGGACTCTCCTTTGCCTCCTTTCATGCTCAGCATCCTTTCAAGCTTCATGTTAGAAACCACAACGTTGTCTCCTTTTGGAGCCATCTATGTTTTTATGAAGTGCAGTGTTACAGATAAGAGGCCGATCGACCAAAAATAAAAAGAACAAGACAAAGTAGTGATGGATATGCGAAATTTTATGGTAGTGGGATAGAAAGAGAGGTGGGGGGGAGCGGAATATATAGAGCTCACTTGCTTAGCTAGCTAGCAAGAGGACTCAGAGGGAGTTTGGCTGTGTTAAATTAGAGAAATATACAATCTAAACACACAAAAATAATCTTATAAAATAACCTTGCTTCAAATGACTTGTCATATTATAAAATTATTTTTATTATAAAATTATTTTTATTATAAATTAATAGATATGACGGATCACACAAAATCATATCAGTTTAGAAGATTTTTATATAATCCTTTTGTAAGTATAGTTGTCCTCGTTGAATTAGTAGTCTGGCTAACAAACGCACTTAATTTTAACACTTCTATTTAATATTTTGGTCGGTCTCTTTAAGTTTTAACCCTATCGCAAATATCTCTGTTAAATGTGGTTAATTGTCATTTATTTTCTCACGATTCTGTATTAAAATCACTCTGGAAATAAAGAAATCGCTAGCTAGCTAGCTAAGGTTGAGCAGAGGAAACATATAATACATGCGCATGCGTACAATTACAGTTTTATCTTTCTGCAAAACTACATGAATAAGGTTTACAAAATTACAAACCTTTCATTTCATAATCAATATATATATATATATCTATATTTTTCATCTTTTTGTCTTTTTTTTGGGCCCCCTGTAGATCAGTGCATGCATTTAACTGATGGTAATTTTTGAAGTTCAATCTCTTCCAGCTTCCATTTATTTAGATTTTCTTTTCATATTGTATTATCTTCAGATTTAGGTTATCAAAAATAGTAATTAATATATATAATATTGATTAAATTAGAAAAACAAAATTTTTATCTAAAATTACTATTATTATAAAGTAGATTTATCAAATTACATGAAGTGACGTCAGTTTATGGGAATATTTTTATGAAACCCTTTATTGCATATTTGTTAGGTACTAATTTATCTTACCAATCTATTTCTTTAGGTAACAAGTCTAATTTCAAACGTCAAAACATATGTAGTACTCTAAACCCTCGATAAATGTAACCATATTATATGGGTTTTTTTAGTCCAGAGATGAAATCATAAAATGATTTGGAGAGAGAGATCAGAGAGAGAGGGAGAGTAGTTAAAAAATAAGATCAGGTGCCAAATATAGGAAATTTAAGTAATAATTTAAACAAAAAATAACCACCACCAACCAGCAGTAGTAGTTTCCAATTAGGGAAACAGGCAGAGCCCATTATGTAGATATGCATGATAACCTTGATCATACTGTTAATTTACAGCATAATTAGACATATATAAGTGTGTCTGGAATCTGGATTAATCTATCTTTATATATATATATATATATATATATGGCCCTTGCAAGTGGTAGTACTATTACTGATCAGCTTGCGGCCATGCACTAGCTATAAATAAAATAATTTAGAGAGAATTATTATTGACTATTAATAACCCTAGCTAGCTAGCTCTTCAATATCTCATTAATTCATATAATACAGCCCCCAACACTAACAATTAATTAATTAAACTCTTAATTACACAGTACGCATGATCAACACAAAGATGAAAATTATATATATATATATAAATACAGTACTTATTAATTAAAGCTGCTAGCTAGCTACATTATATATATCATACACTTATTAATCAAGCTATTAATTTCGGCCTCCCAAATTAAATCTCGGCCTAGCCGCCTGTTAATTAGTGATTTGGAGTCCATGCTGCATGCAGCGCTGATCTATCATTCTTAGTAATTAAAAGTCTAGCCCACCACGTAAACCTTAATCATTTTCAAAACCTTTTCAAAAGTGAAAGTTTATTGTCAGCATATATAATTAAGGAGGCTTTTCAGTAGATAATGGGGATCGATTGATCGAGCAGATCATCATTTAAAGCCGAATATCGATGCTAATTAATTAGTTATACTCCGACTTATTAAACCATCGATCACCCAGAAATCAAGGTTTACGGCCTAACCCCTTTTTTTCACTACTAATTAATTACTAGCTAGAATCCTAGTCTTTGTCGGTTTAATGCTGGTGCAATGCAAGCAACCATTTTAAGCCACCTCCACGTACGAACATTTCTTTATCGGAGTGTACGTGGATGCCACTTAATTTCCTGCATATGTATTTGTAATTAACTTCTTTAAAAAAAAATTCCACCCGAATGAACTTTTAAAATTATAAAAATAATATTTACAGTTTTAAAATATGCAACCCTTACGCATTCTCTTTAAGAAAAATAGATAAATGTGAGACCTACATAAAAAAATTATTTTTTAACGGTAGACTCAATTTTTTAAAAACAAGAGTGCACGAGACTTAAACACTCACAAAACCAATCATTGATGAGACTTACTAATTTTTCAACTTCTTGTAAAAAGTTAAACGTTTATATCTCAATTACTTACTTCATACATTCAAACACATATATCGACCTATTTTATACATTAAACACATATCAATATATAGGACTCACAAAACACGACTATTTACAGATCAATTCACATTATCTAAGATCACCTCAACACCCCATTAACGCAGCTTAAATCTTTATATATAAAAGCTCTCAACTAATAAAAGTACTCCACAATGCCGTGATATATAGTCGCTGATTCACGTGAAACTAGGCTGAAATATTTCTTCTGCTTGCTTCCACCTTTATCTGATCTAACATGATCCTAATCGGCCACCACCCTACAACATATATAGGTTTTCTTTATATATATATATATATATATATAATCACTTTTTTATATTCCATACAAAGATATATTAATTATAAAAGTAATGATGGATGGGTTGCATTTGCTTCAAACCTATCCTTGCCGTTGAATATATAGGCTACTGCAGTCTGTTTCTGCATTTTATATTAATAGATTTATATATATATATATATATATATCCTAGCATGGCCATTTTGTGGTGGCTTTTTGACAAAGTTTGTGTTTGCTAAAGAGAAAAGGGTGGAGTGGTCAAGAAAGATATTAGTAAATTATATTCCTTTACTAGAATCACGATTCATGACATTTTTGCTGCATTTTCGAGTATAAATTCACCATGCATGCATGCATGTCCCCCATTAATTAATGGATGTTGATTGTGGGAGCGAGGTTGTTGCTTTTGCTTGGCCTGCTCTCCAAAGGAATATATTAACCCGGCAGGCCAGCCAGTAGTACCACTACTTCATGTCCGACTACATGATATATATGCTTGCCGTGCGAGGTTCTTTTTAGGGTTACACTTTATAGATACAATTAAATTGATCTAGCGCATATTGTTCCATAAATATTGTTCCTTTTCAATTGGGTGCCGCACTTCATTACAGACAAACCCATTTGTGTTCGGCAGGCCATCATTATTAATGTGCAAATTTGATTAGTACTGATACGTACGTACTTTTTCGTCTAGACTGTCTAGATCTATAAGCATGCATGCAGCACTTGAATTTAGATGAGAGAGATATTGTTAGTATATATAATTATTGTATGCTATTGCTTGGTATATATGTTTACCAGATCACCAGATCTCTATAGCCGATGATCTTAAAGATAAGTTACTTGAAATATTATATGCATGCATGCATGCATGCATGTTCAGTTTGACAACCTCATCCATGCACGTACGGCGCCTATGCAACCCTTTAGAGGAACAGCCTACAAACAATCAATTGAGCATATTAAAGGTTCGGTACTACATTTACCAGGCAAAACCAAACATGGTCTGGGCTTGTCACTAAAGATAAGTCCATGCATGATTATGCCGTAGATTTACATAAAGAAACATTTATAAGATTATAGCCTCTAGTTTCTTTTAACACATCATCTAGATTGTATTAATTATGGATATTTGGTAATACTCTCATACATCATGTCGTCTGACGGCCTCTGACATATTATATTATATATATCCTTGCGGAGATTAGATCGATCGTGACCTCATCCTTTCAGGAAAAACTAGTTGAACCACGAGTCACCCGATAAACAATATTAATTATGTAATATGTTGTGAAATAATGAGAATATTTTTTTATAGGTAAATATAATGAGAATATTACATTATCCATCTATAAGTATCTAATAATTTTTTTTTTTTAATATTTATGATGTTTCGACAATTTTTTCCTCGGAAAGCCGGACATCCGGCAAACGTAATTGATTGGTCATGAAGGGATGGGATTTTCGCTTCCCTAAACGTGGCTTTTCCTACAAATTATGAGAATTAACAACAGAGTGGATGAAATTGAGGCAAGTTTCCATGGATTCCATATGCCATCTAATTTCAATGGGTGATACGACATATAATAATAAAACCGAAGGAATTAATAATGCGAATGGATCCATCTGAAGCAACCATTATTGATCGATAAAACTTCGAATGAGGTATAAAGCCTACAGCTATATATAATCAATAAACTTATTCAACGGCTTTGGGAATCGTAGATATGCATGAATTTCAGGATATGGAACTACAATATGGTAAAGAGGATTGGATCCCGGACGATCGATCGATCTGCAACTATCATTTTTCTTTTCTATTTTCTTTTGTGAGTAAGAAGCAAAGAAGTAATCAGGAAACTACTTCAAACATTGTTCATTCATGCTCTCTCTCTCTCTCTCTCATCTCAAGATTCAGCCATTGTTATACATCAAAGACCGTTGTGCTAGATTATGCATGCAACCTCATTGCGCCTAACTTAAAGCCTAGACTCGTTGGAGCTCACGGGATCATGCATGAGATCATATAATGTCGGGTTTGCACACGGTCCCATTTCATTGGTGCCGACCCTTTGCTCTATACCAAACGGGTCGATCCCTTCAAATAGAGTTCTAGTGGAAGGAATCAATTCAACACTAAAGTTTTGTTGACACAAAGGAAATGGTTTCTTTGAAAATGGGCATGAAGCACCCATAATCGGGCATAAGATGTTACATTTTGAATTGCTATTGGAAGATACTACAAACTAAATTACAACTATTGTACAGGGATGAATATTTTGGAACTTCCTAAATCTTCATTTCTCTGAATACCGCATCAGCTATCGACTACCTGCCTAACGCGATTAATTCATTAAACATCCCCCACAGAAAATTGGCAAAGAGCAATATGAAAATAAACAAAGGGTTAATTACACTTTGTCCTCTCCAACTATAACCAATTCACAATGTACCCCCGAAACTATTGATTGCATCAAAGTGGACTCTCTTACTGTCAAAATATCCCAATCTCCCCATTCCGTCTACAATTAGCGTTAAATCGAATAGGAAATTCACTCACATGCTTCTCACATACTAATTCTTCAATGCAAAGACAAAATCACTCCTCACTCTATCGGCTTCCATTTCTCCAAACTGAACTTCATATCCAAAAATTCTCAAATCTAAAATTCGAAAACCCTAACTCAAAAACCACTGACCATTGATCGATTGCTATTCGCATTGGTGTTTCGTTCGTCTTCGTTCCAATATGAGTGGCTTCATCAAACATTTTCATTCGTCTTCATCGAGTTGGTATTTGTCTTCTTCGCGTATTGGGTGACGCAGAGGTGAGTCCATCTTGAAATGACTCAATCTTTGTCTTCATTGAATTTGTATGTTTTTCGTGTGAAACTTATTAATTTGGATCGGTGAGGATGTTCGTGTCCAATGTTGCACAGGATGGGTCCAATATTGTATGCTTCCTAATATGACGCTAGTGCATTGCTGAGTGGGGTTAGTTGTCCCAGTTTGAGAACACAAAAACATGGAGGTGTTGTTGTTGTCTTTGTTGTAGGGTTGTGACAGTGGGACTACAGAGGTGGTCCCTTGCATAGGAAAAGGCACAAATTTATTTGTTTGGTCCAATAGTTTACTTTATGGTTGGTCTAATAATTGACTACGGTCTATGACTAATTTAATAGACAATATTTTGTAGGATGGTGATTAATAATCACATATGTGGTATTAATACTTTTAATTATCTTGGGTTAAAAGAGCTTTATGTGTTAAAACAAGAGTATTAATTAAATAAAGTGATTTAACTTTGTTTGGCATGTGAAATGATTTTTCTTGTCCTTAATTAATTTCAGATGAGCTCATTTAGCTTAGGAGATAAATTATTACAAGGAGGCACACGTACAAACTTAGCCCATGAAAATGAAAGGCTTAAAAAGACCCATGAACTTGCAGCTGAAAGGACTCAGTTAAGCCTAATAGAATATCACATGTAGAAGGAAATCAGACCTCACACTTATGCACGGGCAGCTGGGAGTTGAACGAACCAAAGAGGGGCTGTTGCGCTGCTATGTATGGGAGATGGAGTGGAACGCACGATCATGGAGCGACGCGTATGGAACAGACGGGGAGAGAGATATAAAAAGGGAAGAAAAAAATCAGAGTGGGCTCTCCCATATTTTTTTTTTAGGTTTTACTTCTTCTTTTTTTCAGAACTTTATCTTTTAGTTTTTCATTTCTTTTGTGCGTGGGGGTGTTCGGTTTCATCTACATTTTTTTTGGGTTTTCTTTTCGGCTGCATTCAGACAGCGTGAGTTTCCTAGTTGTTTTGTTTAGCAGTTCTTGTTTTTTTTCATTTTCTCCAGAGCGTTTTTTCTTTGAGAAGCTATTTTTTTGCATTCTAGGGTTTAACCCATTTGGGTTTTTTGTACTCTCAGATTTTGTGATGGTTTTATTTAGATTATTTAGACTAATTTCTTAAGCTTGGGTTGTGGAATGAGACTTGATTTGTGTGGCGCCCCCGACTTCCATGTACGGACAAGCACGGAAATCGAGACACCCGGGATGATGACAACACGGTCACGCACCCCAACGACACGTGCCGAGTGTGTGAAATGCAACACGTGTACAAAATAAAATGCAGCGGAAAGGTTAAGTCAGATAACTAAGTACCAGAATTTAATACAATACAAAAATAATACAGAAATCCACAAGTCAACATAATACAATTTTGTTGTTCATAAAACGACATCAAATAAAATACAAATACCAAATAAAAATATAGCCAAATGTCCCTACTCCTCAGGCGGAGCCGCATCCTCGGACTCAACCTCCTCAAAACCTGTATCAAAATCTGCAGTACCAAATAAATGGTACTACAGTAAACAAAACCCAAAAGTACTCCAAGATAACAAATATATAAATACAACGACCAATATGCATGCATATGATGACCCAAGTGCAAAACCCGAGAAAAACACCATTTCTCGAAAATCACAGTTTTCCACACACGCCAAAAATCCCTTTGGCACAAAAATCATGTCCAATAAAATCAGTTCCACCATTTTCCCAGAAAATGGCACACAAAATCAACTCACGCTATTTTCCCAGAAAACAGCCAATTTTAATCCGTATGTACCATGGCCTCCCCTAGGGACCATCCACATACCCTGGCTTCTTTATTCACTCCACAGGTAACGGCTGTGCGAGTAATACATGAGTGATGCCCAGTTCCGCGCCCACCGCGTACATAGCCAAGCATCATCTGATCTCCGCCAGCACGAGAGATCACGGAGTCGGATCCGAGAGCGCTACCATCCCGGTCCAAGTCCCGAGCAACAGCTCCAGGGGACGACACTCAGTTTATTCTGCTCCCGAGTGCCCAGAGGAGCTCCACCGAGATAATAACCCATCTCGGCTTGGGGGTGATACACACACACCCGAAAAGCCTTTTCCATTTACACACCCACGCATGCGTGCACAATGCCATGAAATGGACCAAAAATCATTAACCAACAGTTCTCAACAATTATCCAAATACCAACACAGTCTATCGGATAACCAATTCGCAGTTTATAAAACAGATCATTGCAAAAATATATTTAAATCTTAAAAGTTTTTTGGAGAAATACTTACAGTGCTTTAAAATAATTTATGGAGGATCACGGAGGAACTGTAAGCACCAAAACAGCAACTGTCACAGTGTAAAAACACTGTGGCCGAAACGCAGTGAAACTCAAATTTCACCCGGGTTCAAACGAAGACTTGGGAACGGTAAGGTAGGGCCTATAGGAGGTGGGGAATCTAATGGTGGTTGTGGTTGGCCGTGAATAGTGGCGGAAAAGGGTGGTTTACGGCCGAAAATCTCGGATCGGGTTTGAGGCTCGTTGGGGCGGCTCCGGCGACGGATCGGGGCCGGGGTTGGGTTGGTTAGGACGGAAATGGGCTGGTGGTCAAGTGGGTAGGAGCTGGTGGCCGGAGGTGGCCGGACGGCGGCGCAGCAAGGAGGAAACCGCCGCGGGTTTGAGCGCGCCGTGGAGGCAAACGGCGGCGAGGCTCGGCCTGAGATTGGTGGGGCAAGGTCGCCGGCGCACGGGGAGTCCGGTGAGGCCGGCGGTGTCGACCACGGCCAGCCGACGGCGGCGCTGCACGGTGAAAGGCCGATCGGCGTGAGAGAGAGGAGAGAGAGAGAAAACCCAGGTCGCGCGGGAAGGAAGAAGGAAATGGGGGAAAAAGAAAAAAAGAGAAAAAGGAAAAAGGGAAAAGAAAAAAATGAAGGAAAAGAAATGAGGTCCAAACCTCACAACTTTTGGGTCACAACTGATCCTCAAAATAACTATTTTTAAAACAGTAAAATAAATAAATCAATAAAAACTCAAAACTAGTTAAAGTAAAATATTAAACTCCAACAATAACATCCTTTAAAATAAAAAGGAATTAAATTGCAGAACCCTAATTAAAATTAATCAAACGCAGTGAAATGTTTTAATTAAAATAATAATAATTTTAAAACCCACAAACAAACCAATTTAAATTAAAGATCAATTTAAATCCAAAACAATAATTAACAATAAGAAAGCCCAATAAAAATAATTTTCACAATTTAAAATATTCTAAAATAATATTCTAAAACTCCAAAAATAATAATTAATAAAAATAGGAAAATCCAATAAAATAATAAAATAAAACCTCTAAAATATTAAAATAAGAGAATTACGCAATAAATAATTAAAATAAACCTTCTTTAAAAATACACTAAAATCCGGGATGTTACAATTTGTTTTTAGGTTTTAGTTTAATGCAATATTTTGTTGAAGAATATTGATTTCACTTGTTGCTAGTCAGATTTGAATTGAAAATAGAGTGCGGCTCTTGCTCTTGATTTGTTGTTGACGTAAGGCACAACAAATGCTTGAAAATTATCAAGGCTTCTCTTAGGTGATTGTTAAAGTGTGTTTGGTTAGTAAAGTTATGAATCCCTTAGGGAAATATTGCAAAACTTGAGCATAACTTTTTATCTTCCGTTTATCAATGCCTTGATGACTGGATTGTTAATCGAGGAAATATTCTAGAAACCGAAGCAAAGAGAGTCTCATACCCAACTCAAGTGTTTGTTAAATCATTTCTTTGGAATTGTTATTTTCAATTTTAAATTAAAATTTATGTTTGTTTCTTGTAGGAATTAGAATTACAGTTTCATCATTTAGAATATCAAATTTTCAGCAACTATTTCTTTTATGGTTTAATCCATCTTTCTAAAATTTACAAAACTGAGATCCTTAAAGCACAACCATACATTCCATTTTCATTAAATCTTTCTTTGTGAATATATTAAATTCCATTTTGCTCATTGTTTATACATACATAAAAAAAATACAAAAAGAAAGAATTTTATACCTCATTTTACTTTTTCACACTTCTCATACATCATCATATTTTTCAATTAAATTTCACAAATGCTTTGATAACCCTTTGTCCCTGTGGAATAAGATCCTGGACTTATCCTTGATACAACTTGACACTTCTACACTTAGAAGCACATTCTAGACCGAGTCAGATGGTTACGAGGAATTTGTTATTTCAAGTCCATCATGGTGGGGTGATTGATAGGCAGTAGAATGAGAAATATGTTAGGGGTAAGACTGATATGTACTATGAACCATATGATGAGAATTAATTATCATGGATTGAGATACAGACGATTGTGACCAAGTATGGTTACCATCCAAGTGACCTAGTCTACTATAGACACTCTGGCTTGGGATGCACAATGGTCTTAAATTACTTACATCTGACTGTGATGTGCTGTATATGATGGCTGCACTTCAGGGTTAACAAGTGGCTCATTTGTATCTTGTGTCTCATTCTTGAACTTCAGTGCACCAGTCTTCTTTGTATGATCATCACGTCGAGGAGGATGTGAGTGAGGATGAGGAGGAAGCAAAAACATGCCACCTTGAACTTAATGATCCATTTTGGAAAGAAGTGTTGAGTAGTGAGGATGAGTTGTATGACATTGATGTCAACACAGTAGGAACCCGAGGTCAAAACCTGCACAACTAAGGAGCAAATGTGTTAAGTCTCAAGTGACAGTTGATGATTAAGAGCCACAATCTTCCTCAAATGTTGAGGATGAGGAGGATGAAGGGAGGAGTCAGGACAGAAATGGTCCAAGGTGGCCAAATGAGGATGACATAGGTATAAAAGTGGTCCAATTGTGACTATGGTGGAGACCATATGAAAGAAATTGATGGGACGGTGTCAGTTGAAAAGGGAAGCAATTGATAAATGGAAAAATACAATCACACATCGGATAGTTGCGAAGTTTGAACTTATGCATGACCTGTCCATCTATTATACTCCAACGTATGCAGGATGTAGTCAGTTTAAAGTTAACAATGCCAGTAGGCAATATGTGGTTGATTTGGAAAATAGGACTTACTCATGTTTAAGATGGGACATGATAGGTATTTCATCCCCCAATGCATACACATGTATTGTGTATTCTGACTAAGACCCCAAAGGATATGTGCACCATTACTATAGTGTGGAGGGTAGCATACGAGACTTTAATTTACCCTATACGTAGTGAGGATCAGTGACTCACTACCACATACGAGAAGCTCACTGCTCCTGAGGTTAGGAAACAACTCAGGAGGCCAAAGAAACATCGAAGAAGAAATGAGAACGATCAACAAGGAGCCAACAAGTTGAGGAAAACTAGTATGCATATGACCTATTCGAAATGTAATCAAGTTGGTCACAATAGAAGAAAATGTCCGCGTGGGAACGCAGGCACAGCTTCCTTCACTTCTACAGCAGAATTTCAAACTCCTTCATTTCCAGATGAACAAGTTAGTGGCTACTTCTTCCTTTTTTACTATACAATATTCATTTACATATTGCTTGAAAATGTTGAGAATGTTAATTTAGATTTAAATGTGGTACTAGCTAGGTCATTTCACAACCTCTAATGTCAGAGCCTTCACAGCCAATAACCCAATCTATGCAAACTGAGCACGCTATCGTCGCTTTCGCAGGCAGCATGGCAAACAAGTCCAACGGTATAGACTCCTCTATCAGAGATTTCACAAGCAACATGGCAAACAAGTCAGGCAGGCCAAATTAATCAACTGCAAGCCAATGTGAGTCGAGTAAAGATGTTGGCCAAATGACCACCCAGGAGGCGGTCTGCAAGACTTGGGGTCCACCACTCACAGACTAGTATACGTAGACTTGTGTTTGTGGACTTAGATGTTGATACAAGCAATCCAGCACAAGGAAGACTATGTTCTTGGAGCAATCCTGGAAGAGGAGGTATGTAATTCAGAGTTGGTCAACTGCCACTCAACACCCAAGTGCCTCCTGCTAAGGCTAATGCATCAGTGCCAACCAACACTCAAGTGCCTCATGCCAAGGTTAATGCATCAGTGCAGAAAGAAAATGGTGTAGAGTCATCTTCACGTGTGGAGAGGATGAACGAAGATAAAAAGGGAAAACAAAAGTGACCAAACTGGCAATATTGACTTGCTGTTGTAATTGTGTATTTAGGGTTTAATGATATTACTATTATTGGAAAAATTTTGTTGTAATGCTCCATAGTTTACATTTTTGGTTTTATGGTGTTACGGTGACATTCCAATTGAGGGATTTTGATATGTAGGATGACATTATTATTAATCATTATCAACACAGTAAGTTATTGTCACAAAATTCACTCCATAACCAAATTACATATAACAAATGATGTCCAATACAACAATTAAATTCAAAACAATAACCACAGTTAATACACATCTAAAAAATTACATTAACCAATCATACGCTATCATTAAGTAGATGTGGCATTCATCAACATGATGGGACATTTTCATACAGATAATAACAACAACCAGAACAATTACAATGACTCCACACCATATGCAGTTATTGTATTTCTTGCGCAAGTTTTTAGATTTTTCCTTCTCCTTATACCAAAACTCTTGGATATGCTCCATGCGCTCCCTCTCCATCACAAAGTTAGCCTCCAATTCTATAGATTTTTCCTTCAACTTATTACATAACTCTTGGATATGCTCCATGCGCTCCCTCTCCATACCAAGTTAGCCTCCAATTCGGATTTCTCAATATTGAACTCACGACTCCGTATCCGAAGTCTATCTTGTAGCTGGCCAACGACATCTTTACATGTGGAGCAAAAATCATCATCTACCCAATCAAAAAATGTACAAAATCTGTCTCCACCCCCATGTTGACAACCAGGAGTCTAATATGTGCATCTCCAGAACTTCCTTTTGTAATTATCATCCGTAGTTGACACTCTTAGACGTGCCCGCAAATTGCAACGAAAAAATGGGTCATCCAGTGGTACTTTACCACCTCAGCTTGTGCTAGATGAACCAGTAGATATCTTTAACAACCTGTAGAAATATGTCAAGATTATGAGTGCGTAAAGGAAACAATCAAAAGAAAATTTGATGAGCCAAAAACTTTCTGCTCTATAGAATTGAATCGATATTATTCTTTACAGACTACTGCAATTTTATATAAAAGTAAAAAAGAATCCTAACAAACTACACTGGAACATTGTTGAGCTACAATGTACAGTCATTTATAGCATTCTTGAGCTATAATAAACTCGAATAATTTTTTTACCTAACAACGTACAGTCATTTATAGCATTATTGAGCTACATCAAGACGGAGGATTTTTTGTCAATATAAGTAATGGATTTATTGCGATAGAGAAATCACTGAGGTACCTGCGATGGAGAAAACAATTTGAATGAAAACTCTACCAAAAAACTCAATGGAGTCGCCGACAGCTCGAAGGGGACACCGACATTGTGGTTGGCAACTCACACCGTGGTCGATAGCTTTGCTAGGATTCGTCGTCGTCGCCTACCTACTCTGCAGTCTGTCCCAACTTATTTCTCCATCGCACCTAATGGCTTCAAGCCAGATGTTCTTTCCTTTGAAACGAAACCGTTTTTGGGCATTAATAAAACGATTCATTTTGGCCATGGAGTTTGGGAATTTTTGGATATAAAATTCAGTTTGGGGAAATGGCAGCCTATGGAGTAAGGGGTACTTTTATCTTTACATTGAAGGATTAGCATGTGAGAAGCATGTGCGTGAGTTTTCCGTTCGATTTAACGCTCCTTGTAAATGGAATGGGGTGGATTCGGACATTTTGAAAGTAAGAGAGTCAACTTTGATGCAATCAATAGTTTCGGAAGCACATTGTGAATTGAGTGATAGTTGGAAGGGACAAAGTGTAATTAACTCATAAACAAATTAAAGAGCAACAACATGCTTTATCATTGCAAGTCCAGACCAAAGATTTTTTCAGGAAAGAACACAACTTACAAGTGTTAATCCCCACATTACATTGCATGAATAGATGGAAACCCAACCACATTTGTTATTAAATGAATATTTTCCTTTTCTCACCTCACCCCGAGTGTCCTCACTTTCTATACTCAAGGTCAAATGAACGGCAACATATTATCTCCATGTTTCTCAAGAAAAAGTGAAAATATCATTCTTTGTTGATTAAATCGACAACATAATGCATTGATTTTATCGACTAATAGCCCCCATCCACAATTACCATTTTATAATTTTCATTTTCACCAAAAAAATTGTATCTTACTGTAATGCCCAAATGGAAGGCCTAAGCCACATGGTATATACTCTAAAAGGACTAGTCAATGATACAATTAGAGCCTCATTGGAACCTTATAAAGAGCAAGAACTTCTCATTTTCGAGTAATGTAGGATCTCATACACCACCTACTGTTATCCTTATCATATGTGGCATCACAATCTACTTCCTTTAAACTTCTGACGTCCTCGTCGGACCAGTCCGTCGTAGGTGACACGGTTTAAGTCCCATATTTCTGATTATGACAGGCTCTGATACCATTTATAACTCCCCAATGGAAGCCTAAGTTACATGGTCTATACTCTAAAAGGACATGATACGATTGGAGTCTCATTGAAATCTTATAAAAAATAAGAACTTTTCATTCCCAAGTAATATGAGATCTCATACACCACTTACCTTTATCCTTATCATATGAGCTTTCACACTTACAGAAGAAGTTATTCATTAAAAAACCAAACAACTTACAAAGCTAACGCTTACAAATCAAAGACTCTGAATCCCCAAAGGTTCTTGATATAAACAACAGAGTTAGAAATCAATAAGGAAATAGTTAGAGCAACACGTACTTGATACCTATTCAAAGAGAGCACTAAAGAGGTGTAATAAGAGAGAACCAATCAATCGCCAAAATATATGCATGGCAATATCAACTGGGACAGGTTGAAACACCCCTTTAAATTATTCATCATAAAACCATCTGCAAACAACATTATTTTCTCATTAAACAATGGAGCAGGTTATAGATCCATTCAAGGTAGAGTTGGTTTAGAGTTAAAAGACCTATCTCAATGTGGGTTTAAGTCAGGAGCAGGTTTCCACCTACTCTGCCCCATCCCACCCTGACTAGATTAGACTATGCAAGTGACGTGCGGGTATAAAATGATTATAACCAAATGTCAAGTGCAAATCCATTGAAAAAAAATCCTCTTTAGAAGCATGTAACAAGAAAGTCATCTAAGGAGTGTCGTGATAGTTTTCATCTCACTCTAAATAAGGATATTTTCAGTACTTATCTATGTTTACTATTGATAATGATATATTTTAAAGATCCAAGCTGCAAATAAATCATCACTTATGTCAAATTGTGATGAGTATAACATGTGGAAACTCCAAAAATAAGGTTCATTTTTATTAGGGGTGCTACCCGCACCATACAGTGCATGATAGCCCATTCCCTGCCCGAATTTCAAGGGGCGAGGGCGAACTCCCAATCTGTCCCGTCTCCCGCCCACTTTAATAATGGATTACAGTCCATTAGGCCCAAAATTTATTTGAGTCCAAAATTGATCAAAAATACATTTTTAGACCCAAATTGTAAATTGTAAATTTGTAAATATGATTATAATTTAAAATCTATGGTTTTTAAATTTGCTACTGCATATTTTGTGTAAGTTGTAGTGTAGTAATCCTGTCAAGGAAATACAAGAGTCTCACATTGCGTAAGTGTGAGACTTGTATTGTGAATACAATTTATAAAAGGGTCACCCTACTACACTACAACTTACACAAAGTATTAAGTAAAAATTTTATTTAATACATATTACTATATTTATATATAGTAAAAATAATAAATATTTATAAATATGTATAGTATAAATATATATTTATATATAAAAAAATGGGTGCAGGGCGGGTCAATGAGGTGCGGGGTCCCGCTGCCCACCATTAATTTTTACTTAAAAAAACATTTAATTTATTCTTTTAGTTTTGTTTCCTCTTGTATAAGATGTTCTTTGACATAATTATAACATTACTTATATCCAATTGGTGACTAGCATAGCATGTTTAAACCAAATAATGTATAAAAAAACGTTAGGACCCATCTAATTAGATGGGTTACAATCCTATCGTGCTTTATCCGTATACTAATAATCCTATGTATAACAACGGTATATACAATTTATTCTCATTCTCTTTCCTGATATAATCTTTTTTTTCCCTTCAACATGGACACAACAATGTGAAACATTAAGGACTCAACAAAATCATTAAAATTTAATATTTTAGAAGTATCTCTGGCATATATAACAATTACAAATACATCTCATATATTAATTATTTTCAGCAATTATGGTGTGTACAAATTTTCCACACATGTATAAACACACCTAAAACCATGTAAATGAAAATTTCCTATATACTCTTCCTTTAAAACGAAACTGTAAGAAGTAAAGAAGAAATTGCAAGGAGAGTAATAAATGGTGACACATACTTGCACAAGAAAATTGGCTATAATCCAATATTTGCATTGATTCCTTGACTTCTACTTTCACGTTCTCTGTTAAACTTGGCCAGAGGGAGAACTTCACATGGACCTCAGATCAAACCAACCATTATTGTTCTTTCAAGATTTGATCCATAGACCTATAACAGCACATGAAATGTCCAAAACAGTAATAATCAAAATCTCATAAATTCAATCAACTCATCACTAATTAACCAACTGTATTGTTTTACATTGACATATGAGAATTTAGAGAATAAAAAAGAAAATTACGCAAGCAAGTAAATAGGTCACCTCATTGCTCTCAGGGCTACATGAGCGTCCAACTTTCTTAGTCAAGTCGCGAGGAAAGTAGCACCTTGTTACAATGACCCACTTTGAACCAGTTTTGCTATCCTCCCACATAGATTGTAATCAGAACAAAAAATTGAGACTTCTCAATATTATAATTTAGTAGATAAATGCATTTAAAAGATGCAACCAATGATAAACAGCTCCAAAATAGAGCAGATCTACAACAACTGAAACAAGTTGTAAAAGAGAAATGGCATGGTTGATGTATCTGTCTATCAGATACAAACCAAATCTAGTGATCTCATGGGTGAAATTGCACAAGTATTATAGCTGGCAACATCATAGAATGCCTAATAATTTGCTTGTCTGAAACTTAGAGGGTATCAGTTCATCATGATTGGAACAAAAAAGAGCATGACCCTACAGTTTATACATTACTCCACTGACCCTACAAGACTAGTAAAATGATTTCTCATCTAGAACTTGCACAACGTTGCCAATCCATTCTACACCACACAAACCATCTGAAGGAGATTGACTCATTCGAAAATGAGCAGCCCAAAGGCTATCCCAAGTGCAGGAACGTGTCGCGTAGTAATTAGGAATAAATTTCTAGATCGTCTCCACAGAGAAAGTGCTAAAAATAAACTCGTGTAAAATGGTGGAAATATTTACAATGAGAAGATAAAAATAAAAGTGATGATATGTACAATGAATGGAGAAGTGCAATGAAAAAGAAAATTTACTGGTCGTGAACCAGATTCATTTTGTTGGATTTGAGTGTTTGAAATGCAGTGATGAAAAGTAAAGAAATTAAAGTGCAAGACAGTAAATTGAAATTGCTAAAAATTAAATGACTGGAATTTAAATTAGCAAGAAAATTAAATGACATAAAAATAAATTGCAGAAATTAAAAGTGCAGGAAAAGTAAATGACAGAAATTAAAAGTGCGGAAAAAATAAATTGCGGTAATTTAAATCAACTGAAATTTAAAGTGCAGGAAAAATAAATGACAGTAATTTAAATGAATTGAAATTTAAAGTGCATGAAAAATAAATGACAATAATTTAAATGAACTGAAATTGAACTAATCATCGCAATAATTTTTTTTTCTTTTTTTTAATAAACTTCAGACTGGAATAAAATAAAAATAAAACTGAAAATGAAGGTTACGGGTGAAGGAGGAAAGCTCGGTAACAACAGTTGGTCCGCTCTCAACTGCGTTATCAGACTCCCTCTCTTCACCCGAGCTTTATTAAAAAAAAAACTAAAAAAAAAAACACAAAAATCTATCTATTCTACTCTACTCTAATTTCCTACTTAACACTAACATGTACCTAACATCTAACGAGTTTTCCAGTCTGCTTACAAGCTCTTATATAGGCTTCAAAGCCTTTACATACATCTGTACTTAGCTTGTTTCGTCCGTGATGCCAGTTTCATGTTTTGCATATTGTCTCCCACTACATTGCTTTTGCCGTGCGTCCAGACTGTGAGAAGGAAACAAACTATATTTTTTTTCTTTGCTTTTCGTTTGTCGCCTTTCAGTTTCAGCCACTCATGTGCGTGCATTTTATTTTATTTTTCTTTTCATTCCCTCGTTCCTTTCCTTCTCTCTTTTTTTTTTTTTTCTTTTGTTTTTGTTTTCAGCCCAGTGTTTCGTCTTCTTTCTTCTCTTCCATGCGTGATTCCCGCATGCATACTAACCGAAATGCAATCCAATGTGAGGACCGATGACTGTCGTAAATGGTAGTGTTGTTGCAGCGTACATGGAGCTTCAGATGGTGACGACGTGGGCACTGCTGTGGATGAACGTTGGCAGCGAGGTGGAGGTGCTCTGTTTCGAGCGTGTAGAACAGAGGCTTCTCAGTGATGGCTGATTCGCATGGTCGTGCATGCTGGGTAGTGGCACACTGTTGTATGCGCGCAGTGGATGTGCAGAGAGGCACTGCAGCGTGGAGGTGCTACTGTGCATGCAGAGCTGTGATGCAGAGGCCGTGCAAGGTGGAGATGGAACACGGTGAGGCTACGCTGGAGGTTGAAGATGAACGGCCTAAACGGTGGTTCTTGGTGATGCAGGTTGGCTTCGAATGGTGGCTGGGCGGAGGGGCAGTTGGACGTGTGCATGGTTGCTGCTGGACGTGGAGGAGTGCTGCAGGCGAGGCCGAAGGTTGAAGATAACGCGAACGACATGTCGTTTTTGTCAAAAAAATAAAAACAACATGTCGTTTAGGCAACGAATGTTTGTCTTTATATGGAAAGCGACAAGTCGTTTTTCCGTGGAGGAAAAACGACACGTCGTTTAGGACCTGTAAAAACAAAAAAATAAAAATAATAAAATAAAAATAAATAAAAATAAAAGTAAAACTTAAAAAAGCAAAATAAATAATATATAACATATAATCAAAGAAACAAAAATAAAATTAGACAAATAAAATAAATAAATAAATAATTACAAATAAAATAAAACTAGACTAAATATTAAAAATGTGTTGTGCATGGAGGAAATATTACAAAATTAAATCGCAAGTTATAAAATTAAGCATAAACTATGCTTTTAATCAATTTTAATCACAACTTGGATTTATGCCTCTTAATCAATTTTTCTATTTAAAACCAATAATAAAACAATTAAAAATATATTAGTTTTAAATGTATAAAATATGCAATAATGCAGCTTAATTAGAGACCCAGAATGCTCAATAGCCCCCATAAGAGTTTGCAAACCTCCAATAGGATTTGTTTGTGATACAAGTTGGTCATCTTGTTTAGCATCATATCCTAGAGTATGGTCAATATTTTCTCTTACATGAGATTTTTGTGGTTCTTTGACAGTAAGGTCGTTGTCCAAAAACCTCAGCACAGTTCGACAGGTCTCTCCAATCATCGTGTGAGTTGTGTGAGGGTGGGGAGTGATAAAAATTACTACCAACCTTTTCAGATACTTTAGTAGGAGGATATATTTCTTCTTCAAATGATCTCTCTTCACATGTTGATAATTCACAATCTTGGACGTGTTGAATAGAATTTACACTTGATGAGCCAACAGAAAAAGGTTTCAAAGGGACATTTGTGGACACTAGCAAAAGGTTTTTCACCAACATTGTTTTATGCTTGATGCACTGTTATTTCCTTGGTTTTCTTTTACATCTAGAATCTTTATATCAGATGCTGAATCAACATGATTGGTGTCTGCAGTACCACCATGTGCCGGACTCTGTAGACCAAAGCTTCCATTTGCTGTCATCTTCAGTTGATTGACCTTTGGGTCTAAAGTTCTCACTTTCTTTTCTGAAGATGACACCTTCATAGCTATGTCAGAAGACAAGTTTGGTTGATTCATACTGCTTCTCATGACACGACCATATTTAGGTGACAAAGGTTTCCCTTGGGCCAATGCCAAGCACCCCATGCAGTGCCACTCACCTCTGGGTATTCTATTTTGATTAAGCTGCAGACACTTAAAGTGATATCCTTTCTCTCAAGCATCACATAGAAGTATATTAATTATCCACCTCATTGAGGGTGAGCTGGCACATTTTGAAAGTTAAAGCCTTATTCATGTAATCCCTTGACAAAGGAGTCCATTTAGGATGTTCAAGATGCTGCGGTTGAAATAACTTCTAAATAAGCTTAGCATTCTCATTGTGACTATTACCAGGTGAAGGGGCTTGGACAAAGCTCATGCCCTGCACAGGCTGATGTATACTAGGCAAATCTCTAGGTGCAATTTGTGTTATAAAATGGCCTAGAGCTTTGTTCTCTAGCTGTTTGAGTGGCAACTCGTGACGTACTTGCACCAATGGTTTCTTCAACCTTGGCAGAAGTAAGATTTGGCAGCTTGTATTCTTGCCCACTTTTAGCCATTGAAGCAAATTGGGTTTATATGGATCATGTAGGAGCATTCACCATTGGGTGATCTACAGAAGAATTCACTGCAAACAAAATATAAGAAGGATAAGTACCTTAAACATTAAGAGCTTACACAAGTGGAAAGAGCCATCAAAGTAGTTCTGACCAATTATTGGCTAAGAAGAGAAAATAAACAGTATCATAATAATTGTGACACCACCCCAACCCCATCCCAAAGTAAAAAGAAAAAGTTGATCAATATCTTTCAACTGATTCTATACACATTTCAGTCAAGCAATTATGTAATTGCAAAGAACATGCCCTGTGAGGGAAACATTAAAAGACTCAACTTCTATTCTCTATGTATGCTTTCTGGTTGACACTTTTTTCAAATTTTATCTATAAAAAACAAAGACTACAAAATCTTTAGATTATTTTGTGAATCAATATATTCATCATTTTTCATAAGAAGGGAACATTACCTTGAAATTGTGATGCATAAGTATACTCTTTCAACTTTAGCCAATGATAAGGAAGAAGGATCTTTTCCTAAATGACTTGCTAGGTAATCCTCTTGAACTCATAGCAGTAGTGGTCATTTGATATTGAAAGGATGTACAAGTTATTGTTGCTGAAGCATGAGTTAAGGGTGAAGAAGGGGGATGCCTCCAGAAGAAACAGACATATGGCCTTGTTTATCTGATGGAAAAGTACGCAGAGTATGCAATGCCCTACGACTTTTAGCTAATGTACTTGAGATTGGTTGTACCGGGTGAGAAGTATATGTAGCATACTTTTAGACTGCCTGACCACCATACTAGCTTAGAATACTAAACATAGTCATGCATAAAATTGCAATATTCATCTGAACAACAATAGCTCTCTTTTCAAAATTTCCGTCTCTAATGTGTGAAACATACACAGATTCAGAATTCTAAAACATAGAAAACAAACCTAAGATTCAAAATAGCAATTCCCTTACTTCAACCACATTTCTCCAACAACCAAACAAATATAGCACAATTTAAGACACATATTTCAAGGAAAATTGAACACCAAATCAAATTAAAACCAATAGCTAGGTAAGAAAACCGTATCCAAAAGATGAAAGTGGATCCCTCACCTTCCTCTTGGCATTGTCAAGCTTTTCCTTAATCATCAAATTGGGAGATCAAAACTCTAGCCTCTAATCCTTCACTTTCCCACTGAGCCCCAAATCCTCGATGACTGCCGCTATGGCTTCCCTGCCCACCACGTTCTTAGGCGCCAAGGCCGCGCAGGCCTTCGCTAGCTTGGCCCTTGCCTCGACCATAGACTCCATCTCCCCCTCCGCAGGGGTCTTCCCACCTCGTATCCTTGTCATCATTGAGAGAACCAGCACAATCTTTGCCACTTTCTTAGGCTAGTGGGCCTAGTCCTCTTACAGTGTCAAGCTGGCAGGCCTAGTCCCCTTACGGCGTCAAACTCACTGTCTCCAAACTCTACACGGTCGTTTGCATTCATCCCTTTTTCGAAAATCAAGACAGTCGACGGTTCAATAGATGCTATCAAATCCATTGTTCAAAGAGGAGAAGCTGACAACTACGTTGTTACAAGAATGGACCGTGAGAGGATAGTTAACTATTATTTTGGTATACCGGTTCCCAAGAATAAAGTGTTCTCCGTCTCTAGAGTGAGAAAGTCTACCTTCTTTCTAGAAAAAAATTCCATTTCCGTGAGAGCCATCCCCGGAGGGGAGGGTGGAGTTGTGTCTCTTACCCTTCTCTCATTCTCCTTTTTATTTCTGCATTGTATCTACACTTTTAAAGTAGTGTTTTTTCTCTTCTCTCTCCACCAGTTTGGTTTTGGCCAGATCTGCTGCTATCCGACCGCCACCCGCCTACACGCGCCCCACCACCCCTTCCTATAGCTACCGATCTATTGGGATGGCACGGAGTTGGGCCAAAAAGGTCCGCGCTTGGCCCTCACGCACGGATTGTTTCCATGCGTGTTCCCCACACATCGCCACCCAACGACGCTTCCGACGGTAACACGCGCCGTTTTAGCAGTTTCGTCTTGCCGAGATCTTCCAAATCTGGGCCATCCGGCTTCCTTCCCACCGGCGCGTGGCTGTCACGCGTCATCACAGGCGCGCGAGAATGCAGATGATCGACAGATCTGTCCTCTCGATGATGGTTTTTTCCTTATGTTATCACTTCCCCTAAACCGTAATCTTGATGAAGGGATTGAGGATCTCTCCAAAACTCATCTCAAGACAACAAGCAACAGTGCACCTGCCACTCTCACCACTTTCAGCGGAGGTTCCACCGCTACCAGCGGTGGTTTCATTGTTCGCAATTTTTTGCGAACAACTTATTTCTATTTTTTAAGATGGCGTCCTTTTTGTAGGACATGGGTGACGATTAAGAAATTGGTCGTAAAAACTCACTTTTTTTCTTTTTTATCCATCACTTTGCACTGTTGTTATTGTTCTGGGATACTTGTTGGGGAACCTCAGCCCCTCCTTTTGTATCATTTTATCTAATGAAATATACTCGCTTGCTTAGAAAAAAAAAAAAAAGAATGGACCGTGAGAGAGAGAGAGAGGTCACAAATGTGAGGAGAGAGATGGCAGATTTACGGGGTGTTTTGAAATTGATTCTTTAAAAGAAGAAAAACTAGAACCTTTTTGAAGGGTAATTAATATATGGAGCGAGGGAACTAGCTTTTCGTGTTTGCGTTCAAGTTCGCGCAAGTGTGAGGGAGGGGTTGGGGGTGGCTTGGTTATGGCTGATCGATCTCGAGAGATTAGAAAAGCAGAAAGAACGGGCCTTTTTTTTTTTTTGGTTCATTCGGGCTGGAGATCCATTTTTTGGCTAGGTCTGAAAAACCTATGGGAGTGGGCCAGTGGCAGCGCCGCAGCTTCGTCTATGGCTTGTGTTTTTCTCCGGTTTCTCTTCGATTACGATTTCAGTGATGGAGTCGAGTTATAATTGCAGATTCCGCAACCATTTAATTTTAAAACAATAATTGAAATAATAATATAAAAAGAAAAAAACCATAAAAGTTTACCTAATCGAATAATACATTATCACGTTATTTTCAATTACAACCATTTAAGTTGTAGCCTGCTTATTGTTAGGGTGATTTGTCGCTCCTACACCAATTAGGATGGGCCACTTCTGAGAAAAGGATCAGATTGTAAATCCACCCATTATATGCTTGTTAAATTGTCCACGTCAAAAAATTGAAGATTCCACGGCCCGTCTTGCTCGCAAAAATATGCTAGAATATGTTAATCAATCTCAGCCTTCACAAGGTACAGACAGATTTTATAGCTAAAAGTGATAATTTCATTTATCGTCACCTACACCAGATGAATTGAATTACAACGCATTCTTGTCACCTTGGAAGGGAAAAAAAAAAAAAAATACAGCATGTACTCGTAAACCGAGTACTCAGTAATGGTTTGAGATCCTGATTACCAGTGTAAATGATGCACGAGATCACGCACAGGATTCTTTCTATATACGGAGAAGTAATGGAATATAGGAAACAGCATGTCGTGAACAACTTTTATTATCCAATAGGACAAACAAAACCCAATACGATTGTCTTTTTTCCGGGAGAGATTACCTACACATTTGTCCCTTATCCAATACTTCCTATTCATAATTTCATAGATGAAAGCTAAGTTTCATCCTATTCAAGACCCCCGTATCTGCAATAAAATGAACAAGAATTGGCGGGATTCTATGTTCGATAATTTCTACATAACACTACAGTCACACGTAAACAACGAAGATAGTAGAATCAGACAAACAAGAAATGCAAACTCAATTATCCAACCAATCACAAACAGAAAAGTACACCTCTTGCTTGGCATTTGGGGAAAACTGACCACAATAATAAAAGTACACCTCTTGATATCAAATGAACACGGCTAGGAATTCTATGTTCGATGATTTGCTGCATAACACTACAGTTACACATAAATAACAAAAACAGTAAAATCAGACAAACAAGAAATGCAAACCCAATTATCCAACTGATCACAAACAGAAAAGAACACCTCTTGCTCGGCATTTGGGGAAACCGATCATTAAGCAATGCGCAGATTTCTTTCGTATTACATGGGATCATTTCCATGCAACTGTATACCTTCTTGTTTATCAATGCAAGCATATTGGATGGTGAAAAGTAAAACTTTACCAAATCCGTTTCATAAAAAATAATCTGGTGCAGGTTTCTTCGCAGGTGTCCCTCTTGATTCCTACATATCATTTCAATATTTCAGCATAGCACATAATTCAAGAAGTGAATTAATTCAAGTGGAAATTGATAATGCTGAAGTGCAGCACAAAACGTAATGCCTCTTCTGATGTTGTGTTATACACAGCCAGAGACTGTGCCTTTAAGTCGATGGAGAACCATCTATTTGTATGAATTGAAAACAGTTTGCATGGAGTACACCGATGACAGATCATAAAACCATATTGTCTGAGTCATGTCCTTTTAATAACTATAATAGTTCGTGTCCTACAGGTACTATACCCCTTGGCCATGGCTCAGGTGGTAAGGATTAGATAAGTCTTAGGTTCTCACCTTAAGGAACCTAACTGAACTAACTAACTAAATACAGATAAAATAATGCACGATTGCTTTTAGATAGAATAACACTAATAAAAAAAACTACAGAGGTTATAACTCACTCAAGAGTATCAATGTAGGAAAAATAAAGAAAGTGTATGCAGCCATTAGTCTACGCAAGAACATCCACCTATTTTTCTCTGGAAATATATTGCACATGAAGCTTACATACAGACCTGTGGAGCAGCATCAAACACACGAAACTGCTTGTTGAGATTCTCATCTAACTCAAGAATTGCAGCTACATTACCACATCTGCAAAAGCATCCAAGAATGAAACCAAACCATTTGAATACCAGAACAAAGCAACGGAGAAAAACTTGAATTCCTAATTTACCTGTAGCAGTAATTTGGAGCTGACCAGACTGTAACTATCTGGCTATTGAACATCCACTTATAGCCTTCCATTACCAACTGATGGGCACGACATATGTAGTCAATGTTGTTTGAATGGTTAAAAGAAGTCACAACACTGCCGCCAAATAGGAAACCAGCACCACGGGGACTCAAACCCCAACCATCCACGATATCTTCGGGATCAGACCACAGGAGGTCACACATAGCACCATCATGAGGTACTTCTTGCTTCCGATCAATTATTCGTATCTGGTAAAGTAACATTTTTAGTATATAAAGCTTCAGAGAATACACACACACACATACATATATCAATATATATATATATACAGATCTGTATAAGTAGGATGGGTTCTCTGACCTGATCCAATGTTGATATGGCAGGAGAGAGTCCTCCATGGACACTGAAAATTCTGTTTTCAATGAGCGCTGACAGACTGTAACAAACATAATTGAAATTTAGAAGCCAAGGGAAAGACGTAACTAAAGTACCCAAATCTAGGCAGTGTTGGAAGCAACAGAAGTATAGAATGACTATAATTGGCCACTGGTCACTAAAGTGCTATCTGAAGGTCAATACAGAACCTTACAAAATTAAAGACAGACACCTTTATATGACTTTTTTTCCCTTTGGAAAGTGGTAATGGAAAATAAAAACGAGACTTTTATCTGAACTTCGGTGCTTATTTTGAAGTTGGATAACAAGGATGGTGTACTGGAAAGCATAGACACTGTGTGACAAGGAGATTTGGAGGGAGACATCTGAGATAGCCTTTTGAGGAATCTGACACATCAACCTCAATAACTCTAAATGATATAGCATATTTTGGTATCTGTGTTACAAAAGCAGTGGCATGGGGAGACTTGAGTATACTTTTGGTTAGGGTTTTGAGTACAAGTTGTAGAACCACAAAAAGCTCTCTCAGCATATGATCCCAAAACAAGCAAGAAATTAAGCTGATGATCCCAACCATCCAAGTTGACGACATTTATAACTCTGAATGTCTGACCATCGAAAAACAAGAGAAAAATGCTTAATTAACTAACGCAAAAGTCACTTAAGTGATCACCATGCCATAACATCCCCGGCATATCACTCCATAATTCTTACGCCTTCCTTACCTATCCAAAAGAAAAAACCTTACACCTACCTTAAATTCCAACAGACAGATGTCCTGAGTTTCTAAAGGATATTAGCAAACCTTAGGTAATCAAATATATCAGTGCAATATCTCCAAACATTCACAGATCCATATTTACGGAGGCACTCGTCGTAGAATCCATATACCTGAAAAGTACAAATAAATGATAAATGCTCTGAACACATTCTGGCCTGGTTTGGATAGTGAAGATTAGATGAGTTAAATGATTTGTGAATAATAATGAGATATTTGAGTTGAGATGAGATGAGTTAGAAATCGTTTGAATTAAAATGTTTTATGGGGTGTTGGGAAAGGAGAGAGAAAAAGTTGAATAAAAATATTGCTAGAATATAATTTTTTAATACTATTCTTGTTTTGGAATTTGAAAAGGTTGAATTTTTTTTTGTGTTTTGTTTGGAAGTTTGGGAAAGTTGTAATAATTTTGTAATGATTTTTTTTATAAGTAGTAATTAGGTAATGATTAGATGAAAAAGTTAAAGATTTGAAATTGAAAAGTATTGTGTTTGTGGTGTTTGGATATTGAGATAAGATGGGGTGAGATGGAAGCATCTTTCCATCCAAACCAGGCCTAAGTGTTGAAACAGACAGCCAATAGATATCTAAGAGCATAGAAAGTTGAAACAGGTATTCTGTTAGAGACTTAACCTGTGTGATCTGACGGCTCTCGTGGTTCCCTCTAATCAGAGTTATCCGATCTGGATACCTCACCTGATCACAAACAATTAGTACACTGAGAAACCTTTTTTTGATAAGTACGCTGAGAAACTAATAAATCACAGATCCATAAATGAGTAATGATACACAGACAACTCATTTTACAGCCATATATACAACCGTGTCTTAAATTTTTTTTTGATAAAACAACCGTGTTTTAAATTGAGGGTATTTCTGTAAAACAATGTTACTTTTATAAGTTATTCTACAAAAATGCCCCTCATTTAAAATATGATTGTGTAGAGGGTTGTATGTGTATCCTTTTCCTATATAAAAAGACTGAAAAACATCGTAATTGCATAATAGATTGATATTTGCAATATGGCATTGGCATTTGGTAAGGAAACTCCACGCTGAACCAATTTAATTAAAGTGAGCCTTTGACCGCATAATCAGTTAAAGTTCCCACAGAGATCATGAAATGGTGAATATTTACATGGTGTGAGAATACTCCCTGAAAGACGCTTTTGATTAGTTTCAGTTCTTGCTTCATCACAACTGGGGCCTACTAGGAATAGCAGCTAGGCGTTGTCGTATAGGGAGGGCAGGGTACTATTTTTTTCAAATCGACTGAGTCTAAGAAGGTGTTCTAAGTTAGATATGAATATGATTTAATTTTCAAGATATTAGTGGTTTATCCTTAATAGAACTGAACTTGAGAACTTCTGTAGCCAAAAGGGAGGAAGAGGAGTTGATACCAATCCAACTTCCCATAAGTTAAACACAAAGCTTTGCAGAGGAAAAACATGGCAACAATCATGTAGTCCACAAATAAAAATAAGCTTCAGAATACCTCGTCAGTTCAATTATGCAATGTGATGTTCCGAAACAAAAAATCTTCGCATAGATGATAGTCTAGTTCAAAATTTTGTTAAGGACTTCTTTTAAAAATACCATGCTTTAGAAGCCACAGAAGTGGCATTTGTATGAGAACCTCCTAACGAAATGGCTGGAAACAATGTGAAAAGAAAAGAAAACGAATCTGAGAAATATAAAGAACGAGTGCAATAAACTGCAAAGGCCAATAACATTCAGTACAAGCTCACACACGGCATATTATAAAATCAATACTTTCAAGGTTACTTGGGTTTTGTCTTTTGTGCTTTTTTAAAAAGATTTCTTACTTATCCCAAAAAAGATTAATACCTTCAAGGCTAATAGAAGCAGAAATGTCTCCACAGAGTAAAATCCTCTATCAACAAAATCTCCAAGAAACAAGTAGTTAGTCTTTGGGCAATCACCTCCTACTTTGAAAAGTTCTTTCATGTCGTAGAACTGCCCGTGGATGTCACCGCATATCTACGCAAAAAAGATAGCCAACTGAAATTAGCCACCCTGAAACACAATTAGGATTTTGTTTTAAAATTATATTTAAGCGTATATGATAAAATCTGGATTCCCTATTTCAACTTCAGCTTAAAATTAATTGCAGGTAAAATAGCTTTGCATTAATAATCAAACTAAAAATATTGCTTTGCTTAAAGGAACATCGACAAGTGCTTAACTCCTAGACACTTTGACATCGTACTAATTCCCCACCTCTCATTTTCGCATGACCTAGAGTTAGCCAATAGTGCATTAGTCTACCAAATCAATGCGCAACAGAAAGCTACCCTCATAGTGAAATCTAAGTCGGGTCCCCCAGAAGTTGCTTTAACTTATAAAGACCAGCAAGGGTCAGGGAGCACGACCCTTTTATATAGAACACTGTCTTCAATGCTATCACCTATTGCACCTATGTTGGTTCCATAAGAGAACAAGAAGATCTGCTTCTTTTCAGTGTCGCAATCATCAAATTAAAGCTGCCTTCAATATGTCACTTCCAAGAGATCTATAAGATCTTAGAAAGAACAGAATCGATGCAATTCCCAGCCATTGCAACTAGGCGGGAGGGTAAAGTTTGCAGATCATGTCAAAAAATCTTAAATAGCCAGATAGGTTTGACCTGAAGCGCCAAAACTGATATCATTGAAAGGCTATTCATGAACAGTTCCTGCACCCCACCGCCGAAAAAAATCCTTACAAACTCTATGTTGGCCACGGATCATGCTTTTCATAACCCTGTATAAGATTTTTTTTTTTTTTTTGATGTCGGGAAACCTCTCCAAGGCAGGGCCTTTCAGACCCACCCTTACAGAGTAAACTCCAGTCTCGTGCACGGCACCCTCGGAAGTTTCCCTACACAGAACTAGATAAATCGCTAGCTTTTCACTAGGGGGTGTGACCCTATATAAGATACTAGCATACTCCATAAATCAAAGGCTTACACTTAATGCGGCGATTAATCCTAAGAACTGTACCTTCGTGAAACTGTGATCCAACTGAATAGATTCCCTAACCCATGAAGAACAGGTGGGTTTGGATGTTGAAGTGAGTTGAGTTGAGATGATAAAATATTGTTAGAATATTATTTTTTAATATTAAAATTGTTTTGGGATTTGAAAAAGTTGAATTGTTTATTATATTTTGTATTGGAATTTGAAAAAAATGTAATTATGAGTTGAGATGAGTTGGGATGAGTTGGGGATCCAAACGAAGCCTTAACTCTTCATCTTAAGCTGAGTAGACTAACTACCCAAGCATGGTTCGTTCGACACATATTAACCTCATTAATTGAACATTTAAACTTGAAAGACCACAAAGTTTAGCCAAGCATCTTTTGCAGTAGGGCTTGACTTCTGAAAGTTACATCATTCATGCAAACTATTGGTCCCACAGTTCAGGTTTTTAAAACCCTAAACCCTTATGTATCTCTAACCCAGTTGCCTTCTCCAATACATAATTATCTTGAGAATGAAACCCAATAGTTTTTAGCAACTCCAAATCAATAACTATAGCAAGCTGCTTCTTTCAATTTTGCGTCACATATTCACAAATATGAAACAAAGATAGACTGCCCACTTGCCAAGACCCAGTCCAACATTGAAATCACAAAGACACAATCCACACAAACCAAATTGGTAAACCCTGCCTTGAAAGTAGGATGTGTGTGTGTGTGTGTGTGTGTGTGGGTGGGGAGGGTGCACGCACGCACGAACGCACGCACGCGAAAGAGAGAGAGAGAGAGACAGACAGACAGACAGATGACAGATGGGAGACTTACTGTGACAGGGGCGTCGACCCTTTGAACGTTGCTCTCTTCGACGAGGATTTCCATGGCTTTGAGGCAGAGAGCCTTGACCTCGGACTCCTTAAGAGGCTCGCATTTCTTCAGCTGCTCTATTTGCCTGTCTAGGTCTGACATCTCTTCCTCTCTCCCAGGCTAAACCCTCTTCTTCCTCAGACCCTCTTCCTCAGACCCAGAGAGCACGCTGATTTGGCCTGCAGGGCCCCTCTCTCCCTCACACACACACACACGCACCCTCTCTCTGAGTCTGCAACTTTTTCGAGTAATTTGTCTACCGTGGGCTGGGGCTCACTCTACCTTCTGTGGCTTCGATTGTGTTCTAGAGGTTTTTGCAGCGAGGACACTTTATTTTGGTCTAATTACATTCACCCCCCCCCTTCCTTTTTATTTATTTTCATACCCGAGCTATATGCATTCGGAAAGCAGCCTACATAGACGATAGATCGAGGCAATTTAAAAAGTTGTTAAACATTTGTCATTTGAAATATCTTAAAATTTTGTTAATAATATTAAAATAGTTAGAGTTCAAATGTTTTATTGAATTTTAAAAAATAAATAAAATTAAAAATATTAAAAAATTAAAAATTATTTAAATATTTTTTAAAATTATAGTTGTATTGATTTTTATGTTTTATTTTGAAATTTGTAGAAATTATATTGGTTTTTTTGTTTGTATAATAATTAGATGAAAATTTTAAAATTAAAAATTATTTTATATTTGAGAATAAAATTTTAAAAAATTTATATCTCCAAACATCCCATCAAAAAATTTTGATGGAGCTCGGATAGGTCATTTTTTATCAATATTTTCTGCATTTCTCTTTTAGCACATTAGATAAGCTTATAGGCATGTCCTCATTTACAGACAAAGGATTATTGACTTTAGAAATCAAAGCTACATAGGTGAAATTTAAATCATGAGGCTAAGAATATATTGTTAAAAAATTTCAGTTACAGCTTTGCAAACCTCATTGCCCATTGTGCTCTAATGATCTTGAAAAACTCCAGCACAAACTCATCTCAACTAGGAGATTTTAGGAGAGACATTTGCTTCAAAGCTATCTCCACTTTAGCTGTGGAAGTTTCCTTGCAAAGATCTCCATTCATCTAAACTGTTCCATCTAAAAAAATGAATAGAGAGTCCTAATTGATGCGTATCACGTGGAGCTTAAGCACAAGCAATGTTCCATCAAAATTTCCAACTTCTAAATCTGGCAATATTTGTCTAAGTTATCGAGGATTTATAATATACAAAAAAATAAAAACAAAAAACATCAAAGAAACATTAGAAATGAAAACTTAAAAAACCAAATAAACAAAAAAGAAAATACATAAAACAAACGCAACAAATTGAACTTAACTAAAACCATGTGAACCGGGTGAAACCATAGGGTTTGGACGTGGTGTAATAAGAAGTGATCTTATATTTTTCATTTCAAATTTATTTAATTTTATAAAGATTAAAAACTCATTTGTAACATGTTACATTTCCACGCATGGATAATCTTGTAAGTTAAATAATAAGCAATATTAGTCTTAATTTAGATCTTATCAATTTCAATTATACTTTCTAATTTTTTTATAACAATAATTTTTAATAAAGATTATTAGAAATATTTTTAAATATTTTTATACTCATCTCATCTTATCTCATATAATCATTATAATTTTTTTAAATTTTTATATAAAATATAATAAATAATTTAATTTTTTTTAATTTTAAAATAAAAATAATATTTTATTTTATTTTGTAAACCAAACGAAATAAAATATAGCTACGTAGTTTTTGTTGTAAATAAATTGTTAACAAGCAGTAGGTCTATCATTTTTGGTTTACAAAATATTTTGGTGCGCAAAATGTTAAAATAAAAAAGATATTGGACAAAATTGAACAGAACAGAAAAGAGGGGGTTGGGGGGATAGAAAATTAGAAATCGACGTCGCGTGAAAATAATTATTCCAGGGTTCCAACTTCCTTTTTAAAAAATTGCTTGCCGTTAACGACGACGGAGCCGGACAATCGTCGCCGGTTATTTGCGGTTTCGTACATCGCCTCCCATTCAGATTCTTCATCGTCTTGATCACTATTAAAATCAGTTCTCTCTGACTCACAATTCGTTTACTCACACAGGTATTTCTATATCCGCTGATTGCCTTTCTATTCGATTCGATTCAATCCCTTCTCTCATTCCGTCACGATCATGTAATTCTCACATGCTCTACTCCTTCACGAGCTGAGTTCTCCTAAACGTGCCGGTTTGTTGTATTATAGATGTTATTTATTTTTTTGTTTAAACTATTTTAGGGCTTCGATCAAGCCTCGCTCTTTCAATTTTTTGGTTGAGTATTATGCACTTTCTTGTATTTAATCATGGATTGCTCATGAGTCATTATTTAATTTTCTATTGTGTAGTTTCAGATTATCAAAGTAAAACTTAGCTCCTGGGTTTTCTGCTTTTTGAGGGGAATCTGTAATATTATCTCTGTTATCAGACATTGAGATGGGAAACCATCCAAACCGGATGGCGGTATTAAATAATTCGCGAATTTTAAGCATCGTTTCCCTCTCCTTAACTTGAATTTCCACTTTTTTTTTCTTTCTTTTTTGGTTTACTTACATAAATCGCATATTAAAATTGCATGAATATGAATGTCTAAATTTTTATATATATTGGCTTAGAGTGATGGTGCATTAGGATTCATTTAGCTCGCCCATGTAATTCGTCTGTTGGCTAATGGGAATTGGATTAAGGTTTGGTTCAGTTGAGACCTCATTTGGCAAACAAGAGGGTTGTCCTTGTATTATGAAACAGTGTTTTTTTCTTTGTCAAAATTTCTTGCATTTTCACATTATCTAAGCTAGTGGGTGTCTGCTTCCTGGACTATCAAGTGAGTAGCTAAGGTGCTGTTAGTTAGATATTTGATGTTGGCTTGTTTCCGTGTTGCTTAATTTTTATGATAAGAAGCTTACCAACAATGGTAATGGTATTATATATTGGAAGGACTATCCATTTTCTTGAAAAGTTCCTTGCTTCAAGTCTGCTTGCAGAAGGTGGCCTTTCGGCGACAAAGACTGCCTTTTAGTTGGTGATGAGTTAAAATCTGTTAAACACTCGTTGGATGTATGTGTGGTTGCATGTACTCAGCACTAGCTATAAATTGCTACATAGCTAATGGTAGGTTCTAATCTTTTTGTGTTCTTACTGGTATTGGGCTGACCAGCTTATGGAAGATCCATTAAAAAGTTTATTAATCTATGCTATTATCCTTCTACATTATACATCCGTGCTTAAACTTATATTCATTTTCGTCATTTCATTTGAGGTTTTAATGTCAAGAAGGCATTATTGTGTGTATGAGTGCTGAAATTCTTTTACCATGTATTTGTGCGAGTAAATTTTCTTTAAATTGTTTACTGATCAATTCATCTTTTATATTTCAGAGCCGATGGCTTCTTCTGCAGATTCATGGATGAAGGAATATAATGAAGCCTTAAAACTTGCTGATGATATCAATGGCATGATTTCTGAAAGGAGTTCATTTCCGGCATCAGGTCCAGATGCTCAGCGCCACGCATCTGCTATGCGGAGGAAGATCACAATATTAGGGACGAGACTTGATAGCTTACAGTCCCTTTTGTTGAAGCTCCCTGGAAAACTTCCAGTGTAAGTTTTCTTCTTTAAAACTGCAATAATATTTTAAGAAAAGGGCTGGTTTTCTCTTCAAAATAGATTTTGGACTAGAAATGTTGTCTTAGCATTCTTTCCTTTTTCTTATGCTCATACTATTTGCCAAAAAAAAAAAAACCATTTGTATATTTATTCCAGTTTTCTCCTATAATAACGTGCTATTCTTTTGCATATGTTTCCATGAGGAAGGTGCATGTGTTAATAATTGGGGTGTGTTAGTGATTCATATGAGCCTCTTGCGACAAGAAGTTTGTTACTTTGATGGAAACCTCCTTCTGATCTAGTTCTTATCTCATGTTCTTTTCTCTTGAAAACCTCATGCTCAGTTTCTCGTGTTGATATTCTTCCAAATCCCAGTTATTTTTCTCATCAAGATTCAGGGCGCTACTTTGGAGTTTGGATCATGTATTGGGGCAAAAAAGGTTGTGTATTAGCAGTGAATCTGAATCCAGGTTCATACTTATAAGATAATTTTTCATTTTTATAAGCACTTTTTTGAAGTTCAGAGAATTTAATATAAAAGTCCGGAAAAGGGGGACTGATCCTAGTACTCAGGCAAGATTTGGACTGGATATAAAAGAAGTCAAGTTTGAGTGAAGAAGGCTAACTGGTTGATATTTTGTGCTGTATCATGGAGGTATCATACATTCTGGGCACTGAATTTTGCTGTGGTGTTGAAAGTTCATGAACTAAACTGTTGGTTGTCATGCTCTACCATGACAGTCAATTGTTGGTTGGATTCATGGATTGTAAACTAGAAAGAAGGGGATAATGAGGGATTGGAAGAGGTTGCTTTAAATGTCAGATTTTCTCTTGTATTACTCTTCGTAATGTACTTCTTCTATTGGTCACCTGTAATGTAAAGTATTTCCAATCCATGATGTGTTATTACAACAACTTTTGAGGTTGCTGATTTTACCATATCGAAGCAAGATGGTAGTATCTCTCGTTGGCTACACTGTTCTTTACTGTTGGTGTGAAAAGTATACCTATCTTTGATCAAGGTAGAAATAATTGTATATCATTCTTTTTTTTGGTAAGTAAACGATAGTATTAATAAGAATAGGCATAGCCCAAGTACACAAGATGGTATACACGAGGTAATGCCTATCTAGGAAGAAGAAAAGGAAATAATTGTATATCATTCTAGTTGCTGTTACCTGAAGTTTAGTGATCGTATGGATGATGCAGGTCGGAGAAGGAGATGAATCGTCGCAAGGACATGCTTGCAAATCTGAGATCAAAAGTTAACCAGATGGCTTTGGCATTAAACATGTCAAACTTTGCAAACAGGGACAACTTGCTTGGCCCAGAAATAAAGCCAGCTGATGCCACAACCAGAGCAGCTGGTTTGGAAAACTCTGGCGTTGTTGGGCTTCAACGACAAATTATGAAAGGCAAGTTGCTAATTATTTTTTAGACAAATACTTATGTTTGTTGTATAGTATTGCTTATGTTTCTGCAATATTTGTGTACTTGGGCAACACCCGTTTACTTGTTACAATAAAATTATATTTTACTTGTAAAAAAAATGTATCTGCAATATTGATCTTTGTGTGGTATGCTTTTGAAGCAGAGCAAGATGAGGGTCTTGGGAAGTTGGAGGAAACTGTCGTAAGTACAAAACATATTGCATTGGCAGTCAATGAAGAACTTGAGCTACACACTAGGCTGATTGTATGTGCTTTCTCTTGCCTTACTGATTTCCTAAGTTGCTAGCCTTTAATTTTTTCACATTTGAGTGCCATTTAAAACTTAGTGATAAATATGTTGCTGTGAATGTTACAATTTCTTGCTCTTCCATTTTGCAGGATGACTTGGATGAACGTGTGGACGTTACGGACAGCAGGTTACGGGTAATACACTCACTACTTTTAACTAGCACCAAATCCATTGACCTTGTAGGTTAGTGGCACCGGCACCCATACTTGGGTGTCATAACCGGGGTTCAACCCCCATAACGTCCAGTTGCCCAAGGGGGGAAAAAGTAGTACCAAAAATCTTGTTGAGCAAGTCATGAGATTGTGAAATACACAATAGAATAAAATAAGCCCCATAACTGTTCTCTTCATTATTGTAGATAGCACCATACGATAATAGATTTACCACAATCCAGTTCTCTCTCCATATATAGATAGATAGAAAAATTGTATTTACCATCCCCTACACCACACACCAACATGTGATTTATTATTTTTCATTCTATTTAAACACACATATTGATGTGTAACTATGTGTGTCTAAATAGAAAGACAAAAATGTAAAATCACGTATTAGTATGTGGTGTAGGAATGATAAATAACATCTCTCATATATATATTTATATATATATATATTACGACTTATAAAAAAAATATATATTACTGTTTGATGCGGTGGGATTTTAACTGTTTCTTTTGGGATCTCTTATATTTGTCAAAACAGCGGGTGCAGAAGCATTTGGCGATTTTGAATAAGCGCACTAAGGGTGGTTGCTCTTGCATGGGTTTGCTCTTATCAGTTATTGGGATCGTGGTTCTAGTTGCTGTCATATGGTTGTTGATAAAATATTTGTAATTGCAACAATGGCAAACCCCACCATCTCTGTGTGCCTGTATCTTTGTGTGAATGGAGCTTTATTGTTTCGCTTGTTTCCCATCATGTTATAACAATATATGTGGGTTTCTTGTCTTCTTTGGGTGCCTTGTTTGTGTTGCGAAATTTCTGAGGTGTTGAGATACTTTGTAAATTGCACTTGTTAATCGGCATATATATTAAAATATCTATATTTTCTTCCTCTTACTTTGCCGGAATTCTTTTTCTCATCAATTCGAGTTTTAACTTCTCCATTGCTTTGCTTTTGACATTCAATAATGTGTTGATAAATCAAATGCATCCAACAATATGGTTTCCACAAGCTAGTATTTCAAGAACGAGTAGATCTTATGGGATCTTGCTTATGTTCTCCGACCACTTTCAAGTCATAGCATAATGAGATGACTCCAATTTCATTCCCAATTCATAGATGCACAAGAGGAACCGGGGGGCATGTAAAATTGGACAGTTCCGACTGTAGTTCGTCGAAAAAATGCGATCTTAAAAATATGTTCTGAGTTTTCACTTTTCATAGATATAACGGAAATATTAAATTAGCATGCTACTGTTTGTTGTGGCTATTTTACGTTGACTTATTGGGTGCCTGTGACCATTATGCAGACCAAATGGTGTAATTGTTAGTATGTTTTTTGTTAGATTCTAGATTGGACTTTTTTGTTCAAACAGTTAAACAGAAAGCAAAAGATTTCAACCGACATTGATTCACTTCCATTGAGGACTGGTTCTATCACATTACAGTCAATAGTTTTGACCATTTCAACTGGGGACTAACAGAAAATATGAACGAGCACACTCCAAGAACATTACCTACATAAATACGAGTGAACTCCAAAGAAAATGGCATTCTCATACACTCAACTTCTTAATCATTACAGAGCGAAATGGCAAAAGGAGTTCCAAAAAAAAGAAATTAAAAGAAGAGCTTTCTCGGGGATTGTCTGGATGGAACGGTTGATGGCGAGGTTGAGGACTTGTGGGGGAATGGCATGCCCTTACTTTCTTGGGGCCCCGCAACTTTGTCCGCCAGCTTTGCTGCCCTGGGGTCTGTTAATAGTATCTTCTGAAATGACTGGGAGAAGCCTGTAGCAATGATAGTAACATGAATCTCTCCATTGTAGCGGTCATCCACCACAGCTCCAAATATTATATTAGCAGAAGGATCTGCCAAACTCGTCACAACCTGAAAAACGTCATTACATGTGCATATATTAATACATTAACATGGAAACCAAAGTGGCAAGTTCCAGGATTGAATGCAGCAATTACAACCCCACCCCCCCCCCCCCCCCCCCCCAAAAAAAAAACCAAAAAAAAAATGAAAGAAATAAAAAGAGAAGTAGAAAGATTAAGGTGGAGCATGCTCCGCTCCACATATTTACAATCCTTGACCCTTCTGGAGAAACTGCTGCTGCATCCTAATGAATCGAAGCTAACCACCGACAGTACTTGCAAACTCAGGACAATATAGAATAAATCAAATAAAAGACAATTGAAGCAGCATTCAGTTTACCTACTCTGAACTTCTCAAATATGCAACCATTATCGGTTGTTAGAGAACAAAAACTCTCTCAATTACCTCAACAGGTAGCAAAAGAGGACAACCAGCTTTTGTAATATTATAGAACACAAAATATCAAACATACTGATAGGAATTGCTTTTATGGGACAAAATGGACATTTCATTTCTATCACCCACCCAGAAAAAAAACATAAAAAGCAAAAGGCCCAAATCAACTTGCAGATTCAGGGGATTTCGGGCATGGTTCTATATCAGAACATTCACTTGAAATAAATTCAATATTATTCAACCAATTTAAAATGCAAAATGAATGCTAAAGTATGTCTTCTTTCATGAGAATACAGCAACAGAAACCAATACCTGAGACACCCTATTCACTTCCTGCAGGGTTATGTCCTTCCCTCCGGTAATGTTGTACACTACCCCTGTAGCTGACTGAATTGAGGATCCAATCAGGGGAGCTAAAGTAGCTTGTTCAGCGGCTTCTTCTGCACGATTTTTGCTGGAGGAAACCCCCACTCCAAGCATTGCAGTTCCTGAGTCTTTCATGACTGCTTTTACATCTGCAAAATCAACATTTACCAGTCCAGGTATCTGCAAACGAACATTTCAATCTTCAAATTATCTAGCATAAGCAAAATGACCATGTCCAGGAAGGGGTGAAGAAACAACTATAGTCATTCTATGATTATATGGACAATTGTTTGATAATTATAATTTTTTTTTATAGGTAATCAAGAAGTTTTATTCATAAAAGTAGGCAAAGCCCAAGTACTCAGGGAGTATACATGAGAAGTACATAACTAGAGTTTAGAACCGAAAGTACAAAATCATCAACATTTAGCCCATTACAAACAATGGCCCCCACCCATAAGAACAATGATTTAAAAAAGAAAACTTTAAGCTCCTCCATTGTTCTCTCGCGATCTTTGAAGCTTCTATCATTTCTCTTGCATGATAATTATAAATGGACCAGTGAAAATCTCTGTTACTGTATAACTAAAAACATAATCATGTTATGTCTCACAAGTAGTCATGGACTAACTTAAACTTCTTAATTTAACCGGGTTAGATATTAAAATGTGAAAATACAGTTCAAAAGCACCCACCATGATTATGTCCGAAATCCCTTGCACTCCTTGACGTAGAACATCATCAGCAAGGAGGAAAGCATCCTGGAGGGGCGTCTGCTCATCAGCGATATCCAGGAGACGGTCATTGGGAATGACTATTAGAGTGTCAACATTCTTTTGCAACTTCTCAATAGCCTCCAATGCCTGAAGAGAAGTAGATAGGATATATTGGAACTTCAAAAGGCTATAGAAATTGGATTGTAGCATAGATACTTTTTTTTTTATAAGTAATAAGAGATTTTATTCCCAATAATAGGCATAAGCCCAAGTACACAGGACGTATACAAAGGAGATACCTACTACTTTCTAAAAACAAAAGGAAATCTATAACAAATTCTGGAAATTATCATCCATTAAAAAAGTTTTAGCCCACAAACTCAGTACTAAAGAAAAAATCTTTAAGGTCTCCCAATGAACGCTCTTTGTCTTCGAAGCATTTCTCGTTCCTTTCAAGCCATAGACACCACATGAGACAAGAAAGAATCATCTTCCAAATATCAACAGCATTCTTGCTACCCTTCAATCCCTTCCACCCTACCAATAAATCCACCACTTCCTTGGGCATTACCCAAAGTAGACCAATCCGATTCAAAACCTCATTCCACAAGAACCTGGCCACTTCACAATGAAGAAAGAGATTATTAACAGATTCTCCATCCTTTTTGCACATGACACACCAATCAGCAATGTACATACCTCTCCTTCTAAGATTTTTAGTTGTCAACACTTTGCCCAGGGCCACCCAATAGAAAAAAGCAACCTTGGAAGGAACTTTCACTTTCCATATGTTTTTCCAGGAGAATTCACAGCTCCTGTGACTGGTTAATATGCTGTAAAAAGAGGAAACTGTGAACTTAGAATTTCTTGCAGGAACCCACAGCATGCTGTCCTCCCTACCTAGCATCAACTTTGAACTGTAAAGTCTTTCCAGACAAGCCTTAACATCATCCACTTCCCAGTCATTAACACCCCTACAAAAGTTACCATTCCACTGAATATTATTGTCACTGCAAAAGAAAGAATATCCCACAGCTGCATTTTGATCCCTTGCAATTCTAAAAAGAGAGGGAAAATCCAACTTAAGTGTAGAATCCCCACACCACAAGTCATGCCAGAAAAGAATCCTCTTCTCATCCCCCACCTTTAATCTAATATGATTAGAAAATTCCCCCCAACCCTAATGGGTAGCTCAATTGGTCAGGCCTTGGGTTTGCTCCCCAATGGTCACCAGTTCGAGTCTCATTAGGGCCACTGTAGGTTTACCTGGTCGTTAACTTCAGGGCCCCATGGAATTAGTCGAGATGCGCGCAAGCTGGCCCGGACACCCACGGTTATAAAAAAAAAAAAATTCCCCCCATCCTTTTCTAATGAACTTCCATAAACTCACCCCATATGCACCTCTGGTATCGTTTGAGCACCAACCTCCCCACAAACTACCATATTTTACATCAATAGCATTTTTCCATAAGGCATTTCTTTCCAAGTGGTATCTCCAAAGCCATTTCCCAAGTAATGTTCTATTAAACAATCTCAAGTTTTTTATCCCCAACCCACCACAATCAGAGATACTGCAGCAATATTATAAACTATCAGGTTAATTCTGTGTGACTAGTCTCTATACTACCATTACGGTACATATTTTTTTTTATAAGAACCATTACAGTACATCTTACAGCTAAGCAAAGCACCTCATCTATAATAACAAATATTCATAAGCAGCACACTAGGGCTATTTCTAAAGAACATTCCCACAATCCCAAACCTAATCAAAGCGGATGGAAGAAGCCATCAATTACTGAAGCACTTTCAATATTTTTTTTGCATATAGAAGGCTAGCTTTCAGCAATGCTTCAGGATTACAATTTGCAAGTGACAAAATTACAGCTTAAAGAGTAGGATTCTTTTTTTGCTTTCTCTCAATTAAATAGTGGAGTTCTGACCACCCAAAGCAAAAGATAAAAGCACAGAGTCACAAATATATTTCTAGCTTCAGAACAGGTTCTGGGAGAATAAATGCAAGGGAAATTCTCCTAGAGCAAAAGGCCTGTACATATGTTTAAACAGAAAGAAAAAATAGGGCATCTGTATGTATGTAGTTCAATAAATGTGGATGACGCATCAATTAAAGCACTTCAAAACATTTAGTTTGGAAATTTTGGATTTCGTATACAAGTGATTCAGTGAACAACAAATAAGATTTTCATGACTTCCAATATAAACCAAAAGTGAACCTGCCTGCAAGGATCTCTTACGTCCTTCAAAACCGAAAGGGTAGGTAACCACACCAACAGTCAAATAGCCTGCCTCTTTGGATATTTGGGCAACAACTGGAGCAGCACCAGACCCAGTTCCTCCACCCATACCAGCAGTTATAAACACAAGATCTGACCCCTTAAGAGCACTTGCAATGGCTTCTTTTGATTCCTCGGCAGCTTGTTCCCCCAGAAGCGGATTCCCTCCAGTACCTGCATCTCGAACAAATAATCCAATCAATAGACACGACACTACAACCATAACGTAGATAGAGCGAATGGAAGTTATATACAAAGAGCAAACAAAAGTGTGACCACCAGACCGCTGGCCTTGGTTGTGACTATTGCCTAAAAGCTTCAATAGAGTGAACTAAGCAGATCAAATTGAGAATGCCAGACCTAGTCCACGTGTCAAAAGCTCTCCTATTTGAAGTGGGTTCTCGGCGGCAGACTTTAATAGTGCCTGTGAATCCGTGTTTATAGCATAGAAATCAACACCCTGAAATATCAAAATAGTAAAACATCAAGATCAAGTGATCAACAGTCTCTCAATTTTATTTATTAACCCATAAAAAAAATCACAACGCAACTCGAGACAAACACAATACAACAAGAAACCACCATCTAGAAATTAGAAGAGAACTTTCATGCCGACTGCAGACATCTTTAACAGAGACATCACGTGAACGGCTTATAAATGAAATAAAACCAAACCAAGATGACCACACACACAAATAATGACATGAAGAAGATGATATTACTGAAGTGAAACCGCAATGGGTATAGAAGGATAAATAAACTCTCAAACACATACACCACCAAAATGAGGGACACGGATAGAGAGAGGGACAAGGAATTTCGGAATTTGAGTCTAGACCCAAAAAACGTAAACGAAAACCCACGTTTAAACCGCTGCCAATCATGCGATTAACGGCATTGTTGCCACCCCCGCCGACCCCGACCACCTTAATCCTAGCCGATTCCACAGGGGCAAAGGAGCAGCTGACAACCCCAAAATTGTGTCGTTTCCGGAAAGTAGTACTTCTTTGAAGAATGCATTCTCCCAAAGGAAGTCTCTTGAGGTTAAATGGGGAGGGGATGTAAGAGGTTGAGATCAGCTCGTTTGGGTTTGCGAGCTGGAGCGTTGCCATTTCTACAGGAAGTGAGAGACAGTGTGAAATGGGTTTTAGGGTTTAAGAATTAAAAATGAAAATAGAAAGTAAAGGTTTTTTTTCATTTAAAAAAAAAAAAAAAAAAAAGATATTTTGGAGAGAGATCACAAAGATTGGATGGCCCCTGTGGATTTGACCCTGGATGCAACGTTGTTTTACTAGCTCCATGTAGCTGCTTGCTTCGGTAGTTTTCACTGTTCTTTATCTTCTTTATCTTCTTTACTCTTTATGCATATGAAATCATATTTTTTAGAAATTAATTTTATATATCAAGAAAAATTTTTACATTAATTTATACATCGTTGAGTTAAATTATTATTTTATTTTTTTTTTTTCTAATTTTTTTTTTCTTTTGAATTTCTTTCCATTGGTGTCGAGAAAGAGAGCAAGAAAAAAAAATGTTTCGAGAGAGGGTTTGTTTCCATTGGTGTTGAGAGAGAGAGCGGGAGGAGAGAGAAAAATGTAGTAAAATAAGATTTCAATAGTGAATAATACATCTTCAAATTTATAGAAATACTGTTTACAGCTATGTAAATTTTTAGATATGCATAATCTAATGTTGTCCAATTCAAAGCCATATTATGCAAATATGTATATGCATAATTCAATGTTAGTACTATTAACTATAAGGAACATTAAAAACAAAAGCAAATAAAAAAGGATTTTGTTAGGGTTTCAAGAGGAGATGGAGTCATGAAGATGACGGAAGTTGAATTTAGAGGAAAGAACTGAAGTGCTAGAAGTGCAGAAAAAGAGTTAGTTGAGTTGGTTATTCTTCTGGTGCAACTAGGGGTGTAAAACGGTCGGTTCGGTCTGGTCCGGCCATGGACTGAACCTTTTGGGTCCACCATTTTTTTCGGACCGAACACCCATAGGAACCGGACCGAACCGGTAGTTATTGGTCAGGTCCAATTCATTCGATCCGGCCTTTTTTTCTTTTCCTTCTTTTAAATCAATTAAAAAAATTTTAAAATACTAAATTAAACTAAGTGACTTATTAATGTGGATTATATATAACAAACTCAATAAAAAAAAATTTATATGGTCAATAATAATAAATTAGATGAAAATTACATTATTAATTTATATAATTACTATATAATTAACTAATTGATATTATATATTAGTTAATTGATAGAATATTAACAAGTGTTAATAACATATTTAAAATTTTATATTATTAATAGTGATAGGTTAGATGAAGATATATAGTTAATAGTATTAGTTATAAACTTATAGTGATTTAGTAAAGCTATATAATATATTAGACTATACAATAGTATTAATATTATACTGTTAGTATAGTTATATATTAGTATTAGTTATAAACTTATAGTCATTAGTCATTAGTCATAGTGATATTAATAATTTAATACTATATATAGTTATAGGCTTATAGTCTTACAGACTTATAGTGATTTCTTTATAATTATAGACTATAGTTATAGTGATTTAGTTTAGTTATCATTTATAATTATATAATTATATTAATGATGTTAATTGTTACTTTATTACTAACTTAGAGAATGTGAATGTATTATAATTTTATATTGAAAATGGGAATAGGTTATATGAAAATTATATAATTTATTATACAATTATTATATAAAATAATATATTTATAAAAATAATAATAATAATTTTTGAGTTCGGTCGGTCCAGTCTGGAAAATTCCCACCCCAAGACTGGATCGAAGACCGAAATACCCCTACTTATTAGAACGAAACCAACTATAAAAATTTTCGATCCGATCCGAACTAAACCGGTCGGTTTCTTCGGTCCAGACCATTTTACACCCGTAGGTGCAGCACAATCTTTTTTGAAGAGAAGATAGGCGTGTAGTTGTGTGTAGCTAACGGTGTCGTTTAGAATAAGTTGAGTGACGTCGTTTTAATGTTGTGCATTATAATTTATGTAAAGCTAATACGCTGACATTTTGTGTTTGACATTTTGATCACTTGAATACGATGTCGTTAATGGGAAGTATAAAGTTGGAGAGAAAAGGAGGGAAGATCGGAAGATGATTGTCGAAGTTCAATCGGTTTCTTCTTCTATCTTTCTCTGTTATTCTTTTCTTCCTCTCTTCTTCTTCTATATTCTGGAGAGTGACTATCTCGAACTAAGTCCCAGTGAAGCGGGTCCATTACAGATGCCTACTTGATTTTTCTTTTTCTTTCTTTTTATTTTTGTTTTGTGACCAAGCCTGTGCCCTTTCACTATCAGTCAGTAGGTGAAGTTTTAGATGGGCAATGGGCATGAGATAAAAGAGAACTGCTACGTGCAGGCAAAAATCGTGCTTGTATGTGCACAATGCTGGCATTTTGCCACGTCAGACCTTATTTTATTAAAAAAAAATTGAAGAAGAAAAGAGAGGAGATGGAAGAAGAAAAAAGCTTATTTTTCCTGTTTTATGATCTCTTTTCCCATTTTGCAATTTCTTCTCCGTAGATTGGTGTAGCTCCTTCCAAACAATCGCATGTTTCAACTAAATTCTTCTACAAAAGTAAATATTACCAAAAAAATATGAAAAAATAATTACAAATTGACCAAAGTGAAGTGAAAGTTAGGCCAAAAAGAATTGGAAACCAGTACATACTCGGCGAACAACAAATGTGATGAGTGAGAATGAAAGTGAAAAAGAATACACGCATGGGTGCATAGAAATGTAGAAATATATTGAGAGAACTTAGCTTAAGAGGAGAGATAGGTAGAGGAATTTGCAGAGCTCATAATAGTTAAAAGGGAGTTGAAAATGGGTGGAGGTAGTAGTGGTTACAAAGGGCGACCTTTTGAAGCTCTGTTTTTCCTGTGCTTACTTTTGCAACAATTAGCGTTTTCGACGTTGGCGAAGATGGGTTGTACAACTTGTACTAGCAACTGTGTATGTATCGAGAGAGGGAAGCGATTTTGAGGGGTATGTGAGATTCATCAAAGGGCTTATAGTTCTGTAATCGGTGTAGAAAAATTGAGATTCTTCGCATGGATGAAAGGGGGCTGGAGGTGCAGGGGGCTAGTTTTTTTTTTTTTTTTAATTGAAGCGCACCGTTTCGTGAGATTGAATTGGTGAAGAACGCGATTGAGGGATTGATTATGAAACGCTTCATTTTAGTAATACATGCCGGACACCATGCACGGGACCTCCCCCAAATATGCCCGACTTTAGCATTTTTCAAGATAAAAATTCGAGGTATGCACTACCCTCCTTTCACTCTCCACGTAAATCAACCAAATTATTTTACGACTACGATAAATGTATCTCTGATTTTCTTTACAAAATTGTTTTGGGGCTTAGCCTATAAATTAATAAACCAACCGCATAATGAAGAATTAGAAACAAATAATGACAAATTCCATTTGAAAATCTTTTACAGATCAAGTAGGATGTGAGTTAGACTGATTGAATCTGGCTGCTACGCCTCCAGGAGGATGAGGGTTAGAGCTTGGTGGTGGTGTGATTAGGGCAAGAAACCTAGGATAGTTCCACCATAATCAAAGATAAGAGTTCCCTCAAAGCGTAATTAAAAAAATGGAAAGGTTGGTTCTTTCACGAGGACCATCACACTTGGATAACACTCGGTAGAATGGTGAAGTTCAAAGCATTGCTCTGGAACTGAAGAAGGTTAAAAGACAACATCACAAGATGACAACACAAACCTTGAAACTAAGAAGAGTACGCGCCTGTCTCCATCATTCTATATATTTTCCTATTTTTATTAAATAATGCTAGTTAGCCCCATCATTCCCCCCCCCCCCCCCTACCATTAATGTATTTATTTTTTAAAATGGTTAAAAATGTTACCACCAATGCATTTGTGTATTTTACAAAAAAAAATTCTTTAACGTTTAAAAAATAAAAATAAAAATCACACAAAAAACCAGTTTAAACTAGTGGTAACTTTGAGGGGGCAAAAGGATGGGACTGAGTTGCAGCACCATTTTTATTGTCGTACTGTCTGTACCTCCCCTCTTTCCTACATCACCCTCATTGCCTTCACCCCCTTCTGACTCTGTTTCTGCTCTACAAGTTCCCCAATTACCTTCACGTGTTTTCTTTTCGAGGATTGCTTGCTGCTATGCAGTCTATCTATTATATGAGAACTAACTTAGAAAGGACTAACAAGTGGAGGCCATCTCAATTCTCAACCCCTCTTGCCCTAAATTTGGCAAGGATAACATGAGGTTCTCTTTATAGCCTTAGTACAATCAAGGGGACATAATCGCCTATCACCCATATCATCAAAACTACAAATTTATACTTTCTTGTGATAGAATGATTTCTGGAGTGAAACAGCAGTAAAATAACAATTTTATCCCAGGTAATATTGAGCAACAATGCAAAACCAATTCAAGGTTCACGCTCAAACAAGAATTACATGCACAAGAAGATACTGAAGGATCCTTGAAACCAATATCAGACTCTGGTACCCAGTTCATCACCCATATTGTTGGTTTACTGAGAATGCACTGATGGTATTCCACAGGGAACTTCATTCCCCTTCACTCAGAATTGGGACAATGAGTGGTTTCATCTGTGCAAGGTATACGATTGCCCACCTAACAGAGCAAAAGAAGAATACAGCATTATAACGAAGAAACAACTACATGATGACAATCTCGAATTATAATTGCACCCAACAAGAAAAGAAAAAAGTATCAGATTACTAGGGTTTTAGAATCAGTAGTGTTTAAAATTTGCCAGAATTCACTGCATGAAGATTAAAAATGATTTAACCGGATGAATCTAAGAGGACGATGCCTCATTGCTTTGACCACATATCCCATTTTAAACTACTGAATTATGGATTAGATGAAATGCTACCTAAACACAATAAATTATTTGTCCTGGCCTCGAGTTGTGCACAAATGAAATGGCTTTTACCTATACACCAAATTAAATGGATTTTTTATGTTTTAAACATTTGATCCTGAGCATTTGAAGATTATTTTTTTAAACAAAAATTGCAGATTAAGCATGAACTTACATCATCCAACAGCAGACTGTTGCTGTAATAACCAAAGTTAGGTGGAACCTGAAATGAGAAAAGAATTAGGCCATTTTGCTTACTACAAGAAGCATATGAGATGATAGAAAGCAGAGACACACACGTGTTTTAAAAGGAATGAAAATATCTTCATTAGATGTTTGAACATTTTCAAATAATTTAAATTCCCCATAATCACATCTACTAAACCCACCATCAGATGATGAGAATGGTATTTCAATATTGCAGACATGCAATATTGCATTAATATCACAATAATATCTGACCATTGTAGCAATTTGAGATACCCTGATTTCATATAAGCATTATGATAAACACACCCAAACACAAAAAAAGTAAATAACAGATACAAACATGACCTGAAAAATATCTTCTAATCGAAAGGATGATAATGGTTTCATTTTAGGAGAGAGTGTAACGATAATGATTTGAGATTAAAGAATGCCCCGGTGGAGTGGGTTGGCTAAAAAGGATATTATCCTACCACAAGTCGAAGGTATACAGTTTGATTTGAGGAAAAAAAAAAAAAAAAAGACGACCGACAACAACAACAACAACAACAACAATGAGTGAGAATAATGGATTACATATCGAAACTTTATCCCTTTTTTTTTTTCGGTAATATCGAAACTTTATCAAAACCGAATCAGAAAATGAAACTAGATCACAAGCAGCCATTCCAAGCCTATTTCCCAATATCCTAAATACCAAGACCCACAAATTTTAGATCCAAGCACATATCAGCGATTTACGATTTCTTGATGGAAAGGAAGAGCAAACCTGTTATCGCCCTGTTTGCTTGTCCTTAAATTTGAACTCGGTGCATTTGTGTTTTATAAATTATCTGATAAACAAATCTACCACTCTAAAATGGGTAGTGGGCATTTCTTGAACACCAAGATCAAACCCAAATGACATTATTTCTCGCTTCCCAATCAAAATACATAACCCATCCAACTTCATGGGACTACCAAACATAGCCTCAACTCCCAAGTGATTTAAGCCGAAATCATAGAACAAAACTAAGCCAAATGCACCAAAATTCGACCTAACTACTCCAGTATAAGTCCAAATTAAACCTTGAATTAGTAGCAGCTTAATTCAATTCACACACGGAAGCAAATCAACAAATGGAAAAATAAAATAAAAGGAATCAAATTGTGTGATTCGTACAGATTAGTAGAAGGTCCTCTGTTGCAGCAAAGTCTGGTGCACAAGGACGCAATGATCCCAGTCAGTAGGAAGATTAGGGTGGTCACCAAGAATCCCATGTCGTTTTCTCTTTGATCTGGGAGAGGAAAACCAGTTGCTGCAAGGAAAAATGGGATAGTAATCCGATACCGGGTTCGATTAAACCAAAAAGGAACTAGGGAACGAGCTGAATATGAGATCTCACCGAGATGAAAATTCTAAGGACTCTGTTTGGTTACCGAGAAAATATGGAAAACGAAGTGAAGGGAAAGAAGAAAAGGAGGATTTTGTTTTCGGCTGATTCTCAACCCAAGCTTGATATGTTGATTGGGCCGATTGCAGCCCAAGGCTCTGCCTAAAACTCGAAGTTTGAGATGTGTATTTGGGCCTATTTGGGCTAATGCCAAACCCACGAAAGTCATAGCTATTTGAGGTTTTTTTTTAATATTTTTTATTCTAGTTATTTTATTTTTTTCAATTGATTTATTTTAATTTTTTCAGTTTGTTATATTTTAGCTTTTTAGTTTTTTTTTTCTATTAAAAAATGGATTTTTAGAATTTGTTAGGCTTTAAAGAAAGCTCCTTTTTTCCTTATCTTTAAATGAGATGATTGACCTTGAATTTCTAATATTCTATACCATGTATGATACATGAAAATTTCTGGTTAGAAGTTAAGGAGAGAGAGAGAGAGAGACAAAATTATGAAAATGAAGCTTTCTCAAAATTAAAGATGAAATATAGTAAGAGCGAAAACTTAGGAATATTGTTGTTGTTAAAAAAAAACTCAGTCCATTAACCAAATTTTGTATGATGATATGATACAATAAGAGAACATTATGGGCCGGAAAACTAGTGTGTCGCCTTAATTTGTAGTTGTTGTGGGCTATAACTACATATATGCTATTCCTATCTCTAAACAGTTTGGTCAGTGAGGACTGCAACTGTGCAATACTAATGTAGCTGCAGCAAAGCTTGATCCACATTTTTACTTATCACCAAATAAAATAAAATAAAAAATGACCGCAAATATTCAAGAAGAATGTGCTCTTAAAAGTCATTCAATCCTCACAATGATTGTTTGGGTGCATGGTGTAAATTCTTTGAAAAGAAAAAATCAAATAATTCTGTGAGGTAGAACAACAGCTATCTCATTTTCACCTCGAATAGATCATTATTTTAGGAATGTTGTTAAGTTGGTTGCAATCATAGTTAAAAATAAGCTGATCGAATGGGGCCCTTTATCACCCTAAATATAGTTCAACCAACCAAAAACAAGGTATAAAACATAGACTAAAGCTGAGGGGTTAATGATGTTCGACAAAGCTTTGTAGAATGACAACAACATATAGCAGAAGTTCCCACTTCTTTGTGTGTGTGGACAAGGATGATCATTATCCTTGTGCTAAAAAGAAAAAGAAAGTTACAAACGTGGTCCCATTCTCAAGCAGAAACATCTGACTCTCGGGACTCCCATTAATGTTTACTTTGATACACTACTGAATAAATATCAAAACCAAACAAAAAAGTAATGCCTCTACCTCCCTCCATCCCGGTCAATAATCCTATATAAATCAAAACAGGAAATATGAACAACTTCGTATAACAAGCCAAATCATCCATGGCACAAAAAAATTATACAAACAACAAAATTTGCTTCTTTTCTTGAAATTTTCTTGTGCTATAACATTTTACCATTGAAAAAAAATGTTTGAAATGAAAGTTCAAGCAAACAATTGTTGTGTTAACTTCTAAAACGAAAAAAATGGGTTGAGGAGGGGGGTAACTCATCCCATAATTAGATTAGATGAACATACTACAATTTCTTTTCCCGCCGGAGATATTAAAAAAGAAAAAAAAGAAAAAATTGTGAGTATCTTTAATGGAAAAAGGATAAAACAAAAAGGACTTATATGTTCAGGGTGGGGTGGGGGTGGCGAAGTAAAGACCCAGTGAGCATCATTTCAAAATATCAGAATCTGAAATCAGGATCTACGTCCATTGCCCATGCAAACTTCGCCAGCAGAGACTTGTTGAATATCTGTGGAAGTTTGGAAAAGTCAGAAGATATTATACCTGAAAAATAAATGCAGCTAATTGTGCGCGCGCATACATACAGACATTTTTTTAAGTAACAAACATAAATACATAAATACATACATACACACAAACATATATAAATATATGTATGTATGATTGTTGGTAAGATATTTCGGCCAAAAGATATTTGCAGAAGCTATTTACCTTCTCAATGGGAACTTCGTGCCGTTTGCACCATGCAACTGTGATTCGAGGGTCAAGGTAGTTGATTTTGGATGTACCTAATGCCACGGTTTTCAGATCTTCTTTGGTCTTCATATCCCGTTCCATTTTCTCAATCTTCGTATTGGTTTGAGCAATTTTTTTCTCTATCCTGTTTAACATAAATTCTTACTGCAGTGAAATAGCAAAGCCAAACAGGACAATAAATTTGCTTATAAAAGGACACGGGTAATATTACGCTTCAGGAGCCAAATTTCTTCGTTTTCCATCAGCATTCTTTAGTGGGGGCTTCCCTTTCTTTGCCCTGTCCAAATCTGTCTTCAACTCTTTAAGCAAGTCCTACCCAAAAAAGAAAAAAGAGAAGATTCAAATAAGCATGGACTTAACCAACACCACGAGGCAAATGCAAATGCATGAACACCCACGCACTGTACATCCCTGATATGCATAACAAAGGTGATGCTATATTCCAATATAGCAGAATGAGACAGAACGGATACGGAAAATATTAGGACATATCCCCGATCTTAACGCATCATGAGATAAAGGTCTTCTCGATAGAACCACCAATATGTATGCGTGTGCCATCCAACACTTGATCAATTGTAATTTCATTCTTCAGACCCTTCTCATGCCAGTGAGTATTGAAGTTTATTTATTTCTTCACCAACACACAACACACACGCAGCAAAAATGATTGGTCCATCAATCTAGAACCTCTATCTCAAGACCAAATTAGATCATTACTTTGAACTTTGTCCATGACCACCCATGTCTTTCACTAAGCATAAGGTTACTACCTGAAGCTCGCTAATCTTCTCATTTAATCTCGACATTTGTTGACTGTGAGATTTTGAAACACTGCGCTGATGATTACAAATGATTGCAACCTGTAACCAGAAAATCCAGAAATTTATATGCCACAAGTAACTCAAAAGGAACAAAATCTTGAAATAACTTTTAAGTCTTTTTTTTTTTTAGATGCCGGGGAACCTCTCCAAGGCAGGGCCCTTCAGACCCCCCTGCAGAGTAAACCCTGGTCTTGTGCACCGCACCCTCAAAAGTTTTCCTACACGGAACTGATTAAATCGCTAGTTTTTCACCAAGGGGTGTGGCCCCAAACGGATTGTTTGCTCCCATGAGGTGTTGAACCTTGGACCTTGAAGGGAGTGATACCCCAAAACCAAGGCTTTCACCACTTGGCCCAACTCCTTGGGGTTACTTTTAAGACTTTTACATGGAGGAATTGTCTTTACCTCCTTGTTTGCATGCTGGTAAACAACAATTTTCTCTGCAACATCTCCATCCTTAGTTTCCATATTCAACTGTCATAAACATGAAGCAATTTAGGGGGGAGGGGATATATCTTAACAGGAATTTGAACAAAAAATCCCCTTGAAAGAAAAAAACATTTCAAAAAAATAAAACAAAACAACTAGATAAGGCATTAAACACTTGTCATAAACAAGGGAATTATCTCAGTGAGGTCCATATGTTATCTTACCATCTCATCCAACGTGATGGATGCATTATATGTTCGGAAGACTTTTGCTGTAAGACCAGGCATCAGTTCTTTCAAATGGGCATTCAATTTACTGGTGTCCAGCTGGTCAAAAAGATCGTCCGATCCCTTTTTTCCTGGAGCAAAGAGAAAATATATACTATTGGCTTCACTCATAAATATTTATCATAGTCATATATACATATATATATCCCCTAAAACGATGATCCAAATTACTTGCCTGCTTGGAACTGCATAATGGACTTGTAAACAGGAAGCTCGACTTCAACTTTATTTTCATATCTAATTGAATCTTTACCAAGGAAGTTAAACTGAATTTATCAAAAACATGAGTTCCCTGGTTATCACTGGTAATAAAGTATGAGCAAGGAGCTATCCAGGATGGTTTAAAACTTTTAAAACTTATTCCACCATACCTCCAACGTGTTTGGGGCTACTGCCTTAACATTCTCTACTTTCAATGTGCAGCAACCAACAGTATCAGCCTCATCATCATCCTGCAGGAAGGCAACTGATAATATGAAGAAAAACCAAGATACCTTGTTTGACACGGAATGCAAACACAAGGATTTGAACATCTGATTTCCACTTGGAATTCTAAGTTGCTAAAAGCAAACAAAGAGGTGAAATGTGAGCAACACGGTGACCTTTTTCTAGATAAGTAATAGAAAATTTTATTTAACACAAGCATTTTTTGATAAGTAAAAATGTATTGATATCAATAGGCGTAACCAAGTACACTGGGTGTTTTGCAAACCTTTGAAAAACAAACATAGAAAATCAAAAGAAATAACTAGTGCAAAGGGAATCCACAGAATGCCAGTCATCTTTGAAGCTAAACATCTTTTATTGCCTTTTGTAGTTCCAAATATATTGCCTAACAAGGATGAAAGAACGCAGCTGAGATTGTAAAGCCTAATCCGTCAACTCAAGGCAGAGCTACACAATTTATTTATGAAGTGCTTATTAGCAAGCATACAAAAAGCCTTGTTCATCATCTCGCCTGCTTGCTTGTTTGTTTGTTTGTTGAGAGAAGGGAATGCTTAAGGAATATATAGGCACAACTGAAGTATATGCCATCTACTCGGAATATACCTTCTCATTGCCAGCCCTCAGAGCTAGTTTATCAATAAGATAGGTAGCAACTGCTATTTGCCGCTTCATGACATCTTTACTTGTAAAATTCTTCGTGTATGCAGCCCTGATGTTTTCTATGTAGTCCTGTGCTCAAAATACAAGGTTTTAGCAAGAATAATAAGATCCTTCAATATATTATCCCAAACTAGCAACATGACAACTACTGAAAGGTTCAGGGGAAAATGGATGAAAAGAGCCTTAATCATAATGGTCAGCAATTTGATTCATGTAAAGAACCTTCAGCATCCTTGCTTTCTCATATTTTTCCTTGTCACTTTGCCCCTTCAAGGTACTACTAGCCGCGAGAAACACATACTTGAATTCCTTTGGATTGATTGGATCATTCCAGAAAGCTAACCATGTAACGGTATTATCGTGTCTTACTTCCTTCCAGCTGCCAAAGATCACAAATTCAAAAACTTAAAAAACCCTCACAAAAGAAATAAAATAAAATAGATTTTGCCATCTTGGCCTAAATATATTTAAAATCACTTAAATACATATATGCAAACATATACACAAATACATATTGTATATGAAGATAAATGATAAAGCACTTCTACATCTTATCCTAAAAGGTTCCTATTGGCTTTTATTCTACACAGGGAGATCATGAAGAGCAAAACCTTTCGCCAGGGATGGGGCATTCTGGAATTGGAGCATCCTTTCCGATATTAATTGTGATATCTCTCGGACGAATGCGTTTTTTCAGCTTTCCCATCTGACACCATATAAAGGCAATCAATGAAAAAATTTAGAGAAAATGCTTCCACATATAGCCGTGGAAAAAATGTTACAGGTAAGAAAAATGTCAATAAGACCTTTGGATGCTCTCCACGGCCTCGAAATAATCCAGGTGGCTCAACTCTAAAGTTTCCAACCTGAGATAGAGATAAAATAAGAAATTAGATGCACATTAAAGATAACAATAACATGCAATGAGGCCTGAGAAAGGAATAATAGATTGTATTTATCATCTACATAATCACAGGTAAGAAAAATGTCAATAGAAATGGATCTATACAATGAAATAGAAAACCATGCAAACAGTGTAGGCGAGCCGACATGCAATATCAAACTATTGCAAAAGGTGAACTTTATACCATCAGAAACTCATCAAAGTAAAAAATAGAGATGGTTAAATCCTTTTCTAGACAAAATTTAAAACAAGGTGAAACTATTTTTCAGGTGTCAGAGAAAGTAGGTGATAGTATGAATTAATAACAATGCAAGAACTATCTATTCTGAAAGCAATCAAAAGTGTTCTCGCAGTCAATGCAACACAATTGCTCTGCATAGTCACTTAAGGTAAAGGCCTTAACCATATGGTTGATAGTCTGAAATTTCTCATCCAATCTTAGTATATGATATCACTACTTAAATGACCCACTTCAACCTCACAGAAAATATCTTTTCTATAGCGGATACCTTGTATAAATATGGAGAATCACATTTAAACCCCAATAGCATGTTACTTATCAAAAAAAGAAAGCCCAACAGCATGTTTCTAGAAAGGTCTCTAAAATGGAAAAAGTGGGGGGGGGGGGGGTTGAATTGAATATGTTCTTTTTTCATATTTGAAAATTTTATTAATTATGGATAAAAGACTAGGCAAAGCCTGGGTACACAAGACATATACAAGAGCGAGTGGCTGGCTAGGCGAAGAAGAAAATTGACATATGTGATCTATCATATAACTTTAATAGACCAAACAACATCAAATTCAATCACCAGCCAAAGCTAGGAGTAACCTTCTCTTTAACACCATCAACAATGGCCCACATATACTTCTCCTCCTGATTCAATTTCTCTTCCTTAACTGCCTTCTTCTCCTGCACAAACAGAAACTCATAAGTCAATAGTTTTGAAGCAAAAACATATTGATTAGAAGGAGCATGTGACCCGAATTGACATATTGGCTTCACTGTAGAAGCAAAGAAAAGCAATTATGTGAAAAGAAAATGGTCGCATTCACATCATGCTTCATGTGAACTTATCTTCCATATCAGGAAAGGAGTATAACATACTAGCTCCCAAGGTAGAACACCATGATTAAAAAATGGAAGGCCCAAGTATTTCCAAGTCATTTATCAAACCATCTGACTGTTACCAACAATTGGCAATTGAAGTTCAAATGGAGAGCAATGTGGATAAATGACAAAGGCATCCATTTTGCAATAAAATTTTTCGACAATCTCTCTTTTAAATCATGTAGGATTATTTCTTAGCATAGATGCGATCAGAAAGATAATGGATTAAGCATACAGACATCTGCTTCATAAATGCAATGAAAGAATCCTCAACAAGAACTTTTTCATGTGAATCACTTGGAAGCCGTATTGAACTTCGCTACAATTGCATTTAATTGTGAGAAAAGGCCTAATCACAGACCGAAAAATCGTATTATTGGACACTGACGGAATCACATACCAAAATATAGTCTGTTGACAAGAACACATTTGAAAAAGTCAAGTTCTTTCAACAAATAAACCTTGGTCTCTGGCCACCGGCATCACTTATGGTGAAAACTAGTAATTAAGATGTAGAAGAAAAATTTTGGAAGAAAAACCAACTAAATGATGAGAAAGGATGATTTAAACTAGTAATCAAGCCCATCAACTAAACTTCATTGCTTATCAAGCCCACAAAGTATATAAGAGCACTAGCTTACTTCTGTACTCATTTGTTTCTTCTTCTCTTTTTCCTGTTGGCACCAGTCATATATTGGGGTGAAATCACATTTCTCCAAGCTCTGGATCACATGGTTTTTACCTAGTAACTTCCTCCAATCAGTCCAAAAATTCTCTTTGAACTTATCTTTCTGCATGTAATCTGTATCTTTCATCACTGCAAACATAGTGGCAACCTGAAAATAGAAATTTTCACAGGTACATCAAATGAGGTTCAGAAACCATGAGGAAATAAGACGTGGCAAAAGCACCTCTCTCAATAATACATTAATGAGAGAGAGAGAGAGAGAGAGAGAGAGAGAGAGAGAGACCCACCTCCTCTTGGTCAGGATTCAAATCAACTGGCTTCCCACTATAGCGCATCTTTACTCCATGAGGTTTATATGGGGGAGGAAAAATTACGCCATTGTGAACCAGGGTAGTCCATTTCTTCTGTCCATCACCAGCGCTAGGTGACATTTTTGTCGACTTTATATACTTTGAATTTTTCACTGCTTTCTTAGACTTCTGAGCTGTTTTCTTAAATGAAGAAGAAGCAACTTTTACAGGTTTTTGTTTTGTGGAAGAAGATTTGTTACCAGATGCGGATGGCTTCTTTATTCTCTGAGCAATTGGAATATGGTCATCATCATCATCTGTCTTTAGTTCTGCTTTGACTGACACTTGCTTAATCTTCATAGTTGTGGATGTATCTGAGAGCTTTGTCTTTTTAACTGAAGACTGATCTGAGGAATTGGCCTTATCTAGGGGTCTCTTACCCATTACTGTTGAAGATTTATGCTGTTTGTCCCTCAAGGTGGAGCCATTTTGCTGAATTTTTGAAGCTAAAGGTTTCTTTCCTTCAGACTCATATGACTTACTATTGGGCGTGCCCACATTGGATTTGAATGGGAACCGTGAAGACAACGGAACTTCATCGTCTGAGTCTTCAGAAGATTTTTTGACAGCATTTTTTGACACCGTTGGCAGTGATGTTGTAGGAATAGGTTTCCTGATCCCTTTGTGGGCAGGGTTGGAGTTCCCCTTGAGTCTAGCACTCAGTGGTTTGTCATCTTCAGAATCACTATTTTCCACAGAATACATTTCCTCCTTAATAGATCTTGACAACTTCTGTTCAGATGAGTGTTTTGCATGACCGTCTGACAAACTCAATTTCCTCGAAATCGCTACTGGTGACTTCTCAGGTGATGCCTTGACAGAGGAAGTTGATGCTTTCGGGCTAGCTGCAGGAGATTTAACTGGTAATGCCTTGTTAGATGTAACCATCTTACCCTTCTGTGAACTCAAGTTTTGACCATTGGAAGAGGGTATGCCAGAGACCTGCCTCCCAGATTGTCCATCATGCCTTTGAGATGATAACTTGTTCACTTCTGAATTCAATGGATTTTGTTTGGCCGTTGGTTTACTCCTTTTGAAAACTGTAGGCCCATCTTCCTCATCAAAGTCTTCATCATATACTGATTTACCAGATGTTTGAACAGCCATTATCCAATATGCACTGTTACATCAGTTTCTGAAAAAAAAAAGGAAATGAATGAAGGGATGGGGCACCAAACACTTAAAAGACTCAAAAAGCACAAGTACTTGAATATCAATTGCAGTAAAAGATACAGACAACTAATATTGTAAGATTAATTAACACACAAATTTAAGATCACAAGAAAAGGTCAGTCAGAATGAATTGTTCAACAGAGATTATGATGCATTAGATTCTATTAGAAAGCGATACCACTGGTGTAAGCACATTCAATCAAGAAATAAATCAAGCCCAATACCAAAAACAGTAGCTCGGGTACACCCATTACAAAACCAAACTTTAAATGAAAACAGTAAATATCATAGGAAGCTGAGCTTCTTGGGACAAATCCAAATCAAGCTAAGACAACCGACAAAACCAAACTGTAAGCGAAAACTTAAGCTTGTCTCATTGATACACGTCAAGCCGTCCACATGCTTTCCACAAGAAGCTCAGCTCCCTATGATAGTCACCAAAAGATTAAAATTTCTTACCCACCTCGATTACCAGAAACAGAATATAAATCAGAATCTTAAGTTTTCAGTTGTTAGATCCTCATAAACCGTAAAACCCCAATAGAATTCGGGTAATTAACTATTATCGGAAACACACATCGACTTCAGCTAATTAGGTGTACAAACTTGGCAGAACCAATGTTCATACTCTCTACGTAACCCCAAGAGAAAAATTCAAAACTAGGAATTTCTTTCCTCAGCTTTCTAAGCAACCAAACAAACTGTTTACACGGAGAACACCAAATAAGAAAGAAAAAACTGCGTGAACATCTAAGTCACAGAAGCTGATACAGAAACCCTAAATTGAACATTATTCATAATACGTTCATAAACACCAATAAGATACATATGGATAAACGTAAATAACATGCAACAAGATCAATCCCTAAATGGACATAGGAAGAAGAATAAAGAAATGAGAGTCTCACATACTTTTCGAAAACCAAAACTTTAAATTAAAAAAAAGTGTTCTCTGATCTGATTGTTTCTGGTTTTCTTGCAAATCTGAAAGCTGAGGGAGTTGATTGGAAGTAAATATAGGGAAAAGGTAAACGAAGGAGAGACTCTCAGAGTTGGGTTGGGTGCCTTCCCGAGAAAGACAGAGACGGGGGAGGAGGGGTTGGTTTGGTTTTGTTTCCCTGATGTGTTGGTGACATTGCTTAGCCTCGTGGCCCGTGGGCTTTTGTGGCTCAGACACAAAAATGGATAATTCAATAAAAGGCCCATAATTTTGAGGAAATTGTGAATGTGGTGAGTGAGAAATGAGAATAAACGCTCTAAGGCCTACTCGGACGACTATCAGACGATTCAACGGCCAAGATTCAATACACATCAGAAGAGCAGCAAACGATGCCGCTTTAGATATATGAAGATTCCGGTGAATATCGGAAAGTTTTGTGTGGATGCACTTAAAAAAGTATCAAATATTAGATTTGATTTATTATTAGATTCATTGTCCCATTTGGATGTAATTATGGATTGGTCTTTTAGATTGACCTGTCTCCAACTGTGTCAAAATTGTTCGAAGATTTTGACAATGTCCGCCTATAACATTTCTCTGTCTGAGGTTTCATCAACTATACGTACACAAAACTTGAAAGGAATCAACAAAAACCAAAGTGAATAAAAAAGAAAGGAAAGAAAATCGAGTCCTCGATTGATAATATGCGTTGTGTCTGAAAATGGTTCTCCGAGTTTGAGATTCTCTACTTTATTTTTCAAGGTCACCTTTGTTGACCCATACCAAATCCTTTCGTCAATTATCTAACCGTTAGGTAAGGGTGGCCGTGTCTTTTTCCTTTTTTTATTTTTTTATGTCCAATGACAAGCTTGTCATATAATTCCTAATTGTGATCTTCTAATTTTAATAAATTATATAAAATAATATGATCTGTTAGATTTATTTTATAATAAAAATAATTTTATAATTTAACGAACTACATCAAATCACCTCAATTTATGAGATTATTTTTGTATAATCTTATTGTAGTTAAAGTATTTTCCTAACATTAATTGTTATATAACACTGTTATAATTACTTTTTTCTATTTCCTAACATCTTTACACACATATTATCTATATTGTATAATTTAATTTAAAAGATAAAATTTTCAAAGTTTCAAATAAAATTATTCATTTTGGAATATCAAATTGTTGAATAATAAAGTTACAACTTATACAAGGGCCAACTTATAAAAGCAATCAAAATGGAAGATTCATGTAGGATTTTGTCATCGAGATGATTTCTCAATATTTGCGGGAAGAACAACCATGCGCCCGTCACCGCTACAAATCCTATAGTCAACGGCCCAGAGATTGCCCGATGCAACTGCCACCTGTCCATCACCGCCTTCTTCGCCACTATCTCGATCACCACGCACAGGCCATGCAGGACAAAGAACCATGTCACCTCCCACGTGGGATTCGCACGAGTTGCGTAATAATATATCACTTCGTGTATGAGGCCCGAGACCAAGAAGGTTGCGAGCACCGCTGGCAGTGAGGCCCAGCGTGGCCCAACGACACGCGCAGAGACACGACGTGTCGGGTAATAAACTGTGGGGCGCAGAATGCTTGTGACCATTAGGTTCCATCTACGACCCCAAAAGTCCTGCAATGAGGTGGCAAGGTAGGGTTCGTTGAACTGTGGCTCCAGCTCAAAGCCAAAGATTGCTCGAGCAGGAGCAGCAGCTAGGGCTAGGATAATCTCTACACCTAGGTAGAGGTGGCCACAGTACAGAGCTAAGATGACGGATGGGTGCAGATTTGGTCTATGGTCATAGGCTCGTATTATCATAGCAAGAAGCAAGGCTTTTATGAGAAACAAAATGGATATAGGCACTTTTTTGGTCAAGAGGATCGAAGGTGTTTCTAAATTTGGAGATGATCGTTTGGAGTTTTTGGCTTCTTGGTAGGATGGGTTTTTGCCATTTCTGGTATTTAGAGGCTTATGATCTTTATTCAGAGTTGGGTCTTGTTTGATTTTGATTGGAAGGCAAGCGATGGAAATGAAATGAAAAAGGTTTGGAGGGGCTGGGGATAGAGGGCCTTGATTAAAGGCGAATAGGAGGAGCTTGAAGTTGCCAAGCCAAACAAGGAAGAAGGATGTGGTGGCACCGAAATGGAAAGTGTGGAGAGTCAAGGGGAGGATGGTGAAGAGGTAAAAGATGGGAAGGAGATAGAGGAGCCTCAGCATGCCCCCTCTGATTCGGGCAACTGCATAATAACAATAACACAGAGATGCCATCACTACTATCCATACCTTGATGAAGTTCTTCATTTCACCTTCCATTTCCGCTCTCTCTCTCTCACTCTCTCTGATCTTGAATGTAATGGTGGAGGGTTTGGTCAAGGACCCAAGGTGGGACCGCGGGGTGGTAGACTTTGAATTCGAACATGGCCGTCACTACTCAAATATAGTGAATAATGAATATGATCATGCCTGTCAACATTGAACGGTTAAATATATAGTCAACATTAAAGGCCATGTGCACTCTGAAAAAATGAATTAAAATATGGAAAATGATGCAACTATGTGAATGTGCACTGCACACAAGTTTAGGAGAAATGGCATTTTCAAATTGCCAACTTTTTTCTCACGCTTACCGTAAAAATTTATGATTATCAAAACTGTTACATTAAGATGAAATTTAGACCTCGTTTGGTTATTAGATGAGATAAAATATTTTGTTAAAAATTGAATAAAATATTATTTTTATTTTATAATTTAAAAAAGTTAAATTATTTATTATATTTTATATGAGAGTTTGAAAAAATTGTAATAATTATATGAAATGAAATGAAATAATTTAATTTTGTATAACCAAACCAGCCCTTAGCATGATTGCTCAATCACAAAGTCGCAGACCTTGCAAGCTGTGATGTGCCAAAACAGGGAATGATTTGTTCCTGTGGAAAACAATTTGTTATATTAATCACTTTCATCTACTGCATCGTTTGCTAGCAGAGAGCAATTTATAGTTTAAACAGAAAGGATATAACATACAGTAACGTACATAGTTGGTTCGCGTGTGAACACACAACGCATTGCAAGACAACAACTTAGGTTAAAGCCTAAATGGTACGTGGGCACCATAGCTACTCAATTCAGTGTGGATAGGGATGGCGTTGATTGGGAGCAAAACCCATCGGACTGTTTTGATACCGAGGTTGTGATTCTGGATAATTATAAGCGCCGTTTACATTCATAATAGAGGGCTCGAACCCGAAGGTGTTCATCGGTCTTGCGAACTGATTCAGCTCATCCAGTCGGGGTGCATATCGCTGCATTGCCGATGTATTCATCCTGTAAGACAAGTCAGCTGCAGATGCATTCATCCTGTAAGATGACAAGTCAGCTGCCATACTTGGATGACCATAAGTAGATGGCATTGATTCCATCTGGCTGTATCGATGATCATGACCTGCTAAGTAATTATGCCTTGGCGGATCAGGGTCGTGCTGCCCATAAAGGCGAACCTGTGACCTTATATCGCTGCCTCCTGTGGGCATCTCTTCCACCCTAGTGCCGTAAGATCTATAACTAAGACTGTCTGAGCTGTCTCTCATGCGCCCTGCAAGTTGTCCCTCCCAGTTTCTGCCCCTATAATCAGAACCAGGAATGACATCCATTGACTGCATATGGGTCCCACTCAAGTAGGACACGTTGCCGCTCTTGTAGTACATTCTGCCCATATCATCAAGAATGCTGGCCTGGTTCCCACCATAAGCTGCTGCAAACTGCAAACGAGAACCAGATGTGCTCGGCTCAAAATGCTGATGGCCATTCTCACCAATCTCGGTATGTGAAGGTATCTCACGAGATTTGGTTTGCCTATTTTCCAAAGAGGATCTGCTGTCAACTATACTGGGTGAAGCACGGCGAGGCCTTCCACCATCCATTTTGTTATCTGATGATATCTCACCATTTCGTTTTCCTAACTCTTTCTTATCACGTTTCCTCTTTCTTTTAGAGTATTCTTTGGGAGGATTCTTCACATGGCCCTCACTCTGGAGGCTTTCCCTACCACCCTTGCTGCGAGGGGAGCTTTCTTTATCACATTTGCTGACAACTGCGCCACCTCTGATTTTTTCTGGTCCATCAGTTTGGGTGGGAAGATCATCAATCATTGCAGAAGTAACACCACAATGATCATGACTGTCAACTGGATGATCATGGATTCTATTCTCAGGATGGTTTTTTTCACTATCTAATCCTTCTTGTTGCTTGGAGAGGTGACCATGTTTTTCAGCAATGATTTTGTGTTTAGCAGACCAGTCGCAACGACTCCAAAGAGACAGTGGAGGCGTCCTCACATTCCACTGATCCATTTGTTTTTCATTGTCATCAACTGATCCAGGCAGATAAAATGACTGAAAAGAGAGATACCAAGAAAAGCACCGTTAACCCTTCAGAGTTTGCCACAACAGAATTACGCTAAATAATCTTATATTACCTTTCCTGATAAAGACTGCTCATCCTCCCAAACAAGATCGTAAGGTGGTTTCTTTTTATCTAATCTGGTGAAAGATAACAAACATAAAAAAGCAGATCATGAGGTAATTTCCTTTTTATCTAACCAGGTGCACCAAATATACAGGTATCCAACAATGGTTCATATCATCTTACTTAAGGAGGAGTCATTTTTATTGTTACTGTGCCTACAGTTGAAATTACTAATGTTTACCACTCCATACCGTCTACCGTGCGTGCATGCGTGCGTGTGTGAGAGAGAGAGGGAGAGAACCTTTCTGTCTCTGGCGGAACAATAAGAATAAGGATCTTTGGATTAAATTCAAGAGCCTTGTCAATGAATTTGTTTGCCAAACTTGCTCTTACTCCAAAAGGAGGATTTAGCCCCATGATCTACTCGAGCAAAAAACAAAAAAAAAACAATAGTAGTAAATCATTTCCACTTTCATACAGACATTCATTATCATTTTTAAATGGAAAAGACCATCATTTCTTACTAATCGTGATCCTGTAGGTAACTCCTTTGGTTGGACGGTCATCCAGTCCCTCTTCTCAAAATTGAAATCAATCTGCCAAAGGTTCACGACAAAACCAAGTAATTTTTTGTTTCATTTTTCTATCACCCAACACAAAATGACATAAAATAGCAAAATCAAAAGAAACAAGTTTTGGTTTATAGGTAAAATCAAAAGAAATAAGTTAATCAAGCAAAATGTTGGAGTGATCAGAATAAAGAACAAAGAGTAAATGCCAGCTGCCCATTTATACTACTTAGAATTCATACTAACATAGTAGCCTGTGCAATTAAGTAATAGAGTACAATCATACTAACATAGTAGCCTGTGCAATTAAGTAATAGAGTACAATATCTACAAGTGATATTCAAATTTATTTTGAAATCTTTTATCATATCATAGTTTCCCTTCAAAGCATTGCTTTTCAGCCAACAAGGCTGAAGCACCTAAAAGTAGAGCCTAGAAGTATTTTTTTCATAAGTAAAGTAGAGCCTAGAAGTTCCCCTTCTAAAATTTTCAGTTGACACATTGCTATGGGAAAAAAAGGTATTAGATTTATCCATAAACAATCCAGAAATGATTTGAAATCAACATCCTTGTTAGGATATCTATCCAAAGGTCGGTATATTTGGAAGCCATTTTCCAAAAGCAAGTATTTTGGCCAGATTAGCTTGGTCCATAACCAAACCACGGAAGAGTTTAAAACAGAAATATATTTTAATTCAGATTGGTCTTGATCCAAACCCAATTTAAAGAAGTTCAAAACAAATAGTTAAATTGATAACTTTGACCAAAATTAGGCACAGGTTCATCAATCAAGACTCAGATTGATTTGGCAAAACTTTTAGTACCACAATCCAACCTCTAGGCAAATACCAACTGAACATTCTATTCTTTTCTAGTAATCAAGAATGGAGCTTTTTCGGGAAAAAAAAAAACAAGAACGCATCTCATTGTAATATGCACTCAAAGCAATGTAGCCCCAAATATGAACCCATACAAAAGTAAACTCAAGCACATGCATGTACACGGACATGTTCCAGTTCCACTGTCCACAATTTTAATAAGTTGCTTGTCCATTGCAAGTCCCTTGTCAAACTTTCAGATCCACAGAGTGGGAATTGGGGGGGGGGGGGAGTCGAATAAAGAGTGGGGGCCACAGGGACAGCTCCAATTAGACAGTTTTGAGGTGTTTGGTCACCCTATGATGCAAGCTATATTTATAATGATTGCCTTCACTCACTTGTAATATTCAATCCATATCTCACTCGTGAGATTTTGCTTAAATTGACCCTAGTGTAATCAAAGATGTCATGCGAAGGAAAGCATTAAGAAAATGGGCCATTTTAGAGAAGGAACATTTCTGTAGAAGGACCAAAAGAAGGTGAAGAAATAAAACGTCATCTGTTCATATCACTGAAGAAGTTTAGTGCTTCAAAAAAGTTTTTAGCACCTAAGTAGGGAGGCAGGGGAACTAATAGCTGGAGAAAATGATCTATGGTGCCCCCCCCCCTCTCTCAATATCAGTAAGTCCGCAGCGCTCCTCATTTCTTTTTTAACATTCCACCTGTAAGTGGACATTCAGCCTGTAAGTCCCCCCATTTTTTTTAGAAGATTTTTAACCAACAATTTTCACCTTTGTGAGAAAACAAGAATGGGAGCTGGAATTAAAAAAAAAAAATCCTCTGTTGCACCAGACACTGTGCCACATTTCAAAGCCCATGTCCAACCGTGTACATATTATCTCTACTGCAGCCATGTTTAGAAGTCATTGAAAAGGGCTCTTCCTTTTTTTTTTATACCCATAAAAGGATCAATACAAGAAGAGGTCAAGATTACCTTCGCTTGAAAGATATCATAGTTTCTGTAAGAGCACTTCTTGCCTGTCTCTTCCAGTTTTTTCTTCATCAGGACACTAAAATCATTAGCACCACAACAGAAGTCCACTATCTGTTCAAAGGAGCAATTTATAATCAGGAAAACAATGTTAATAATCATTAATTAAAAAAAAATGCTTGTAATGACACATGAAAAATAATCTCAATGAAAACCTTGGAAGTGTTATTATTACTCCATTAATAGGGGACAGATACAAGTTCTACTGTCTGAAAAAGACAGGTTTTGTTAACATGGCAATGCCAAGAAATCAAAATGCATTATAAACATGCATAAAAGGCACAAAGTTGTTCCAGGAAGAATATTCGTGGAGACCAAAGCTAGATGGTTTGTCTTTTGATGCAATTGATCAAGAAAGTGCAGCCTGGATGGAGAGAGTTTTTGAAGAAGAAGAAGTGCTTGATGTTTTCAAAGGAACGGCTAAAGACAAGGCTCTAGGTCTGGACGGGTTTTCTTTGGCTTTTTTCCAAGCATGTTGGGACATTGTGAAGGAAGACATTATGAAGGTATTTCTGGAATTTCATGCTTTTATGAAATTCGAGAAAAGAGAAAAGTTTTTTTTTTTTTGATCGGTAAACAAATTTTTATTGATCCAAAGAGAGACAAAAATGACCAAGTATACAGGACCAGATTTTTATAGCTTTGATTCCTAAAAAGGTGGGGGGCAGCATCTATGCGGGATTTCAATTAGTTTGGTTAATGGGGTTTACAAGATTTCTAAGGTGCTGGCCAATCGGGTGAGTGCAGTAATGGGAAGAATTATATTGAAGTCACAAAATGCTTTTGTGAGAGGAAGACAAATATGAGATTTAGTTTTAACGGCTAATGAATGTTTGGATCACAGAATTTCAATGGGCGAATCTAGAGTTTTGGTTAAATTCGATATGGAAAAGGTGTTTGATCATGTTTGCTGGGAATTTCTATTGTATTTACTTGGTCGATATGGTTTCAGTGAGAGGTGGTGTATGTGGATAAAGCATTGTATTTCTATGCCAAGATTCTCCATTTTGGTGAATGGTGACCCGGTTGGTTTCTTTAATAGTTCACGTCGTTTGAGACAAGGAGATCCGATATCTCATTTTCTCTTTATTCTTGTCATGGATGCATTGAGTAGAATGATTGAAGTGGCGGTGGGAGGTAGCTTTTTGTCGGGTTTTGAAGTGGGCTGTGATTCTTGGAGTAGTGTGATTGCTTCTCATCTACTTTTCGCTGATGACACATTAATTTTCAGTGAAGCCAATCAAGATCAACTTCGGTCCTTAAGAGCTCTTTTGCTATGTTTTGAAGCTATGTTGGGATTGAGAATTAACTTAACCAAGTCTGAAATTGTTCCGGTGGGCTCAGTGTCAAATATTTCAGATCTGGCTAATATTTTGGAGTGTAAAATATCGTCACTGCCTATGGTGTATCTTGGTCTTCCCCTGGGTGCCTCGCATAAATCTGTTTCGATTTGGGAAGGAGTGATTGAGAAGATTGAGAGAAGGTTAGCCAGATGGAAAAAATTATACTTGTCTATGTCACTAAGATAGGATTTAATAATGACACCCACTAATTATTGTAAATAGACATGACCCAGGAAATCAGTAGACATAAAGCCAGAAATTCTGGCACTATCGTGTAGACATGAAACCAGGAAATAAGCCAGGAAATCTGGCACTACTATGTAAACATTTCTCTATATAATAAGATACAATCCCTATGGAAAGGGTATTGAGACCAACTTTGACATGGTATCAGAGCCACTCTGATTTCAGTCGCATTGATCTTAATCACAAGGTGCAATTTTTAATCGCTATTCTTGGGGGAATTTTCTTTTCAGCAAGTTCTTTCTTGCTCTTAGTGGGTCTCGGTGACTTCTGTGGAGTCAAACCTTGTTGGTTTGAGTTTTTGGTGGTTGTCGGACTCTGTCCTTTAGTGCGGGCCATTTCTCTAAGTGGTTTTTCGTGGTGGCTGTGCCTCTTTGTGGCTGTCGGCGTTCGTTGGGAGTTACGAGTGCTTTTTCTATGCCAGTCGGCACTTTCTGTGGTGGTTGACAACATCTGTGGGTGGTTGTGAGGTGGTCGGTAGTTTCCGTGGATAGCTAAGTGGTGGTCGGTGGTTTATGTGGTGGTCGTCAGCATCTTCTGTGGGTGGTTGTGTGGCATTCGGCACTGTCTGTGGCCGTCGACTTCGTTTGTGGTGACTAGGCGCCCTCGTTGTGGCTGGGTAGCTGGGTGGCTGGGTGTCCATTGGCTTCCTCCGTGGCTGTCAACTCCCTCTTGTGGTGACCGTGTGGTGGTCGACCACTTCTAGAGTGGCTGGGTTCGAAGTGCTCTCTAAGATTGCAAATGGTTGTTCTGGGCAAGTTGGTTTGCTGAGTATTTTTCTGGGCAGATATTGATAAGGTTGGTTTCCACCATACTCAAATGGCTAACATCTTCACTAAGCTTTTTCTTGGCATCAATATCAGTTCTTGATGGACAAATTGATGCTTCCAGATTTTCCAGCATCAATTTGAGGGGGGATGTCACTAAGATAGGATTTAATAATGACACCCACTAACTATTGTAAATAGACATGACCCAGGAAATCAGTAGACATAAAGCCAGGAATTCTGGCACTATCGTGTAGACATGAAACCAGGAAATAAGTCAGGAAATCTGGCACTACTACGTAAACATTTCTCTATATAATAAGATACAATCCCTATGGAAAGGGTATGGAGACCAACTTTGACAGTCTAAAGGGGGTAGAATCACTTTAATCAAGAGTATGCTGTCCAATCTTCCAACATATTTCCTTTCTCTCTTTCCTTAACCAGTTGGGGTTTCTATGAAAATTGAAAAGATCTATAGGAATTTCTTGTGGAGAGGTAAAGGGGAGGAAAAGAAATATCATTTGATGAGTTGGGATAAGGTATGTCAACCGATTTCAAATGGTGGTTTGGGTGTGCGTAACTTGAGGATTTTTATTAAAGCTCTTTGTGGAAATGGTTATGGAGATAGCATTTAGAAAGAGAGGCATTATGGAAAAATGTGATAGATGTTAAATATGGGGGTATGTGGGGGTAGTTGGTGTTCAAATGAAGTAAAAGGAGCTTATGGGATGGGATTATGGAAATCAATTAGAATGGGTTGGGGGGAGTCTGTTAAACATGTCAAATTTAAGTTAGGGAATGGATCAAGAATTCACTTTTGGCATGATAATTGGTGTGGAATTTCAGATTCTCAGTACACTCCTATAATGCTTTAACCTGCCAAGGTGTATGTGATTACCCCTGGAAAAGTATTTGGAAAGTTAAAGTGCCGAGTTAGGTAGCTTTCTTCTGTTGGCTGGTGTCTCATGATAAAATTCTGACTAAAGAAAAACTAAGAAAGAGTGGTCTTTGTATTGTTGATTGGTGTTCTATGTGCAAGAAAGATAGTGAATCAGTTAATCACTTGTTTCTCCATTATGAGGTGGCTAATAGTTTGTGGAATGTCATTTTTAGAAGGATGGGTATTTCTTGGGTAATGCCAAAGCATGTGGTGAATTTACTAGCTTGTTGGAGGTATGCTGGGCGGAGTCTACCATTTGGAAAATGATTCCTTCGTGCTTTATGTGGTGTCTATGGCTAGAAAGGAATGGGAGATGTTTTGAAGACAAAGAACGATCGATGGAAGAAATTAGGGAATTTTTCTTTAAAACTGTGTCTATGGGCTAAGGCTAATGTAATGAATGGTGCTGATGTGTTGGAGTTATTCTAGTTTTTTCTATTTTTTTAGTCGCGTGTGTAGGTATTTCCCCTTGTATACTTTTTGTGTACTCGGGCTATGCCCATTCATGGTAATAAAATTCTTATTAATTATCAAAAAAGGCACAAAGTCAAGAGTTTCAGATACAGAAAATGTAGAAACTGTAAAAAATCAAAGAGAAGAAACCATTAGCAAAGAGAAAAACAGCCCTATATTGTTTGAACAGTCACTTGAGTTTCAAAAGAAGAGAAATTTGTGCCCCTGAAATTAAACCCACCTACCGCCATCTTCACTTGGTAGTACCCATGATAAATGCATCAACACAATAACCATATTTGGATTAAATTATTTTTTGTCTAGGTAATCAAGAAGTTTTATTCATAGAAATAGGCAGAGCCCAAGGATGGAGTACCAAGGTGGAGTTTACAATCGAAAGGAGAAAATCATGGACATTTAGTCCATTACAAACAATGGCCCCTGCCCATAAGATCAATGATTGGCCAAAACCTTTCCTGGCGAAGTCTCATGGGCTAGAATTGTCTATCAAGGTTGAGCTCTCCATATTCGCTTAGTATGGCCACATGCCAAATTAATCCAATATGCATACCATTTACACCAAGCAAACCATCTGCTAGAAATAATATCTTTGGTCTTACTTTCTATTGATTCATGACAAGGCAAATTAAAAAATCATCAATTTTCTATGGCATATGAAATTCCAAACAGTATGTGAATGCACTTCCTCATGCCTAAATAAACAATATTTCTGTGGGCAAATCTGTTCCTAGTTTCTGATGAGAGAAGGCCAAATCAAATTTATGTTGATTAATGACTGGTGTTTGTAGTTAAAATGGCTGGTGTTTGTAAAAGGCGATACTCAGAACCAAAAAGTACTAGGAAACATGAACTCATTTCTGCATAAGAACTGAATATGTTTTAATTGTAAATAATAGAATCTGGTCCTGAGGCGGTTTTCGATAAATCAAGGAAAAGCTTCATGTAAAAGAACCCGTATCCTTCCTGTGTATTGGGAAACACCATTTCTTACTTAAATTAAATTTATCTTACTAATTAAAAAAAAAAAAAAAAAACAGCTTTATGTACAACACTTAAAAACACCTCGTGAAGCGAAGGAATTCTTTAGCTAAGTTGACTGGTAGAATGGACCCTAGTAGAGTTTCGCCATACTTAAGAGTCATGAAAAATCATTTATTGATTGTCATGATTATTTTTCTTTTGAGATTGTAACAGGGAATAACATCACAACTATCAAAAAAATTTGAACTATCTTGTAAAATAACAAAACCAACATATGCTGTGAAGATTCTAAGGAAGTTAAAATAAACAAACACATATTCTTACCATGTCACCATTTTGTACATACCAATGGAGTTTATCAACAATCTGCATATTCAAAAGCATGCTTTTAGATACTCCAAGCCCCATGACATGGCAAAGTAATTCTACATACTCGACATATATACAGAAGAGGTAACTGTAAAAATATACTAAAATTGATGGCAAAGTATATCATAAGAATAGTTAAGATCAAAAAATAAAAAATAAAATAAGTGTAAGGAGTGAGGAAGTACTGTGACATTTACTTTGACATGGACTTGATAACCTAACCAAATTCCATTGCATGCAACTATGAACACACGTACATATACACACTCCCCTTTCACTCAAAGATTCTCCTCCTCTTCTCCTACCCATGATGTTTTCTATTTTCCTTGATCTCCCAAACTACCCTCTACCCAGGTCAAACCAAAAACACAGAAGTCATTACACATTAGCTCATTATTATTTTTTCATTTGATTTTCTAAGCCACCAAATGATGTCACAATAAACAGCAGTAAATCTCCCCAATGGTACCATGTATCAACAGACACACCACACTCTGACCCTAAGGGTTGGCTCAAGTGGTAAGGGCCTCAGTCTCAGTAGTATGCTCCCTCCAGGTTTAAGGTTCAAATCCTCTTGGGTATAGAAAAATTCTAGGGGCCATTGGACTAGGAGAATGTCCCATTGAATTACTCGAGGTGCAAATTGCAATTGTGGTAAGCTCCTTGCATTAATTTTTTTTTTTTTTTTTTTTTAAAGTTCAATAGGCAATGGGTAATACCACATTAACATAGTGAGATGAAGTGTAAGATATGAGTATAATATGTAGTAGAACTCTTTTCTGATACTATGTTAACCTAAATCTATGCACCCTTAGGATTAGTCAATACTTTGTTCTCAGACACCCAGTGCCAATCAAGAAAAAAAACACACCACATTCCAACATGAGAAACAGACCTACATGCCAGAGACATTGTTTTTCTTTATATAGCATAAAAATGGAAAAGTAGAAAGGAAAGGAAAAAAACAAGGACATAAGAAACAAAAATAACATAAGAGAACACCAAGTATGATAAGCTATTAGAATAACCATGATGCAAAAAAAAAAAAAAAATAACTGACATTACCTCTTGAAGTTTCTCCATTTTAGTAAAATGTCGACCGTAGGATGTGTAACGATTACCATAAAGAAAAGGTGCCAGATATAGTCTGAGCTTTTGCTGCACAATTGTTAGTAAAATTTCAAATGCCAAACATACGAGTGCATATGGGCAAAGCAAGCCTGAAGTGTATATGCCAAGAAGCATAGGAAAGTGGCACCAGAAACATGATTTTACCTTAATGAACCAACTTTCTTTCCATAAAAGGAGGACAATCATACAAAAATTCACAAAGGTTACCCAATCTTTTCCATTCTTAAGAAGTGCATTGTTTTACAAAAACTGATGAGTGAGAACTGTAAATTAATTGTTCTAAAAGCTTATGAGAAAGAGTAAATTTGGTAATTAGCAAAGTGAATATTTGTGGAAAATGATTCGGCCTTGGTTTATATGGTGTATTTGGATAAAAAGACATAATTGCAGTTTCAAAGCTTCTGAGAAGACAACAACGGATCTTAAGACTTCTTTTTTAATACTTTTTTTTTTATCAATGAATGGCTGCCTTAGACTGTTCTCTAGTTTTTGTTTTCAGGAGTTCGTGAATCTTTTTACTTTTGCAGTTTAGGGATTTTTCTTGTATACTCATTATACTTGGCTAACACCCTCTTCTTATTAAAAGGATGACTTACATAAAAATGGTGAATTTAATCATTTAATTAATATTCTAATCCTCTCTCACGTGTGGACACACTATCCCCCTCCATGGGGGGGCTCAATATTCAAGATATTTTGTAGTTAAATGAAAGCTATGGTGTTAGAGTCAAGATTCAAGCTCTGGTATGATACAATGTTAAATCATTTATTCTCTAAAACATTTAAAATACTTTTATTAATCCGAAAAAAAATTAAACTGATGGAAGAGGTTAAACATAATGATTTAATTACAAGAACAACCATATATATAGCTGATTGTTGCATCACTTTAACTAGCACAGCTTCAAGCAATGACAACCATAAAGAAATTGCTAAAAGAAAAAAGGCAAACCATATACAGACAAAATACACAAAAGGTTCAAAGTCATAAAATGGACCCAAAATGCATACATTTTTTGTTTAATTTGAAAAAGAAAAAGAAAAAGAAAACATGCTAGGCAAAAGCACATTCAGCATCTTCAATACCATATTTTTACAAGTATTAGAAAAAGATTACGTGGTTTTCTTTTTATGATATAGGCCTATACTCTATACCCTATATTCCTTTCCTCGATTTGATTCTTTCAATGGATAGAGGGATTCATATTGAAAATACGTGGGCATAGAGCTTGAAAATTTTAAAGATATGATCGTAACTGAACACAGAATATCAAAAGGAAGGCAATTGCTCCATCATTTGCCTGAGATAACCAAAAAAACCTCAGAGAATTGACTGAATCTAGGACAAAAGGGTGTAGGAAACCACCTTCCAGTTGAATATCTGTTTCAGAACTGCAGGTTCACAAACAGCTTCTGCATCCTCAAGACTGAAGCCTTCCTCTAGCTTTCCTAAAGCAGCTCGAATAGCCTATGTGTACAGAAGGGAAAATGATAACCTCAAGTCTTTTTTTTAAGAAAAAAGTCTAGATCACACCGATTTCAAGCAGTAAGAACATAGATTAAATATGTACCTCCATTGACCCCTCTAACTTCCCTAAAGTAATGTTCTTGTCCACGTTATATTTTGATGAATAAGCATAACCACAAGGCACTTTGTGCTTTTCCTTGATCTCTTCTAAGGTTATTGATGATGCAGCATCTCGCATCAGAGCTAGTAAGCTACATTGTAAGAAATATATCTTGGAATGAGCATCATCTAATGTACAAATTAGGATGTCAAAACAGTTGGCCACCAGTCAAATCATGATAGTTCCCTGGTAAAATCAATTTTTTAATTAAAATGAAGGACTTAAAATTTCCTAACTTTAAAAAAAAATAGTTTCACCTCCTTTCTGTATCAGCATCTAATGAAGGCGCTGCACCACTCAACTTCTTTGCGCTCAGCTTAACTGCCTCAGATTTACTAACTTTACCATCATGTGTATCTTGCTTTATGGGCTTAGCTTGCCCAGATCCCTTCATGAAGTCATATAACCTATTACCAAGAGAAGGTTTGTTTTCATCAGCAGTGGAGGACCTATCCACCTCTATTGAGACAGACCTTGCATTTTCACGCAAAAGCTTTCTTGATGATGCATTTACATTCCCTTTCCTTGTGATATCTGATACAGATACTATTTTCTTACTATTTTTCGTATTCCCCACCTTCACAGATGAGGATGACTTCAGATTCTGTTTAGCTGTTTTCAAAGCATTTCTTCTGTGGGACAAGTTCTCTACGGCAAAATTTTTCTTTTTTGAAAAATCTTTCACTTTGTTTCCAACAAAATCCGATGCTTGTTTTTTCGTTTCTTCCATGGTTTCCTTCTTTTTCTCAACTGCAGTCACAATACCAGGGAATTTTATGTGATCTCGTACTGGAGTACCAAGTTCTCCATCAATCTCATGTTTTCTGGGCAATTGGACAAAAACATTAAGCAAGTACAGCCAACAAACTGAAGGGTAAAATAATCAGCTCATTTCAACCACTTACAAGCAGTATATTAATATACGGTTGGGTAGTAGCCCTTCCCAAGCCCTTTGAATAATATCTTCATCATCTATATCTTCAAAAGCAATCTCCCTGATAGATGCAAATCAATCATCTCTTACACTTTTTTTACAAGTAAATGAAATTTATTGATACTATAATAGGCATAGCCCAAGTAATTAGGAAGTATATAAGAGGATGCACCTAACTAGGATCTAGAAATAGATGCAAGGAAATCATGGAAATTGGGACCATTAAGATCTATAGCTATGCCCCACATTAAAATCAAGCATCTCTTACATAGAAATAAGCATGTTCTTTTTTTGTTAAAAATTTGGACCAATTATCAAATGTCCCGAAGGGACAGGAAGAAGCATGTTCTCATAACTAGGTACCGAAAAAAAAAAAAAAAAAAAAAAAAAAAAGGAAGAAGAAGAAGATATCAGTAGGGACTACCTTGGCAAGCATTTCCTGTGGTATGAATTAGGACAACGTCTGCATACAGCAAGCTGCAATTGAAGATCCTTCTTATTCTCTCCTTGTTTACAAACACAGCACTTATGGATCGGGCATGTAAAAGATCCCCCTGCAGCAATCGTTTTCTCAAGCTCTTCAGCAGCGACTTTATTGTCCTCATGGAGCAATTTTGCCACACAGCGTGGATGATAAAAATAGCCACATGTTGCATTAACACAGGGGAAGACCTAAAAGATGTAATCAGTAGAATCATTTAGGGCCATTCAATCGCATATCCATATAAATAATACAGGAAGCATGGAAGAATATTCATTTAAATCTGTGATGGACATTCTACTTCCAGCCGGTTCACAGAATGTGATAGCAGCAACCAATGGCAATTAAACAATCTATAGTGCAAAAAAAAAATTGGTGCCATCGACCATTTTTTTTTTTTTGGGGTGTGGGGGGGAGAGAGTATCATGAATAGCTTATTTCTGAGTGAACTCTGTCTGTAGAGGGTAAAACGAGAGAATAGAACACGAAATTTGGAAAAAATATTATCACGAGAAATTACGTTTAAGAAAAAAAAATCTCTCCAAAACATCTACCCGAGCAAGCTATCAGGAGCTAAAGCAGTAAAGGCAAGGTTTTTCAAATGAAAAGTAAATCAAGAGTGCTTAAAAAATAAGTCAAGAAATTTACTTCGTGGAGCTAGCAACAAGAAATTAAATAAATGAGAGATTGAGATTTAAAAGCTGGAGGAAGAAGTGCTTAGAAAGTGAGACAGGAATACATAGCTTAAATGAATAGAACAGATGCATGTATTTTTTTTAGAATAAATTAGATCTACACTAAAAAAAAAATAGATCTATGCTGGTAAGAATTAGATTTGTTTTCTTTACCGGGAAAAAAAAAAAAAAAAGAATTAGATTTGTAGTTCATAGATTAGAAACGAAAAAAAACAAAAAGATTTGTATAGATTACAAACAGAAATATAAAGGCCCATTATAGAAGTAATTTCAAAAGCAGAAAAGCAAGCTCACTAAATTTTCCATCAAACTTGCGAGACATAAGTAAATGTGAGTGAAGCCTGATTAGAAAGGATTTTCTTTGTTCACTGCTGAGGGGATCAAATCTATTATTAAGCAAAAAGTTAAAAACAGCCATCAGTATATTTCTTACCCCTTGGTTATGAAACTGAACTCTTCCCATTCTATAATACAACACTCACTACTGAAAATAATATGATACGAGTTTTTTTTTTTTTTTCTTGCGCCGGGGGGAGCATAAACAAAATCATTGGTCTAATTTCAGAGATCTTAATTCATACCTCAGCACCTGAAAACTTATCAGAAGAGCCCAACTTTCCACAAGCAAAGCACTGATGCTGTTTATACTCGCAGTTTTTGCATACGAAGGTTGGCAACCCCTATGAAGTTGAAAAGGAAAAAAAATAAATGTCAATGCTAAAAAGATAGATATGAAGGAGGATAGAGATGCCAGAGAATATATGAAGCGTTAGCATACATCTACTTCTTCCTGCGAAAGGCCAAGAGATTCACATGTATCTGCATCCTCCTCAGTTGCATGAAACGACCTCATGCACCTTCCGTCACAGCTGCATAAGGACACAAATAACATCATACAATGCAGAGTCCACCGAGCAGAGGACCATGAGTAAGGACCTTCTGGAGGTCCCTACACCAAATTAACCATAGACAATTTAATCCAAAATATGTGGATTGATAAATTAAGCTCATTAAGTTCTACTGTACTTGGTATGGTTACATGCCATCCTATTGTTGTTGTGTGTCAGTAATGGCAACAATAGTTTTGGGCAATGATAATCATGATTAATGATAAAATATAATTCAAGCACAAAAAGGGATCTTCTTGGGTGTGGGTAGTAGAGGTGAAATGAGGGGATACGTATCAATGGTGCCCAATGGAGGTTATGAGGGCACATGATGTAAGTGTGAAGACATACATTAGAAGACGATGGAAGATATTGGAACATAACAGATGTAATGTTGGGGATGGGAGCCGCATTTGCTTTTGACAAAATTTATGGTGTGGAGAGGTGAAATTAAGAACCCTTGATCCTAAATAGAGATACAATTACAGAAGAGTGTATGCATAAAGCTACAAACTACAACAGTGTTCGCGATTCAGATGGGCATTGCATGATTGCAGCTTGACATTGTTGGTAATTTTTTTCCTCGGTTAATTTTAGTGGTGCAAATCTTTGATTGGGGAATGGATAACACGGGTTACATGTCATTTAAAAAACACATTTTTTATGTGAGGTATATCAGACTTTGCTAGGAGACTCGATGGCAAATATTTCATCGCAAAATATTTATCAAGTCCGATTGGCTCCGGCGACTCCTTTGAGGGCCCTCTGACATCGGTCCCCCTCCAACAACCGGGATTTTGATCCGCATTTTTGTCGGCACAGATCTGGTGTTTTTTATCTGCTTTTTATTTTCGTATAATCCTTGAGATGACGAAGCGAGATTATCCTAGGAGATGATCTTGTGACTTAGGGATCAGACGATGACGACGCGCGATGTGGATTCATCTTAGATGGAAGGTGAGAGTTGGTTGAAGGTGGAATAAAAAACTTTTGCTTTTACGAAAGAGGGAGGAAATAGCTTTCGCATCTCTGAACGTAGTAAAAGGATGGCTAAGTTCATGTGTCTAGGTGGGACGGCAGCTTTGTGGGTGGCTAAGAGGATAGAGGATTGTTTAGAACTCAATTGTCATGAAGGATTCTTTAGGGAGCTAAGGATGAGTAATGGAGTTCTCATCATTCAACATCATATTAATGCAAGGGGCAGCTTTCTGCAACTCTCAGAATTCCAGAATGGAAGGAGGAAAGGTTTGTCGGTGATTCCAGAAGGCGCAAATGGCATTGGATGGAAAGGTTTTTTGCAGTTCATTCGAAGCGTTACTGGGTCCAAAGCCACTATTCTGAAGCATGCAAACAAAGGGGAGTTTGTTGATGTAAAGACAATAGGAAGGCCTTCCAAGGTCAAAGGTGCCTCATACGCTTTGCTGTTGAGGTCACTGGTGGGTAGTCTAGCCAAGAATAGCTCCGCGGCAGAAGGAAAGGGTAAGACACTTGTAGGAGACAAAGGCTGTCAGGTGACATTAGGAGAAGTGGAAGGGATCTTGTGGGCTGTCAAAGCTCAATTGACGGGAGTTAAGGAGTATGTGAGTGATCTCATGATTAAAGTAGATACTTGGGTTTGGATGGTGGGTCAAAAAGGGACAAGGGGGCAGGGGGTAGATCCTACGGGTTTGAAGGCCTCAAGTGGGCCGGCAAAGGGCGTTTCAATGTCGTCATAAATAGGGTCGTTGGACGCCGGCATCACTGTTCACGTCGGTGTTACTCAGGACATCGGTAACTTGTCGTCTGACTGCCCTCAGTCACCAGTTGCTAATGGGGTTGGTACTTTTTTCCAGGGTTCACTTTCAATTGAAGATTGGGGTCCTTCCAGGGTCTTGAGTACTTTGGAAAAAACTAACGAGCCTCTTTTAGAAGATGATAATGGGGTAACAGAAGGTAGCACTTCCTTTACCTGTTCCATGCTTCCTAAGGGAGCAGTAGGGTCTGACAAAGTGGCACAGAAAGGATCGTCAAGGGGTGGAGCACATACAAGTAATGTCCTCGTTGATGGAGGGAGGAACCTTTAATAATGAGAGCAACAATGGACAGGAACCATATAGTTGTTGAGGAGGTTCGGGATTTGAATGCAAGATATGGCGGGAAGGAAATTATGGGTTTGTCGTTGGTGCCTTGTGAGGAGGAATATCTAGGGTCGGGAGTGCAGTTGCGTACTGTGTTTGGGGATAATGTTGTTCCCCTGGTTTCTCTCCCTAAGATAAACAATATAGCGAGTTCACCATCGGATTGGGTTCTGCATAAGGTTAACGAGATTTAGTATATCGTGAGGCTCTCACATGGAGGATGTAAAGACCAATTTAACGCACTACTCACTGCGATTGAGGCGAGCCACTCGTTTGAAATTAAATCAAGTTTTAAGAAAAGCAGAGAGTTAAAGTGTCTTTCTTGGGCAATCAACTACAACGCTAAGGGTGGTAGCTCAAGTCTTTACTAAAGGGAGGGCATCATGAAGAAATTCTCGTAAAGGGAGTTTCGGGTGGAGTATTAGTCATACGGAAAACAAGGGGTTAGGGTTGAGGAGGTGTGTTTTATTCCAATTCGGGCTTGGTGCATTTTGAGTAGTTTTTCACGGGCTTTTTGGGTCTTTAGGAGCTCTCTAGTAGGGGCTAAGTGTTTTCTTGTATATGTCCAGTGTACTTGGTTACATAAGTGGCTTTTTCACTTAGACAACAATGCATGGTAAAATCTTATTTTTTTCTAAAAATAACGAGTAGGCATAGCCTAAATGCATAGGGCGTATATAAGAGAATAAGCACCATATAACCAATAAAAAAGTCCATACCACAAAATATTACCACCATTATCGCAAAATGCACAAACAGAATCAAACACATCCTCAACTTCATTGGACTCATCGTCTTCTTCATCCAAAAGCTCATCATCCACATCATCGACTATAAATCCAGACATTGCTGTCATTTGAACGTTCTGAAACACCAATAGTTCACTGACTTAAAAAAAATAGAAAAGATATACGAAAAAGAAAGTTATGAAGGATAATGGGACAAAGAAAAAAAATGAAAGGACAAGCAGGAGTATAACCTCGTCACATAGTTTCATTTTCCCGGGACTCTCATTGAGAAATGTACATAAAAACTGTTCAAATTATAAGCTTTCATTAGAATACAAATATAGAATGATTCCCTCATTCTATCAAATAATAAAACCCGACTATACACTTTCTAAAAAGAAAAGCTTAAGTTTAAGCAAAGATCACATATCCTCCAATATAAGAAAGTAGTGAAGCCGAAAGATGATTTTACGAACAATAAGATAATAAATCTAATACAAAAACCAACTAATAATAATCAAAGAAAAAAATAAAGCTTGAGTGAATTAAGAATATTTTTTTTATAAGTAATATTAGTGGTAGCCACAGAATAATTCAGCAGTATCTAGAACTTTCTTCTTTAGTCAAACAGTACCTAGAGCTTAATTCCAACCAAATCCATCTCAAAAGTATTTCTGTTTCCATCTTATTCATGTAGCCATAACCAGAAAGTTCAGAAGAAAATAAAAAGATCCTCCAACAAGATTCCACAAAGCCCACACTGACAGGTTTTAACCAGAAGGAGCATCATAGGGTTCAAATAAACATATGTAAAAACAATGTTAATATGCACACTGCATGTCATAATTCTATTAACAATTAAGGGAAAAAAGCTATACAAATTACAAACCTTGGACTTTGCTAAGGTGTCATCCCTACTAACAGCTTCACTAAGGAGAGGCATGTGGTCCGCTAGATCATTCTGAGAAGGTCTGACCTCATACAAGCTTCAAAATAAATAGCGGTCAAAATCTTGCACTTAAAGAACGAACAAAAGGAAAGCCACAAAAGTTCCGGAGTTTGAGAAATACCTGAAGACTTTAGACAAGTGATCCCACAAAGATTTTCCAGATGCTTCGGGATTTTTCTTCAACAATTGAAGGCAGTGCACTGTTATCAGAATTGTCCTAATTATATCCTCGAAGCTTTTTCTAGGTTTCTGAAGTTTGATCCAATTGTTTTCCTTAGAAAGTACATATATATGAGGATTCACATCGGAAAGATCAAACCTCCACGCAATCACATGCTTATATATTTTTTGAAGTCCATTGTCAGTCGTTCCATGCAGGAATATGAGTTCTTTGTTGCCATATTGACTCTCGCCCTCTTTCCATTGAATTGGCAAAACAGCAAATGAAATCGGTTCGTCCTTGTCATCTTCAAAATAGTAATTTGAAACCCATTGTGGCAAGCCATCAGCCTCGTCATCGGATGATGCCATTACTCTTCTTCAAGTCACCCGCAACTAAGCAAGATGTCAAAAAGATGCTATAATAAATATTAAAAAAAATTACAGGGTTAAACTTTTCTTCGTTCTTTCTTCCTGACCAAACAGAATTGACGTTGTTTGTTTATCTGTTCGTGGAAACTAAAAAACGTAGTGTCAAATTAGGCTGTGAGAGAACAGCCGAGAGGGACAAGCAACAAATTGTTGGGCATATCTTGTTTTAATGTGACATTGAATTTGTAAAGAAACGCAAAGACTCCGTTTGGTTTCCGAGAAGAAAAAATAACAAAAGCACGGCGATCAATCAAAAGCAGTTGGAACAGTAAAAAAAGAAAAACAGGAAATTTTCTCCCAAGGTGAGAAGCGACAAAAAAAAACAATTCCTGCAATTAAGCGTAACAAGACAATACGCATGCTATTCGCTCTTCAGAAACCTGCTTCCAGATTCGTATTGCTTCATTTTTCTTGTTTGGTTTTTGCAAATAAAAAACAGCTCCAAAATTCAAGAAATGGATTCAGAAGTTTCACCTAATCGGAGCACTGCGAAACCCTTAGTTCGTGTGGTAAGGGCGACCGATCGAAATGTCGGATTCTTGATTTGTGGAATACAGCTGAGAATTTTTCTCTCTTTTGCAGCAATTTCTAATATTTTGGTATGAATTCGGTAACAGTAAACTAGAACGCGGGTGATTGTATTTTCTCCGGATCCGGAAGGCTCCAGTCGAGGTCAAGACATATTTCATTGATAGCGTGGTTTGTTAGGGTACGAGTCTAGACCCACGAAAGTTCACCACGGGGATCCGATACGAATCATGTCTTGAATCCGCCTGTCGGGTTGGGCACTCGTTGGAAGATTTTTTTATTTTTGTAACACAACTCATCTACTTATTATAATTTTTTAAAATTTAAAATAAAAATAATATTAAAAATATATATTCTAACAATATTTTATTCAATTTTTAATTTTAATATTAACCCATCTCATCTGTCAAAACAAACTAGACTTAATTCTAATTTTAATGAAAGTATTGTTAAACATCACATTCACATCTCAATTTTATCTTATTATATAAAATGTGATACATTTATTATTATTAAATAATAAAAAATTATCTAATAAATAATTATTTAATAATAATAAATATATCACATCTTCCATAATAAAATAATAATTTAGTGTATAAAATTTTCCTTTTCATACATATCAACCATTTACCGTCCCATTTCTTATGGGAAAAAATAGATCAATAAAATTTAGGAATATAATACTAGGAAATCATCCATTTACCGTCTAATTTTTTTTTATTAAACTAATTGAATTCTTCTACTCATCATCCATACATCACATATTTAATAAGAGAAAAAAAATAAAAAATTAATGTGATGTGTAGTGTGTGAAAATTATAAGTAGAATTTTTCAACTCCGCTTTAAGATAAAATATATTTTTATAAAAGAATATTATTTTCATAAATTATTTTACAAAAATACTCAATGTCAAGTCCTCGTAGCCTCACATACATGTCAAAATGAGAAGATGACCAATGCATAATTAACTGCAGATATAAGATTAAGGCTCCTTTGTGAATAGTAATTAAGTAATTTGAGAATATCTTAAAAACAGTTTTAGTTGACAAATAAACCCTAAAAGTTCCTAAAAAAATTGGGAAAAAGAATACAAAGTCAAGCCAACCAACCACCCGCAGCATATTGGCGGAGCGTATGCAGGGGATGACAATGACTACAGTATAACAGGTTCATTCTCCCACAGAAGTCACCTACGTTATAAAGCAGTGAGGAGATGGTAGGTTATGCATCAGTTATATATAGACAGATTGAGTTGAACAAGAAGAATCCGCAGGGTATGGATATAACTCAGCCTCTTCGACAGCTTTTTGCAGGCTTCAGTACCTAACGATGGCCTTAAGCTTGAGAAGCATCTCCTGGTTCACCATTGGTGACAGCAAAAAGATGGCCATGATTGGTCAAATGAAAATAAGAGCGAGTTCTCCAATTTCTGTAACAAATTCATAATTTATGGAGGGATTATGATTCACTGACACGACACCCTTTTCATTTCTTCCTTTTTTTCCTGCTTTTCGGGCAACTCTCTAGAGGAAAAAGTGTCTACAATATTCCAAAAAAAAACTGCCAGTAATCTAGTAATTCCTGACAAACGGGTGACATTGTCGTTATAATACTGCATATCAAGAGTCTTAAGTAACATAATTAATAAAACGTCCATACAACTCGTAAACAGAAACTTAAATAGTAAAGTCTTCGATTCAAAAGCATCACACTAAACAGTAAACATAACTACTTACTGTGCTAAAGCACTTAATTAAAAGTATCTTCTAAATACCGGCTCCGACTCTAGATTCTCTGACATGTAAACTCGTCCTCATCAGTATCTGGATGTCAGAGAGAGAGAGAGAGAGTCAACACTCAATAGATACATAATAAGGTACAAAAAGTAACAAATATCTTTTATCTTTAAGGGCCAAGACACAGTAAATTTGATGCATCATAAGGTAAAAGATAGTAACAAATATCTTACAAGAAACACGGTCAATATTACACACACAAAATCATTTTCATTTTCATTTAATCTCTTGGAGGTCGGTCTACACACATTTACGTCCTATGTGAGGCCTGACAATCATAAAGATCCTGCATCCAAACTCGAGGCCTTACAAGTGGAGTCCCAACTAAAGATCGGGACAACGCACTCAATCAATGGTGGAGCACGGGCTTGGGTGAAGCTCCATGAACCATACAAAATGGTTTGGTTGCCTTTACCTTTTAATCTCTGGTACCATCATGCATTCATTTCATTCATTAAGCCAAAATACATTTTGTTCGTGCATCTGTACATCATCATTTTTGTTTCTTCTCATTTCTTTTCCATTTCTTATAACAAGTTTGCAATGAAATCTACAGACCAAAAAACTTACAGGCCCCCAGGTTTTCTTCCATGGCTGCTTCCTTTGTTCGAGTGCCGTCTTAATCGCCAGGGAATTTTATGTGGTCTATGATTGGAGCTCCAAGTTCTTCAACAATCTCATGATTTCTAGTCAATTAGACAAAAACATTTAGCAAGTAGAGGCAAAAAGCCTAAGCAACAAAAAAGGCTGCCCATTTCAACCACTTACAAGCAGAATATTAGTACGCGGTCGGGTAATAGACCTTCCCAAGCCCTTGTTATTATACCTTCCTCCTCTATATCTTCAAAAGCAATCGCCCTGATAGAAGCCCATCAAGCATCTAGACGTCACTTATAATTAAGTATCAAAGAAGAAGAAAAAAAAAAAGATAACAATGAGGAGTACCTTGGCAAGCATTTCCTGTGGTACGACTTAGGACATCGTCTACATACAGCAAACTGCAATTGACTGTCCTCCTTATTCTCTCCTTGTTTACAAACACAGCACTTATGAATCGGGCACGTAAAATATCCCCCTGCAACAATATTCCTCTCAAGCTCTTCTGCAGCAGCTTTATTCTCCCGATAAAGCAATTTTGCCACACAATGTGGATGATAAAAATAATTGCATGAAGCACTAATACAGGGGAAGACCTAAACAAATGCAATTGGTAGAATTATTTAGAGCCATTGAATTGCACATATAAATAAATAACAGAAGAAGTCAGGAACAAATTACCATCTGGAGTAATTACATAAAATACAAAAAACCACCTCTGAGAAATGTCTACTTGAATAAAGGAGCTCAAGCAGGAAACCCGAGGTTTGTTGTATGAAATTTAAACATTCACAGATAAAGAAATAACGAAGGAAACAAAGAATAGATAATTGCTTCCTGGAGGCAATTACAGAATAACTGAAAAACTATGGAAAAGCAAGAGAGTCGGGTGGGAGAAACCAGGGGGGAAACAGATAAAGAGTATTTACACAAGAAGGAAAGCAATTTACTGGGTGATACTGATTGTAAATGGCAAATAAACTAGAAATGGAAATTTAAAAGCTGCAGGAAATAAAGTGCAGTGAAAAAAACAAACAAAATGTACAAACAAAAACATTAGTCCAATTTCTTAAGAGCTGAATAGTACCTCAGCACCTGAGAACACATCAGAAGAGCCCAACTTCCCGCAAGCAAAGCACTGGTGCTGTTGGTACTCGCAGTTTTTACAGACAAATCTCGGAAGCCCCTATGAAGTTGAAAAGGAAAAATAAATGTTGATGCAAAAATAAAAAATAAAAATAAAAAGGAGATTCATATTTCAGAGTACACATAAAGCAGTAGCATACATGTAATTCTCCAAGCAAAAAGCCAAGAGAGGGACACTTATTTGCACCAGCCTCTACAGTTGCATGAAACGATCTCATGCACCTTCCCTCACAACTGAATAAAAACCCAGATAACATTATACAATGCAGAGTCCTCCAAACAGCAGATCATGAGTAAGGAGTTTCTGGAAATCCCTATACCAATGTGCGTATCGAACAAAAGTAGCGTCAAGGTTTCATATAAAAAAATAATAATTTTTTGTCAGTAGACACTCTTGTAAAATTGCTGGTAGGCATACAAGAGTATCTATTGGTTCAAAATGGTGCATACAATCAGACTTTAGAATCCTCTACACATTGAAAAACGATATCCCTTCTCTATAAATTTACATACCAAATCATACAATCTACCAATAATTCTACTCGGCTGTCATTACTAACATCTGTATACAGTAGTGTGTTAACAACATATAGCAGTTACAATATTATCGTGCAATGCTGATTATGATTATAAAGATAAAAATAACCCAAGCACAGGAAGGTATATTCTAGGGCAAGTAATAAACTATATAGGTGATCTAGATTTTCAAGGGCAATTGCATGATTGGGAGCTTGAAGCTAGTAATTTTCGGCTTTTCTGACTTAATTTAGTGATGCAAATCTATGGTAAGGAAATGCATTGGATGGGTTATACAACGTCTAAAAGTCACAACTTCGATGTGAGGTCTTGTTATCAGACTTTTCTAGGAGATTCGATGGCAGATTTTCCAAGGCGAAGTTTCTGGCTCAGGTGGCTTTACTCACTTAGACAACAAAACCTGGAAAAATATTAACAGTAGATCGTCTAAGAAAGTTGAAGAAAATAATAGCTGATTAGTGTTGTATGTGAAAATACTGGGAGACAGTTCATTACCTCCTACATTTTGCTATTGCTAGGGCACGTTAGTCATCAGTTTCTCTTTATTGAAGATTTCTTCAGTGATGCCTAATTCAGGGGTAAGCATTTTGCATGTTGGAGAGGTGGCTTCAAAACACATTGAAGTAATTATGGGAGGAATGGAATGCTACATCTTTACAAGTTATATGGAGGGATTATGCTACTTAGCACATTCCATTTGACAACCTCTTCTAAAAAAATATATATATTTTCTTTCATTTTTTTCTTCCAATCATATTTGAAAAGCATCAATAAAAATTATTTGACATGGAGGATCATGCTACTTAGCACATTCCATTTGACAGCCCCTTTTGACAACCATCAGAAAAATTATTTTCTTTTTCATTTTTTTCTTCCAATCATATTTGACAAACATCAATAAATAAGTCCTTTTTCAAAGAAAATGTAAAAATTTGAAAAAAAATAAAAGAAAATTACTTTTGTTCATGGTTGTAAAAAAGGATTGTCACACGTGATGCTAAATATCATTTTCCCAAATGGAGTAAACGGAGGGAGGGAAAGGTTTCAATTTTTTTATGGGAAATTTTTTTTATTGGCACCGGGTGTTCGAGAACAAATTCCCGAAACTGAAATCATTATTTCTAAGATCATATTATTATTATTTTTTTTTTGTGCATATATCTTGTATATTTATCTTATACTAGGACAATACCGTTTTATCTTTTTCAATAAAAAAACAAAATCAATTTGAATGATAACATCAATACTTGATGATATACAATAGAATATCTTTTATTCAGTATATACAACAGAATTATATGCTATAAAATATTAAGTACCAAGGACAGATTGCATACCATAAAATCTCACCACCATCGTCGCAAAATGCACAAACAGAATCAAACACCCCCTCGACTTCATTTAGCTCAACTTCATTGAGCCCAACTTCTCCATCCATGAGATCATAATCCAAATCAATGATATCATGGGGCATAACTCCAGGCATTGCTGCTTTTTGAACAGCCTGAAACACCAAAAAGCCCACTGCCTTAATAACAATGTAGAGAAACATACAAGAGAAAAAAAATAATTCACGTTGTTTCCTTCTTTCTTCCTAACCAAACAGAAGTAGCAGTGCTTGTTTATCCGTTCGTGGAGAAAGAAACGCAGTGTTAAATCTTGTTTGGACACTGAGAGAACCGTTGAGAGGGGAAAGCAACTAGAGTGAGCCTAAAAATGCAACATGCATGCCCTTCGCTTTTCAGAACCCTGCTTAAATTTTGTTTCCCATCCTTTTCTCAGGAAGCAAACAATAGTCGCAAACAGAAATTAGAGTTAAAATTCAAGGATTATATGCAAAAAGTTTACCTTATCAGAGCCGCTGTAGAACCCTACAAATTTGAGCGTAAGGTAAAGGCGACCGATCGTGTCTTCCTTGGGCTGTGACAGATCGATACATATAATAACGTATTTGGCGAAGCAAGACCAGCACGCAGGAGAATGTCTTTCCCCTGGTTCCTGTCTAGATCATGACCGTCATTATAGTGTGTTTCGTGATTCGTCGAGGGACCTGCGAGAAGTTCATTGTTGCAATATTGCAATCCGACACCGTATCTCACTCCTCTTGGCTCTTGTCAGGCTGAGTTGGCAGGGACAAGTATTGAAATTATTTGTAGTGTTTTGTTATCGGCAAGCAAGATTTCGCACTAAAATGTGTATTAATATTGTTATCTTTATATTTTAAATTTAAATTAGTATTATTTTTAATAAAATTTACTTTTTAACCAATCACATTGAATGAATACACATATTAATATACATAATTACTTACAATTAGATTTTTTCTTATTTGTATAAGTACTAAATAGACAACTCCCATTTATACAAGCTATAGTAAGAAAGTGGATCATATCTAAAAAAAAAAGTATAAAAATGAACTATTTTTATTAGTGAGATTCTTTTTTTAATAATAAGTTATATAAGACTTGTTTATTTGAAACTTATATCTAGTATTACTCAAAATAAAAATCTCATATATTAATCAATTCGTAAGGCACAGACTAATTTTTTCAAGCATTTATAAATAGAAGAGTGCTATTTAAAATTATTTATACTACACATTATTCATGATGCATAATTTAATTTATAAGATATAAATTTTAAATTTTATAAAGGCTTTCAAATATATTTATTCTTAAAAATGACATACGATTCAAATCCAAAATGAAACTAACGTAAAGGGGTTTAAAGTTGGATATAATTTCACTAAAAATACTCCAAGATCCAATTACATTAGCTGATCCAAAAATACTCACCTAAACTTGTTTTGCAATTTTGAATCCAAAATTCAAGTACGATAGTGTGCGGAAGAAGTTGAAATTCAAGATACCAATTAGGGGTGGAGTCCACGTAGCCACACTGTCAGTATGCCACATTTCCCATTTTTTTGGCTCTGTCTTTCTCCTCCCTCTTCTCATGCCTCTCCCTTCCTCCCCCTTCCCTCTCTCTTTCCCAATCCCTCATTGACATCACTGTTGTAGCCTCCTAGCAACATTGCCGTCGAATCTTCATCGCCCCTTGCCAACGTCGTTGTTGCACCCCTCCTTTTCCTCAACCCTCCCCGATGTTGCCATTCACTGCAATTCAATCATTTTCCTCGCCTTTGTCACTGACATCGGAACGTCGTCGTCGCTTACGCGCCCCTCACCGACAAGTATGAGGAGTCTCTCTCTCTCTCTCTCTTCTCTCGGTCAGGTTGAAGGGGTGGGGAGGGGTTGGGAACGGGAGAGGGAAATGGGAAGGAGAGGAGAGGCAATGGTAGAGAGGGGAGAAAGAGAGGAAAAGAGAAGAAGGGAGAGACATAGCATACTAGCAGTGTGCAACATTAGTATGTGAAATCCATTTGTGAGATTCATATGTGTCTATAGTGTTTTCCATTGAAAAAAACTAATGAAACCATGTGGTTTTATTTTAGATTAAAATAAAAACAATTGAGAAATACTACTTATCATTTTCACACCACATATCGACATGTAATTTGTCATTTTTGTCATTCTATTTAAATATACACATATTGATGTGTAAATATGTGTGTTTAAATAGAATAACAAAAATGATAAATTACATATTGGTATGTGGTGCAAGAGATGATAAGTAGAATTTCTTAAAACGATTATATTTCCCCACCTCCACATTTATGTCTTTCCTCATTCTTTCGCCTCATCATTTCTCACCATTCAACCTCTCATTATAGCTGCTCGACTTTCAATCTCTCTCTCTCTCTCATCATGTGATACCAGTGACGGTGGGAGAACAGTCTGTAAGCCACTCCGACCGTCCAACATTCGGATGAGATCACCCACCCATTAGAGATGAGGTTGAGGGCCGGGGCCGAATTTCATGTGGGTGGGGCAATTGAAGGCAGGGGTAGCAGGCCTAATATAAACATGCAGCAAGAACATTTTCAAAGCCCAACAATTTAATTGGACAAAAATTCTACTCAACCTCCTACTATTCACACCACACTCTACACTCCATTTTTTTTTTAATTTTTTTTATCAAATATATTTTTATATGAATAGTGAATAAAAAATTATAAATAGTTTAAAAAAAATAAATTCAAAAAAAAAATTTTAAAAATATTAAAAAATATAGAGTGTGAGGAGGATGAATAGCAAAACCCTTAATTGGATGTGCTATCAGTTATTGCGCTCAGCATTATTGTTTTTGTTTTGTCATGCCCACATCTCAGCAAATACTTTTTCAGTAACTTCCCTCACTTCTCAGTTACTTTATTTTGAAAAGTTCAATCCTTTTATTACTTAAATAATTAAAATTTGTACCTTTTAACGTCTGAAGGGATGATACTTTTCATGATTCTTCCTTGGATATACAGTTAACTTTTCGAAAGAGAGAGTATCCTATTTATTTTCCCTTTTGGATCGGACTGAAAACTAGCTAAAAATAATAACTTACTCGTACAAATTTTTGGAAACAACCTTTCTGTCTCCTACACCTTAAGAAACATAAAGCTAAATATCAAGACTAATGGCTGTTTCTGATCTCCAATGCCTTGCTTTCTCAAAGCCATTGACGCAGTTCTCAAAATCATCAATGGTTCGGTCAATCTCTTCTTGGGTGTTCATTACAAAGGGTCCAAACTGCACTACAGGCTCCCCCAACGGTTCTCCCCCAACTAAAATGAATCTGAGGGGTTTGGAGGACTTGTTCCATGCCTCCAACGCCTCCCCTGAGCCTAGAAGCAGAAGGTGGTGGGCTGAGGCAGGCGGAGATTTTAGACTTCCGAAGATACCTTCGCCTTCTAATACATATACAAACGCATTCCATGATGTTGGTATTGGTTGTTGAAGATGAGCTCCTGGTTTGAGAGTGAAGTCCATGTACATTGTTGGAGTCCTTGTGTAGATTGGTGACTTTGTTCCCAAGGCCTCCCCAGCTATAACTCTGACTTTGATTCCATCTCCGACAGCTTCTGCAATGTTTTTGCTCTGTATTTCTTGATACCTTGGTTCAATCCTGTGAACAAATAGAAGTCAGTTAGATATTGAAGTTTTCCACTCTTGGGTATCGTCAAATTTCCAAAAACAAAACAGGGATATCAAGTTATATTTGGCATTTGCATATTGTACTTGAACAATGTTAGTAATGGAAAACGGGCATTAACTTCCAAGAGTTATGTGCAGAAGTTAAAAACTAGTGGGCGCTAGGATCCATCATGACAGAAGATAAAAGGCAGATTGCTCAGGCTGCTAGGATCCATATCTGGCTGGCTGCTATGGTGATTGGTGCAGCCAAAATCACTTTAGAAAAAGTTCCATAATAAAGAATGATAACATTGGTGTTAGAAAAAATTGCAGCGAAAAATACCTCAAGCTCAGCTTATAAAATTGCTCTACGAGTTTCTCCAGATCGACAAAATCCAAGCTTTTCCTCTTAGTGGTAAAGTGTACTACGTAGTTAAAAAACTAGAGTAACACTTAACAAATCCACAGCCTAAAAACTACTTCAAAAGAGAACAAATGAGAGAGAGATTTTTCCTTAGTCGATTAATTTCAGGAACCAGAATGAGGGGGGCTATATATAGCCTCCCCTGCACGGCTGGCCTTAAAGGCCAGCCTTTATCATACAGTAACGCATGGCTTAAAGCCATGCGTTACTGCATGCCTTTGTAACGCATGGCTTTAAGCCATGCGTTACTGCATGCGTTACTGCAGACATGGGGGGTCTGCCCATGTGGGCGCCCCCCTCCGTTTAACATCTCCCACTCGTACACAGTGGGCATGACCCTAGGTCTGCATCTCTCTAATGTTCTCAATCTTGTTCACACATAGCAAATAGGCCGTGCGACCACCAAGCACATCTGTAGAAATGTGGGAGTACATACACTAAATCTCTCCCAGAGAAGACTAGCATAGTAACATCCCTAAAGTGTCTGGTCATGTCCTAGACTCATTCAATCGTATCAAGATCAAGCATTTTCGAACCCTCTTGAGTTTAAAAACTCAGAACAATGCTTGACTACTTTCAAATCATTTCAATGTGTTCACAACCTTAGCCGCTACCAAGATGCAGCGTCATAGTTTGACGTCAGCAAACACTATCAAAGATACGATATCGTAGAATCTTCCATTTGCACTCATATCACTCAATTTTGGTCGAATCGCTTTCCCAGCGATGCCTCTTTAGACCGTATTAATCATGGCCATAGACAGCATGCCAAAGTAGCAGACATCACAACCTCCATCTCGTGACACAGTCAAAAGTAAAGGACACTTAATAAAAGGGGACTCACACAGTGAGAAAGAAGGGAACTTTTTACTCACTTACTCATTTGGTCGAATAAGCACATGTAGTATGAAATACATGCTACGGTGGATTTCTCTTTCCCAAAGAGCATATGTCTATATCAACACCGTACAGATCTTGGTCTAGTCGCTCCTTAGGCGTCTAACCCGAGTTTCTCAATTTGCACGCCTCCGAGGCGTCAAAAAAAATCTCGCATCTGGCTAACTGCAGGCTACATGGATGGTGGGGTAACCCATGCATAGTCCATTCAATAGACCTCATCTTAGCTCCCACTAAGGCGACATACTTTGTATCAACCTACTTATCCCTTTGGACAAGTACCTAGGGACACAATGTCTCATCTCTACTCGCCACTCAAGCACTAGAGGCGATTGCTCGTGTGAGTGAGCTAATCTAAGCCTGTTGACATATCTTGTGTGTGTGTATTATAAAAAACAATACGATAAAGACAAGAACTGAACCATATTGTATTAATATCCCAAAGGAAATGTTACATCTCAATGTCATTTGTAATACAAATTACATTTACAATCTACGTAGTCCTAGATTCCTAACATGAGCCTCAAAGATATCTCTTGTTATAGGCTTCGTTAAGGGATCAGCAACCATACGACTCGTAGAAAGATGTTTCAAAACCACTTCCTTTTGTGCTACCATGTCTCTGATGTAGTGATATCTGATATCTATGTGTTTGGTTCTTCCATGATATTTTGAGTCCTTAGCATATGCGAGAGCTGCCATGCTATCGCAGAATATCGTCACCGGATCTGAAGTATCCGTGTCAATGTCTAAATGCTTGAGGAACCTCCGTAACCAAACAGCTTCTTGAACTGCTGCTGAACAAGCTATGTATTCAGCCTCCATGGTAGATAAGGCTATACAAGGTTGTTTCTTACTGCTCCATGTAATGGCGCCATTGTTGAGCAGAAAGATATACCCAGTGGTTGATTTGCGCTCATCTAGGTCACTGCCCCAGTCGGCATCACTGTAACCTCTTAGCTGCAAATCTGAACCTTGATAGCACAACACATAGTCTGCAGTTCCTTTGAGATATCGCATAATCCTCTTGACTGCTTTCCAGTGAGCCAGTCCGGGGTTAGATTGGAATCTACTCACTAAGCCAACTGCATAGCATATGTCAGGCCGAGTACACATCATTGCATACATCAGACTACCCACAGCATTAGCATAAGGGACACGGGCCATCTTTTCCTTTTCTCTTTGAGTCTTAGGACATAACTCTTTAGACAAGTTCTCGCTTCTTGCAACAGGGGTGTCAATGGGTTTACATTCACTCATTAGGAAGCGTTCGAGAACTTTCTTTATGTAAGTCTGTTGGGACAAACACAATATTCTCCTTGAGCGATCTCTGTAGATCTTAACTCCCAGAATGTATTCTGCCTCACCCATATCCTTCATCTCAAAATTGAAGGATAACCACTCTTTTGTGGCGACTATCAACCCTTTATCATTTCCAGCTAGTAGTATGTCGTCAACATATAATGACAACATAATGAAACTCTTCTTGGATCTTTTGACATAGACACAATGGTCCTCTGTGATCATCGTAAACCCATTCGAAAGAACGGCTCGATGGAATCTGAGATACCATTGCCTAGATGATTGTTTTAGGCCATATATAGATCGTTTGAGCTTGCACACTTTGCGCTCTTGACCTTTGACCACAAAACCCGTTGGTTGATCCATATAGATCTCCTCATCTAGTTCTCCATTGAGAAATGCTGTCTTAACATCCATTTGGTAGAGTTCCAAATCCATGTTTGCTACTATAGCAAGAATCAGGCGAATTGAAGCAAACCTCACTACTGGTGAAAAGGTTTCTTCATAGTCTATACCCTCCTGTTGGGTATATCCTTTCGCCACTAAGCGAGCTTTGTACTTATCTATAGATCCATCAGACTTGCGTTTGACTTTAAGAACCCATTTATTCCCAATAGTCTTACGCCCTGTTGGTAGATCAACCAGATCCCAGACCTGGTTAGTTTTCATAGACTCAATTTCATCATTAAGAGCTTTCATCCACTCATCTTTAGTAGAAGATGAGAGAGCCTCATGAATTGTCCTAGGCTCATCATCATCATGCGGAGCTACCATAAAAGCTTCCCCTTCAATCTCAAAACGACGACGGGGAATACTTTCACGTGTGCTTCTACGCGGCTGAGGTTGTTGTGATTGAATGACAAGTGGTGTGCTCCCACTCGGATTTAAGTCCTTATCTGTAGGAGTTTGAAGAATTTCTTCCTCATTCCTTGGAGCACTTTCCTCTTGTTCCATAATCTCATGAAGTTCTAAACTCCTATCAACCTCACCTCTACTTGGAAATTCATCTTCAATGAAATCCACATCTCGTGACTCAATCTCAGTCACACTTCCATCAGATTGTTCACCTATTAACACATACCCTTTAGAGTGTTCTGAGTACCTTATAAAGATACACTTCTTCCCTCTAGGGCCTAACTTCCCATACTTATGAGAAAGATCGTGAACAAAACCCGTTGAACCCCATGGACGCAAGTTACTCATATTGGGTTTCTCGCCGGTCCATAGTTCATATGGGGTGGAAGTTACTGATTTGGAGGGCACTCGGTTAAGAATGTAGGCAGCAGTCAAGAGTGCATCCCCCCAAAAAGAAATTGGAAGGTTTGCTTGCGCCATCATTGACCTAACCATCTCAAGCAGTGTTCGATTTCTCCTTTCCGCCACACCATTTTGTTGTGGCGTACTTGGCATCGTCAACTGTCTCTTGATTCCTTTTTCATCACAGAGCCTTTTAAATTGCTCAGAGAGATATTCTCGTCCTCGGTCAGTTCTTAGAGTTTTTAAACTCTTGTCTAACTGATTCTCAACCATCCTTAGATATCGCCTAAAGCACTCTAATGCTTCAGACTTATGGGAGATTAAATAGACATGACCGTAACGTGAAAAATCATCTATAAATGTGATGAAGTAGACACCTCCGTGTCTTGCCCTCACACTCATTGGACCACAGATGTCTGAGTGGACTAATTGCAGTGGAAAAGATGCCCTAGTGGCTTTTCCAAACGGTTTTCTCTTAGCTTTTCCCATTAGACAATGTTCACATGTGGGCAAGATGACCCTAGCGAGATTGCCTATCAGGCCTTCTCTAGCTAACCGAGTCATTCTATCTTGTCCTATATGGCCAAGCCTAGCATGCCATGTATGTGAATCCAAATTATCAATAGATGAAGAAAGAAAAGCAATAGATTCATTTATATTAGAATAAACCAAATCTAATATCATAAAACCGTCTTGTAGAAAAGCATTGCCATAAAACACATGGCCCAAATAAAAGGAAACATTATCGTTTTCAAAAACAATTCGAAAACCAAGTTTTAACAGAGTAACAACTGAAAGTAAGTTTCGTCGGATCTCGGGAGCGTATAACACATTGTGGAGGAAAAGAGTGCGGCCACCTCGCAAGTCCAGCTTGTAGGTACCAAGTCCCAGTACCTCCACGCTAGCTCCATTCCCCACCTTGATATCACGGCTCCCAGTTGGAATCCGGCGATACTCCACAAATCCGACTCTGTCTCGCGCTATGTGCTCGGTCGCTCCTGAATCAACAGTCCACAAAGGATAGGAGTGAGCAACCATCACATGGCTAGTTACAAAAACAATGCGAGAAAAAACAGAGTGTACCTTCTTCGGCTCAGTGCAATCACGAGCGAAGTGGCCAGTCTTTCCACAGTTGAAGCACTCTAGTTTTGACTTGTTCTTCCCGCGCTTGCCCCTCTTGGTGCGCTGAGAAGTTCCTGACACCTTCTTGATTTGTCCAGCAGCTACTCCATTCTTGGATTTCTTGCGCTTAGGCCTTGATGCCTTACGCGAACCAGAATTAGCCACATAGGCCGTATGATTGGGCTTAGCAGCCTCTAGGCGCTCAGCCTCCAATTCTAAATGACGCGAGACATCATCAAAGTCTTTGATATTCTCGTTATGCGTCAGGTTCTGGCTCATATTCTCCCAAGAATTCGGTAGTGATCTTATCACTGCCTGCACTTGCTGTTCATCTGTCAGGTTGTTTCCTGCCGACTTAAGTTCGCGGATCATGGTCGACATAGCTCTAAGATGCTGCTTCATCGTGTGGTCAGAGCGCATCTTATAGGAGTCAAACCTCATGGTTAATCCACGCAACCTAGTTGCTGAAGTTCCACCAAACTTCAACTTCAAAGCATCCCACATGCTTTGGGCAGTGTCATAGATCTCGAACTCACACATAAGATCATTGTGCATGCTGCTTAACATTATTATGCGCGCGCACCGACTTTTCTTAGCCCATTGAGTATAGGCTTGTTGATCTATATTATGTTGTTCCGAGGTCCCTTCCGTGGGCACAGTAAGGGTGTGAAACAAGGCCTCCAAGACCTCTTGTTCATCTAATACATATTGGATCTTGCGATGCCATATGTCATAGTTTTCCCCATCTAATTTCTCCCCTTTGTTTAAGTCGGCAACTATAGTCTTGGATGCCATATCACTACAATACGCAAAGAATGGATATTATACACACACCTAAGAAATTCTGCCGCGTCCTTTCAAGATAGAAAAAGAATAATTTAGATATGTCGCAAGATCGAAAAATCGCTAGGCTTCATAATCATCTCTTGCGCCACAATATCCAATTATTAAATTTCTAACCTAATTCCCGCGCAAATTATAAAAAAATATGGGAGAATTTATCATCATAAATCTCAACCATACTCCCACTATCTTAAGTAGTCTCCTAGTCCTAGTCATATGTAAAGACATAACCTACTAAAACCGCAGTAACCTTTTGGGCCAGTCTACAAGGACAGCTACCCAGACCATAGCAACCTGTTGGGCCAGTCTACAAAGACAGCCAGACTACAGTTACCTGTTGGGCCAGTCTACAAAGATGGTTCATATGAGACCATTACAGTCCATTTTTCTTGTTCCATCAGTGCATTTACAGTTCTTACTGGGGCCACTATAGTCTTTTTGGCTATACAATGCATTTACAGTTCTTACTGGGGTCACCATGGTCTTTTGGCTATACAGTGCATTTACAGTTCTTACTGGGGTCACTGCTATTCTTTCAGCCTATCATTCACACTGACAATTCTAACTAAGACTACTTAGTGGGATTTTCTATATATATATATATATATATTTTTTTTTTTTATCACTAATAGAAATGAAGACTAATGTCTAAACATTCAAGTCTAACATTCAACGATGATAAAATAATCACATTTCCACATGTTCAATTCACACATACATGTTATCATATTTAATAAAAAAAATTAAATAAAAGATCACATGTAATATAACATTATGAGAATTAATAAAATAACATGAATATAACCATATATTCACATGTAATCACATTTAATCTAAAACATTAAATAAAAAGATCACATGTTATATAACAATATATCTAAGCATATATTAATTCATGCAAATTTTTTTTTTTTTTTTTTTTTTAAATGTATATTTAACCCTCACCTAAAGCAAAGGAAAGTCGCAACCTCGTGGTGCGCACTGCCCTTATATAATCAGTGGTCTTGGGTTCAAATCTTAGATGCCATTTTTATTCTCTTCCTTTTTTTTTTTTTTTTTTGTGTTTTAAAAAAAAATTTTATACAAGGCTGGGCCGAAAATGGCCCAGGCCCTTTTTTTTTTTTTTTAATAAAAAAAAACACTGCAGGGCCGAATGGCCCAGCCCCTCTATGTTTAAAAAAAAATTGGGCCGAAGGGCCCGGCCCAGGATAAACCAGAAGGCTATTTGCCTTCTTCAACCTTCGCATGGCTACTGTTCACGTGAACAGTAGCCGTTTCACAGCAGCAGCTCAGCTGCCGCTTGGGTCCACCACGAGCAGCGTTAACTGCTTCCACCGGTCGGAAACAGTAACTCTAAGCTGCTGGATGGTGCCGCAGCACCTCACTGGTGCGCGCTGCACCACGGTGGTGCGCGCAGCACGCAGTTGGTGCGCGCTGCACCTGCATGGTGCGCGCTGCACCCAGGTGGTGCGCGCTGCACCTCTGTGGCGCGCGCAGCACCTCCCTGGTGCGGCTGCACCCAGGTGGTGCGCGCAGCACCTCCCTGGTGCGCACTGCACCATCCTGGTGCGGCAGCACCTTACGGTGCTGCGGGGAGCACCACTGCGTTGGTGCTCCTTCGCAGTGCTTCCCCCTTTTTTTTTTTTTTTATGGATAAAAAATATGGCATCCAGATTTCTCACATACAAAAAAAAATAAATAAATAAACTGGAAACAATTTATAATGCTCTGATACCAATGTTAGAAAAAATTGCAGCGAAAAATACCTCAAGCTCAGCTTATAAAATTGCTCCACGAGTTTCTCCAGATCGACAAAATCCAAGCTTTTCCTCTTAGTGGTAAAGTGTACTACGTAGTTAAAAAACTAGAGTAACACTTAACAAATCCACAGCCTAAAAACTACTTCAAAAGAGAACAAATGAGAGAGAGATTTTTCCTTAGTCGATTAATTTCAGGAACCAGAATGAGGGGGCTATATATAGAACGCATGGCTTTACGAAAAATGCCAACTCTGGGTTGAAATAATAGTCTGGTCTATGATTTTGCCATATAGTGACATCAAATTAATGTCATATGTAGTCAGTCTAATAACTCTAATATTGAAGGGCTTAGTAACTTTAGTTACATTTTATGACTGGAGGAGAGGTTGATCCACAACTGTAGGCCCTTTTGGGTGCCTTGGCCGGCAGGCATTTCTGAGTGAACAATCCCTTTTCCTGCAGTCATCCACTGTAAGTCACCCGCTCCAATTGTCCCCTTATGCCCTTCAAAATCTTCATGCGTCACAGATCCCTGTTGACACAAACAATTGCATACAACTAAGGCAACTGCTTCTAACCTCTGAAATTTATTTATTTATTTTTATAATTTCAGGAGAGTAGGCCCTTCATAAACTCCGGTTTCGTGAATCACACTCTTTAAAATTTTCCTATACAAAATTAGAGACGTGGCTTCAAAGGATTATTTGCACATGATAATTATTTAGATAAAAAAAAAAAATCATATCGGACCAAGTATGAGGTCGGCTGAAAAATAACACCACATTTTTTAAATAAATAAAACCACCTTGGAAATTTCTTAGAAACTCCCTCTCTCCTAGGAATCTGGACTAATTAGTTAAAGTCTCGCAGCGTAGCATAGCGAAGTTTTGTTATTTTCAGTAATGCTCCGTTTGGATGGTTTTAGTGGAATAATTTGTTAATAGTAATAAAATAATATTAAACAGTTTGTAAATAACAGTGGATAAATGGTAATAAAATATTAATAAATAATTTGTAAATACTAACAAAATAATATGAGAATATTGAAAACGGTTGGGTCAATAAACAGGCCGTAAAATGTATGCAGTTATTTGAAAAAAAAAAGTCAAAAACTTATAATATTTTATATTAATGCGGCAGAATTAAGCGGTGTATTCAACAAATAAGTTTTCATGAGAATGCGTAAAGAAGAAACCCATGAGCTGGAATGATCAATTGGATATACCTGCAACATGTAGGTCACTGTCTCAAACCCTACGAAGAGGAAAAAGAAGAACTAATTATACGATATGAAAGTGAGATGGGAGTCTAATGTATAGAATTTTCCTTATCTTGACAGGTAGAGTGATGCACAAAAGTAAAGACAAAGAGCCAATAATCAAACCTCTATGTGGATGATCAGGAAATCCAGCAGGAGCAGTAACTGCGATATTCAATAACAAAATATGAGCAAAATAAAGACCCATCACATTTCGTGAAGAAAACAGAGGAAAGCAGAGAGAACCCACCAGAGAACTCATCCAGAACAAGAAATGGATCAAAGTATTTAAGCTCAAACCTGAAAAAAGAGAGGTAAAGACCCATTAATCCAAACTGCTCAAACGTGGCAAACAACACTAATTTTGAGATCACCCCCTTGGTCTTACCGTCCTATGCTCCTTCTAACGATGGCCCCAGCTCCTTCATGTTGTGGCCTGGCCAAGAACTTCCTCTCCACCAGACGTGCTTCTTTCAGAACTCTACAGCTTTCAGCACTACTGCTCTTTGGCATTTTTTCTGTGTCAGCTTTGAGCTTTCAGATGTAGACTGCATCAAACGTGAGAAATAAACGAAGATATATAAAGCTGTATATAAAGGGAGGGGGAGAGAGAGAGAGAGATATGTTAGGAAGGTCAAACGGAAACATTGGCGGCCAAATAATAAGACCCGGATGAGAAGGGCAGCTTGCTTGAGCTAAACGGAAAGAGACTTTGTTTAATCTTCTGTATAGCGTCAGCATCTCGTATTGATGATGTATCCTGTTGGGTTAGTACCACCTGCCACATAATCATCATTCTATTATACTGATAAACGAAATAAAAATATTAATATTAATTGATATATATATCTGTGATACACTGATATATCTATTATGTTAATAAACAAGTTATATATAATTTTTATCAGCCATGATATGGTTTGACACCCACCTTAATGGGGCCCTTTTGATCATTATCAAACATTATTTTATTTTATTTTTTAATAACAAAGTACCAATTTATCTCAATATAAAATGTAAAACTTCATCCTATTTATTTAATTATTAAAAAAAACCAAACAAACTAACGATTGAGGAGAGATTTAAATAGTGATTTGAGATGAGATGAATTGAAATGAAAGTTAAAAGTTAAATAAAATATTATTTTTTAATATTATTATTATTTTGAGATTTGAAAAAGTTGAATTATTTATTAAATTTTGTATGAAAATTTGAAAAAATTATAATGATTAGATGATATTAGTTAAGATGAATTTGAAGACTTTTGTATCTAAACATAATTATTATTATTATTATTATTTATGAGATAAATTTTGGAAAAAGGTCCTCCTCCATGGACAACTTGGTGATTATATATGGTAAGGATCACCCATCATCAATAGTTCCACATGTAATCAAAAGTTGAAAAATGCTTCTGAGTGACAATGCTACATTGAATTTTGATCAGAGCACATTCTTAGCCTCTTTTTTGTTTGTTTGTTTGGAGAAAATCAAAACAACCAACCCTTCATGATGATTACTTGTTCAACCGAATGAAAACAGCTATTAAAAACCGTGGAGAAGGCTTGATTTTTCCTCATACGGCGTGTCTATTTACCGCCACTTTAACTTCATTTCATTAAATTATTAGGTCTGGCTTTCCAAGAAATTGCTTTGATTGTTTCCAGCTAAATGTTAAACACGTCCGTTTAGTGTCGTCCATCTCACACTCTTTTAACAACGAGTTAGGGGAGGTTTGGAGGTTGAGATGAGAATTTTATGTTTTATTTTAAAGTTTAAAATATTATTTTTAAGTTTTGAGATTTGAAAAAGTTGTATTGAGATTTGAAAAAGTTGAATTGTTTATTATATTTTATATGAAGATTTAAAAAATATGCAATAATTAATTAAGATAAGATAAGAATTCTTGCAAATCTATATAATTATATTTAAAAAATATTTAAAATTATAATAATATTTTTTTTAAAATGATAATTTTTCTTATTTTATTTTTATTCATTAATGAAACTACACACACAGTCTCCTATTTAGGATTGTAAATAGAATTTCTTTTCTATTTATAAGTGTAGAATACTATATTATTTACGTCATTTAAATTATAAGTTTTGATTTGTAAAATTTAAATTTTAAAACTCATATTCAAATCCAATAATATCTACAACTAATGTGCCACTTTAGCCAACCCATGATTTGAATTAGAATCAAAGTGGGTTAAACTGTATCGATTAGATTAAGGGTCCACCTAAATATAAAAGTAATATCTCATTTTATCTTATTTCATATATTTTTAACCATTAATCTTATTATTATTTATAAATTATTTCATCCGTATCAATTGAGCCGGTCGCGTTCGCGTACGGTTTTAATTACATCATCAATTGTCATCACGGTTAAGCATGATTTTCTGTTATTTGGACTAATCACGATCGAGACTCGGGTCCCACAAGTTAATGACATCATTGATAGAACAGCATGATGCCGTCCAACCAAAGGTGATCGGTGGACTTTATTTTTTAAGTGCATATTCATAACCTTTTAATGCAAGACTTGGAAGACAGAGTAGAGGTTGCATCCCAATGGGAGGTTTGCAACAGTAGTTCTGAGGCAATGACTGGTTAAATAAATGATTATTAATAAAGTTGTATATTTTAAAAAAAAAATTTAATAATTAAAAATATTAAAAAATACTTAAAATAAAATAATAAAAAAATAAAAAGTTCAAATATACTATGAAATAGGAAAAAGGTGATTGAGGGTTAAAAGGCTATCATTATACAAAAGTATATATGGTATATTTATCATTTTTTGTGACAAAGGCAGGTTCGCTCAAAGTCTTCGTGGGACAGTTCCTTCCTAGTAGTCTCCAGTGGACGATGAGCCAATTGTTACGAGATTTGTTTCAACCCATTTGATTTGATATGCAATCGGTGCAATGACATTAAAATTAATGTTGTACTTTGAAGTCCTAGATCATTCAAAAGGTTCACCAGGCAGGAGATAAAGTACTCCGATCCCTTTGGGTTTGCAAACAACTTATGCCGACACAAAATATTGTCATCAAATCCTTCAAACTTTTGAAAAAAATAAGAAAAGAGAAAATAAAACTATTCAAAAACATTAAAAAAAAAATCCTCAAAACCCAACATGGTTCACATACATATGGAGAATGCAACATAAAGTAATTGGTAATGGATTCCAAAAAGGGCGGGAAAGATAAACTTGACCAAGCTAAACTCAAAGTAGTAGACTCCAATATCTCACATCATACAGCACTTAAGCGGCTTCTTTTCACTTTGTTTGTGAATGGTCTCCTCGCAAGGTGAGGTCGGAGGGGAATCCCAAGACACCATCTCAGAGTGTGGGTAGTGTTGTAGTACTTCATTATAAGGGAATGACCTATGAGGATCATCCTCATAGTAAGCCAGTCTTCCAAGTTGGTTATTCTTGTAGTCATGATAGCCCATCATTCCGTATTGGCCATGATGATCTCCATAGCTATTTCCATAGTAATACCCCATTCTTGCATAATTTCTATTCTCATATAAGTCATGATCGTGGGAAACATTTCCTTGTACAAGTGAGTTGTAATTCCTATGTTGACGTCTGGAATCCACCCAAAATAGTTCTGCATATTTTCCTACTTTTGCTAGCATCTTTAGAAGTATCGCTGGGTCTATGTTACCAGACACATATGCCAACCCTTGTTGGGCGTCAATGTTGTAAGACACTCCTAATAATCGATAGAACATTTGTACGAATTAAACGTGAATTTCTTAACGTATCACGTACTGACATGACATACATGTACAAGATCGACATGGAGAGTGACAAAATACCTTGGATACTACCCAAAACTTTGATCATTGCTTTATGCCATCCAGGAGTTTGAGTATCCACCTTCAAAGCACACGTCTGTTAGAAAAAAAAAACATATGAAAATAAGTAACCTACAAAGAGTATGAAAAAAAACACAAAACATCAAAATCATTAACATGAGTTCCATAGGGTACCATATACGAAGAGGACTCCATCAAACCTTTTGCTGTGACAATAAAAAAATAAAATTAATATGTGCGTCTTGCTTTTCGATCTAAAATATTAATATTAGAAATAAGAAACTGTTTCTTAAGAAACCAAACATACTGTTTACACGGAAAAGTAGAACACTGAATAAGAAAAAAGAAAAAAATTGTGTGAAAATCAAAGTCAAAGAAGCTGATACAAATGAATAAACGTAAATAACATACAATAAGATCAATCCCTAAATGGCCATAGGAAGAAGAATAAAACAAAGCAAAAAATTTTCACAACTTCTTACTATTCACCCATACTCCACATTTTATCTTTTTTTTTTAATTTTTTTTATCAAATATTTTTTATATGAATAGTGAATAAAAAATTTGAAATAGTTTAAAAAAAATAAATTCAAAATTTTTAAAAAAAAATATTAAAAAATATGGAGTATTGAATGTGGAGTGTAGATGAATAGTAAGAAGTTATGTAACAAAACCCAAAACAAATATTCTATAATATCCTGATTTTAGAGGTCCGGAGAGTTAGCTCCTGTTACTTAAAATCAACTCTCGTAATATAATTATTTATACCCTAAAGATTCCATAAAATATTACTTGTTCAACGTAAATACATCCGTTCCTCCACAAGGATATCAAGAAAAATCTCAATAAAATAAATTAAAATCTATATAAAAATTTTGAAATATTTATGTCTCAAAATATCCAAAATAATCAATCACAAGTGTATTTAAAAATCAAACCCAAACCCACACAAGATACTATTGATTTTTTGTAACAATTACAAACCGAGTCAATATCTGACCAAAACCCACTTCAAAACAATAAACAATCTGCCATGACTTCCAACAAAAGGGCGAAGATGTAATTAATAAAAAATAAAAAAAAACTTAGAATCTTTCAATATATACATGTGATAATGAGGGCATTTAGATAATTATGTAATATAAGTGTAGAACCCAACGGCTAGAACTCGGAGAAAATAAACTTCAGATAGGAACTACATCTAGCGAGGGAGGTACCGTGCGAGATACTCACCGAGAGAGCAGCTACGAAGTGGCGGCGGCAGTGCACTGTGAAAGTGAGAGAGAAAGTGATGAGAGAAAGAGAGAGAACGTAGGAGTTATGGACTGGGGTGATGGGCGTCAACCAGGGAAGCGTCCGAAGGTGGAGGCTTGTTCGCCGGTGTCTTCTGCTGGCAGTGGCGTTGTGGCCTCAACAGTGGTTGAACAGCCGTGGTGGCTAAGAGCACGGGTGTGGAACTATCCACTTGCCTGCTCTGTTTTGGGTTTGGTAGAACAGGGGCCTTCGGTGATGGTGAGGCTTGCGTGGTGGTTCCTACTGGAGTGTGGCTCTCAGCCTTCTCGTGGCACTGCTGTGCAGTGGGTGAAGGTTGCGACGTGGTGGCTGAAGCCGGGAGTGGTGCTTGGTGCGTTGGGATGGGTGGTTCGGGGATGGCGAGCCCTTCACGATGGTGCTGATCGAGCTTGCGCGAGTGAGGTCTTGCGGAGGTGATCACGGCAGCGGCTCTGGCAGTGAAGGCTTACCACAGCGGTTCCGACGTAAGGTGGTGCCGTCTTCTTCTGTGCTGAACGTGCATTGGGCGGAGTCCGACGGTGGATTGTGGTTTCCGTTTGGTGTTGGGTGTTAGACGTGTGCTTGCCGTGATGCTTGCTGGACTTCACCGTGCAAGTACTGCCTGGTTCTTCTTGTAGCATGCTATTTGTGCAGCATTCTACAAATAGAAGATGATGCTAACTTGGGGGAGGCCGTGAGGGGTTGTGTATATGCTGAGCGGAAACCCTAACTTGGGGAAGAACGGTTTATTCTATAGATAATAGAAGATAATTTTGACCCTTGGGTCAAGTAAGGAAACTTCAGATTTTCCGTTAGATGATGCTAATTGAGAAAACGGATCCATAATATCCCGACGTTATTGATTACTTTGTGGGCGACGTCAAAGAGAATCATGTGAATTTTAACGTGATCTTAAATAATTAGGCAATTACAACATCTTTTACGATCCAACATTGATTAAGGCTGAGTTGAGCTGAGCCCTAAATTTCACTGAATTTTGAATGCCACAACTCACTGTTTCTGCCATCGACTTCTCCTAATCCAAGGAGTTAGGGAGAATAATAATAATAATAAATTTTTTTTATTAATTTTCATTTCACATTACTTTTTATTTATTTTTAATTTCTCATCATCTCACACACTACGTTTATTTTTTTTCCCGTTTTATTTCTGATCCACTAATTGAATTTTTCTATTTATTATTCATATATCACATTTACTAAGGAAAAAAAAATCATATGTGATTTATGGTATAAAGATGATGAGTAAAATTTTTCTAAAAAAAAAAAAAATCCATTTTATCAGTGTATCATTAATTAATAATACTTTAGATTAACATTATTAAAAGAAAAATAAACAATATTTATTCTCAATTATTATTACCTAACTATTATTATTATCTACTGAGATTATAGTTGATATAGCATTACTCCTCTCATAATTCATATGTTTTGCATTGAATCGTGATCCCAAGTATCTTTCACTATTTGGAAAGTTGAATTGCCTAAAAAAAACCAAATTGAGTTATAATTGACTAACCGTCACAAATATTTGAAATAAATACAAAGCTATTTCAGGATCAACATACGGGTCCGGCTACAATAATTCCAGTTTTAAAAAGCAACCTAATTCCCAATGGAAATGCAACCCGTGATCTAAACTTGCCACATCAATTCTAACAAAATATAGTCAATAAGACAAGGATTTATAATAATAATAATAATAATTAACCAAAACTCAATAATAATAAAAACCAAAAACAAATTCTGAATCTATATTTATAGAAAATATTCTATTTATCATCTTCTCAACATTTTTGAATGTGGCAATAAATGATTGGCCGGCGATAATAGCAAATATTAATCGCACAACTAATAATAATATTACGTCATCAATGACAATATTCCAATTAAAAAGTCAAAAGTACAATGACAAAAAGCTTCTCGTAAACTGGTTCGCCTAAGCTTTTAAGTTCAATGTCTATGGGGAAGAAAGAAATTCCAACAAGACAGAAATTCTGATGTGAAGTTCAGGTAACAAAATTTTAGGCAGCTCCAGCCCCCTTGCCCTTCTTTCTCTGGATCTTCTTCATGTAGAATTCAAGCTCTTTGCCTTCCAAGATGTATCTGTGGCAAGTCCATTTTGGTCAACAGTATGCGCTTGCAACTCTTACAAAAGAGGGTAAATAATGCATCTATGTCCGACAATTATGTGGCGAATGAAAAGCTCTCATCAGATATCACACAACAGAATTCACATCCATCCTTGGAAATTATGAAACTCATTACTTGTTTTAAACTGCATTTTCGGGGGGGGGGGGGGGGGGGGGGGGGGGGGTGTTTTCGGTGCATACAAAACAAGGACTTTTGTAACATCTGAGACAACACACTTTATGGGAGAGGAGTGTCAATAAGCAATTGTAAATGTACAGACCATTAGAAATTAGCAGACACCTGCTAACAATGATAATTTTTTTATAAGTGCCCCATATAACAGAATGTCGAAACAACATCCCTTTCAATGCATCTGGTAACTGAAAATGAAAAAAAAAAAGGCACAGGAAAGTCACATACCCATCAGCACGGCCACACTGACCGGGTCTTGATGAGATGCAAGCTAATAAACGACCACTACCAAATTGCTCTTCAATGTGTAGGTCAAGCTTGCGATTCTGTTGACGCTTCTCCAGCTTCCTCTGGACATGGTTGCTTTTCTTCACCTCCTCAGCAGCAGCAGCATCACCCTCCTACAAAAGCAGTGGAGTGGAAAATGTAAAACGAAAAACACTAATAACTTAAGTCCACCCCATCCCTCCCCCTGCCACCCCCCCCCCCCCCCCCCCCCCCCCCCAACAAACAAAAAACTTGATTGACAAAATATAAAGCATGAATATAATTTTCACAATCTTTGACGACCCATCCCACTCAAAGAATAACTAAAACAAAACCAATTCAGATCAAGCTAACTAAAAACTTTTATACGACACCAATTCCTCAGACCAAAAGAACTAATAATGATGATAAAAAAGACGAGAGATTTCCATAAGCAATGATGTAAAATATAATTTAATGATAACCTCTTCAAACCTCTTCAACAACAGTAACTAAAACTAACTATATCTATATGTATAAATATATATCCCCGTCTATCTAATTAGGTTATTCTCATATATACTCCCTGTATACTTGGGCTTTGCCTACTTCTATGAATAAAACTTCTTGATTACCTATAAAAAAAAATATCCCTATCTATATATAACAGTATCTAAAACTTTCTTTTTGATAAGTTGTAACAATATCTGAAACTAATGGTGCAAACATACCACTTGAGAGCATGAGAGGGGGGGAGAGAAATTTGGGGGGGGGGGGGAGAGAAAATGAGAGAGAGAATAGATTCAACAAATAATATGAATAGAAGTACACATAAAGAATGAAGATATCCCTACCTCCCCTTCTTTCTTGGTGGAAGCTGACGTCTTCTTCTTGCGACCAATGTCCACCCCATAGTGCTGGAGATACCACTGCTTGAACGGTGCTGCATCAACCTGAACAATAGCACTCTTCACCAAAGTCTGAGTACGAACCAGCTCGTTGTTGGATGCATTATAGACCACATCAAGAAGACGAGTCTTCCGGGTCACAGCTTCACTCCCCCATGAGTAGTTTCCAGTGTCAAGCCTCAGAGCACGCCATTTAACATTCCCACCTCGAACCCTAATCCTCCTAACTGTCTTGTTGCTTGACAGCTTTGTGTTTGCAGGTTGCCTTCCGAGCTCATACCTTCAGAAAACAAGATAAGCCCATTAGACAGGAGCACAAGATAACCTTAGATTTATTTAAGTACCGTATTTCAGGTGGACTGGTTACCACAGAAAACTTGCGTGTTTACATTTAAAAAAAAAAACAAAAAACATGCAAAGACACCATTATTAAGAACAAGAAAACAACAGTGTTGGGGTTTAGATATTGTGGTAAGCTGGTATCCTTCAAAAGTATGAAATACTTCAGATCGAAAATTAGACAAAACCCATTAATCAGTGAGAGTAATCGGAGTTTCAACAAAATTCTAGCATACAGGGAAGATGGGGCTACCTTTCCTATAAAACAAACCCATCAATCAGATCAGAAATTATACGTGAGGTTAAGACTTGGACTACGGGGTTTTAGGGTTACTTTCTATCAGAATCAAACCGTTCCATAAATCATATAAAAAGGGCATAGAAACTAATGAACCATATAAAAGATTTTCCAAGCTTAAGGAAATACTATTCGCTAAAGCTATCATTTACTGCCTAATGAACACGGGGAATTAAGGAAATCTAAAGACCAAGATCATCCCACTACAACAATTAAGTCAATCTCTTGAACAAAGGACATTACAACAATAATTCATTTTTTCCTCTCCAAATTTCTCAGCTAACAAAAGTACCGTAACTAAACAAGAAAATAAAAATAACGGAACTAAATAGGTCTTTCAGAGTTACTTGCGCTTCTTCCTCCAAGCCTTCTTCTTTCCTCCAGTGGCACGCCTCTTGTGCATTGAATCCCGAGAGATACCTACAAATCCACAGAATCACTCCAAATTAGCACCACGAAATCAGGGACAAAAATCAAACATTGAAAAAAAGTAAAAAGAATTAGAGCAAATTGAGAGAGACCCATTTTGGCAGTGTGGGAGTTCTAGGGCTGCTGTCTCCCACAAATCTCTCGAACTTCTGCGGAGCAGCTAACGTCTGTAAAGGAAAAGAAATATTTCAAGGGAGGCGACCTAGGTTTTAACTAGCCATGAAAAACCGAACCGCCCGGTTGGTCTCGGCTATTCATGTGTGTAAAACCGACCGAAACCTACTATTCAGCAGTTTGGGCCGTCATTTGGGCTTGTATTTTTTGTTTTTTTTTTAATGACTAGATTATTTTAAAACCCAATTAAAATTCTAATTTCTCTAATTATTATAGTACCCTCGATATCTACCTGATTTTGAAGGCATTGATGTGTCCTAAAAGCACTCTCAATGAATCATTCAACCTATCTTTTAAAATATTTTATTAAATTTTTTTATTTATTTTACATATTGATTTTTATAAGATATCATATATTAACTTGTTTATTTTTTCTTCATATCATTTAAATATTATACTTTTTAATATTTTTTATTTATTTCAAATATTTTCTCTAACTATCAATAATATTTTCATATATTTTAATATTTACAATATCTCCTTATATACAATCTCATATCATTATATTCTATTTTAAATCAAACTAAACATTGATTCAAAATATAACAAAAAAAAAATAGAGAAAAAATTATGTCTTATTTTAAATTACTTATAAAAAAAATGAAAAAAATTGAGAAATCCAATTCTATTTTTCAGTTCACTTTAGTGGATTCTGTAGCAGATAAAAACAAATAGAAAAGTAACTATGACCGGCCAATACCACATAGGGGCTGAAACGAAATTAGAAGAAAGGAAAAAAAGAAATTAAGAGGAAAGAGAAATAATTAAAAATATTTTACATGTATAAACAGTAATCTATAAATATAACAAGATTACTGTAACTACTTGAAAAATAAAAATAAGTTACAACATTCATTGAATATTTGTTTTGATCAACATTCTTCATATTTTAAAGAAACTATATTTTAAAACATCTATTGGGAGTGCTCCATTAGTGATATGGGTTCGGTTTTGGTCTTTGGGCTTAAGCAAACGAGTTGTTCTACGTACTGTCCTAGAGGACTCCCCTAATGTATGAATTGACCAAATTGTCTCCAAATTTATCATTGAATTGACTAAATTATCCTTCTTTCCAAACCTACCTAAGAGCATTGGCAATGGCCTAGCCATTGCCAAAGCCAAGTCTAAATTTTAGCTTTTATTGAATTAAAAGCCCTGCATTGAACTAGCCAAAGGCATAAGTCCTTAACTTTGAGCTACAGTTAAATCATTCTCCTGACTATAGTTGGCGAGCCACTGTAGAGAAACCAAATATTATTTTTATGATTTTCTCTCTTTCCCTCCCTATTTCCCTCGTATTTTTCATTCTCCTTCGTTTCAGAAGTCCATCGCCCTTCTCTCCGTCTTCTCTCCTAGTATCGATCGCGGGCTCTCTCTCTCGGCGGCTTGTGCAATTTCCTCGGTCTCTCTCTCTCTCTTTTGGGGGTTTGTGCGATTTCCTCTGTCTGTCTCTCTCTCTTGGCTTGGCTCAAGAACATACACCCTATCCCCTATGGTAAGTCTCTTCCTCACTCTTCTCTGTGCATTTTGCTCCGAGTCTCTTCTCTCCCTCTTCTCTCATTTTTGGATCCGATTATGATGTTTTCCATTTTCTCTCATTTTCTCTTCAATAAGTGATTAAACTAACGCAGTGGCTTTGTGAGATTCCTAAAAAATTATTAGTTATTTTAATTGTTAGTATTAGTTAAATTAAATTAATTTATTTTAATTTTTATTAGTAGTGAATTTATTTGTTTTAAGTGATGTATTTTATTTTTATTTGATTTTAATGAAATTTCGGGTTTGGGCTTTTATTTATAGTGATTTATTTTGATAGATAAATTATATTGGTCTGAGTGTGTGTGAGTGTGATGTGTTGAGTGAAACCGGGCCCAGCCCGTGTGAAGGATTAATCCTGCAGCATGCAACCCAGCCCGTGTGTTTCAGCCCATGTATGTGTATCTAGTGAAATGAGCCCAGCCGTGTGAGGTATTATCGGCCCGTGCGGATTGCGTGAGGTCCGGCCCGCTCAAGCTGCAACCCGGTCCATCTCCTGTCAAGTGAAGCTATGCGTTTTGATCATGGAAACCTAAGTTCCATCTTATTTCCCAGCGCCGCTCGTTCTTCTTCCTCCTCCTCCTTCTTCTTCTTTCTTCTGCAACCGAACACTCCAGCTGCTGCCAACGCCGAGATCTTCTTCAATCAGCCATAGCCACGCAAGGCTCTACCACGGTACCACCACCACCTTTTTTCTCCACATCTTGCTTCCATAAATGTATTATGTGTCACTCGGCTAGAGCCTCCGAAACTAGCTGTCAAGCCGACTGATCTCCATGGCCACCACCACCTTCCACCTCAAGCTTCCGGGTTGTGCCGTGTCGATCGGGAGTGTCCCTTTCAACTGCTGTCATCTTGAAAATACAACACTTCTCCTTCGCTGCATGCAATCCGTGTTTATCTACAAGATCCGAACCACCTCACTAAATCTATAAATAGGGCCGATTGTTCTATTAATTTGGGATCCGATTACTGCATCTTTTTATCTCGAAAATCTAGTTGTTAGATTTTGATGTTTTGTGAATCTGAGTTAGTTAGATCCGAAGGTTGGAAAGTTTGAAATTCTGTGAGTGTTTTGTACAGTGAAGCCGAGAGCTTCATTTGAGTTTTTGAAAAATTGTTGTGTTTGCTGAGAGTGTATTTCTCCGTTGCGATCTTCCAGAATTTATTTCCGTCTTTGATTGTAAGTAAATTTCTAAAATGTAATTTATTTGATTTACATTGTATTAAATGAATTGTATTTTTGAGAATTTAATTGTACTTTTAGAAGTGTTGGAAATAAATGAGAATTTTATTATATTTTGTTGAGATATTGGAATTAAAGTGTATTTTTGGAAGTGTTGGGAATAAATTGTAGTTGAGGTTGGATTTGGGTTTTGAATCAGATTGGAGGATGGGATTACGCGTGTAGTGTTTGTAAAATTGTAAAATTATAATTTTTGTATTTTTTAAATAAATGTGTAAATTACTATGTCATCCAATAAACTGTAATCATACATATTTATTGTTTTTAAATTAATTGTGCTATGAAGTCACGTTGTCTGTTTGGAAATTGAGACTGGTTATGTGGGTACGTGTGTATCACGACCCCAAGCCGAGATGGGTTATTATCTCGGTGGAGCTCCTCTGGTCACTCGGGAGCGCAAACAGACCTGACGTGACGTCCTTTGAGTCGTCACAGGGTGACGACGAGAATGGGCGAGACGGTAACGCTCTCGTACCGATTCCGTGGCCTTTTGCTGGCGGGGTTAGAGGATGCTTGGCCATGTACGCGCTGAGCGCGGAACTAAGCATCGCTTGTTACGAAGTCTCATGCACGGATGTTACCCGTGATGTGACTAAGAGAGCCAGGCTATGCATATGGTCCATAGAGGAGACCGTAATGCATGCATATTAAATAATGAAATTATATATATGTGGACCAAAAATGGAATTGTTGGTGTGAGTAGTTAAATGTGCATTTTTAGAAAAAATTGATCCTTGACATACGTGGTTGTATTGATGATATTAATGCATTTTAAATCTCTTAGATTTATTTTGGTTAATTACTTGCTGAGATGTCATAATCTCATGTGGTGTTTTACCCTACGGTTCCATCTTATGGTGCCGTAGATTTTTGACGCAGAGGCTGGGTATGAGCCTGAAGGACTGGCTCCGCCGGAAGCATGAGTTATCTTTATGTTGTTCGGCGTTATGGGATTTGTTTCCCCTTATGTTATTTGTTTTCTTTAAATTATGTCGGATGACTGTAAAACTTGTAAAGAATATTTTATGATCTTTCTGGTACTTAATAAAGTATGACATTTTATTCCGCTGCGAAATGTTATATTTGTACACTTGTTGCATATTGTATACACTCTGAGCAGTTGTCGTTGGGGTGCGTGATCCTTGTGGTCAACATCCCGGTGTCACGAACTCCACTAAAATAACACGTGGGGGTCGAGGGTGCCACATGCTTCTCTCAGGAAACCCTAGCAACACAAGCGAGGTCTGCCAAATCCATCATTCCTCTCTCAGTACGTATTGTGATTTGGGCTTTCCCTTCTCGGATACGCATCTTAGGCCCCATTAGTTGATGGATTATGTGATGGAAATAGCTATAGAAATCTTAGGCCCCATTTCCAGATAAATTTAGCTTTTTCTAATGTAGAATTTGGATTTGAGATCAATGGAAACGAGCTTAATGGTGTTATTTTTTCAACCTTGATTATATGCACAAAGCTACATTAGCCAAATTTTCAGAATTTTGTTGAACTTTTGTATTGTTTTGTAGTGCAGAATATACTTCTTATGTTTAGCTAGGTATCAATTACAGAGCACTATTGCTCTATTTTGATTTGAAGTGTTGATTTTCTTGTGGATCTATTAGGACAACTAGTTGACGTTAACTGTTAATGATTTAGTTGTCTTCTTTCAGCTTTTTATTAACTGTTTGCATTGGTTTTTATTATGGATCTATTAGCACTATTGCTCTGTTTTCCATTCTTCTTATTCCTTATAAGATAAGGAAACAAATATGTCATGCATGTGATCTGGAGCATGATCATCTTACGTGCTAGTATAAATTAGTCGTCCTTTTGGTCTTTGCCTAAATGCAATTTACTTCCTAGCTTGAATTGTGTCCCTGTCAGTGGCCAAGCTTGCTAGGCTGGTCATTATATTATCTTTATTGTATTGTGCTGGTGATTAAATCTACGTACGTGCATACAATTACTTTCTATTTTATCAAAGAAGACGGCATCTCATACAAACATCTGCACTACTGCATTCAACTGAATCAAATTTCATCACCAAAGTCCCTAGTTTCATAATTATTATATGCAATGCTTTTTCTTTGTAATTTTTTCAAAAGCTAACTTATAAATATTTTAGTCACGGAGAGATTTCACAAAAATAAATTTATAAAGTAGTTCTAATGTACGCATCATATAAAACCATATTAGTTTATGAATTATGACTCAATACTTTCCACATCTCTTGCAAAAGTTGACATGGGCTTGATTATTAAACTCCAAATGTTCTGGCCCAAGAACCATTTGTCCAGAAAAAAAAAATGCCGACAGCTTGCTAGCTGCTGTCGAGTTCCAAGGTGAGAATTAGGTGCAGAATTAAGTAGGGTCTGCATGCTCACTGATCTCTACTTTTATTTTGTTATAGCTAGGATGGTGATTTGTAGCCTTTTTCTTGTCCATATCAAACACATTCATAAACTCTATCTATTTGTCTTATTTTTTGTTTGATTATCCTCTTCCCCCATCTCCACATTGATCATTTGCTTGTTTTATTGTGTTTTCACCTTTTTTGTTTGTACAGGATATATAGTTTTTTCAAGTCTATTTCTTTTACAAAGTTATATCTTTTGAAGTGTGAATTTTGGTCTCCATATACAATAAATAAACTTGGTTAGAAGGTGTAAAACCAAGTGCTCTTCTTACTTTTAAAGATGTAATTTGAGACCTTTAGAGCACTAGAAATGAACTAGACATAGTTAAAATTTGCACAAACTTTAACTAATTTACTTAAAAAACAACTACATTAAACTAGGCAAGTGTACAACAATTTTGGCCATAATGGTTTTGGCTGGCCGAATCTACTTAGCCTAAATCCCCGGCCAAATTAATTTTTGGCCATAAAATATTATGTAGTCACTCAGTCCCACGTGAAGCCTCATCCAGAAACCTAGTTCCTTACTCTATTAAAACACTACACCATCACCCAAGGTCACAGACTAAACACAAAACTAAGTCCCATGTTCTGCACTTTATTCCCTTCAATTTAAGTCCCAAAAGTTCTTTAACTAAAATGACCGAGGATAGAGCCACGAGCATGGAAGAGCAGAGAATGGCTACGTTGAAGGCAGGTGAAAGAAATGAGAAAGTATTGGAACTAAAGAAGAAGAAGTTTGAACTAGTACGTGGCATAAATGTCATGCAACAAGAATATTTGCATAATATTCAACTGGCCATTTTTGAGGAATCAAAATCTCAGTCTAGAGGTACATCTACATCTCCTTCGAGACCTTATTATGTAGATGTCTAACATTTAATGTTGGTAGTACTTTATTTTGTAAAAATTTAGTGGCTGCCCAGCCACATGTGAGTTGGATAAATATGTGGCTGGGTAGCAACTAAGTTGGTGGACTGTGGATATTATCATTGTATTAGAAATTATACTGCCACTATAATTTGTAGACTGTTTTGGTAGTTTGTATTGGTAAATGTGAGGATTATAAATCCAGTTTGTGTTGGTAAATGTGGACTGTTTTGGTTAATTTTCTGACTCTTTTGGTAAGAAGAAGAAGCATTTATATGGACTGTTGGTTGGTTTGTATGGACTGAAGAGGTTGAATGCTCATTTTTGGTTTCTATGGACTGAATGTGTATTTATATGGACTAAATGTGTATTTTTTATTGTGATTTGGGAAGTGACGAGAAGAGGTTGAATCAAAATTTTTGGTTTGTATGGACTGAATGTGCAATTTTATTGTGATTTGGGAAGTGACGAGGTTGAATCTGAATTTTTGGTTTGTATGGATTGAAGACACTCTTTTCAATATTTCTATCCTCCCTTATATGATTTTGTGCAAGAGATTGTGATCTCAACAAGTTTAAGCATCTAGTTTCAGCCTTATTGCTATTGTTTTCAGGAGGAATTGATCGTGACCTTAAGACTATGAGGCTCGTGCGGCTTGTTGTTTTAATAAAGGGACACATCATGTGATCAATTTTTTAAATTAGACTTTTAAAAAAATGTGCTTCAGATGCTTAAAAAAATGCATGGGTTGAAGGAAACTCTATAGAGTGAAAGTTTTCAAGTGTATGGATTGAATGTGCATTTTTGGTTTGTATGGATTGAACGTGCATCTATATGAACTGAATGTGCATTTTTTTTAGTAAATATTCTTAAAATATATGAAGTGTATTTGTAAAAAAAAAAAAATTTGTCAAATATTATTAAAATATTTAATATAATATTATTATTTTGACTTTAAGATGGCTTGTCCAACGTGGCCAAAAGTTAAGATGACTAGTAAAAAATTAAAGGTATAGCCAAAAGTTAAGATTTTAACCAAATTTTGGACTTGGCAATGCCAATGCTCTAAACCCAGAAACTTCAAAATCGAAGGAAGTTGATTTTTCCCTCCCGACCCAATCTCCTCCACCATCGACGGAGTCACATACTCCATTGCCGATGACCTCCTTGGCCACCAGCGACGGTTATATCCTTAACCAGAGAGAGAGCGACTCTCTCTTGGGCTTGGATCCTTTTAATCTCTCATCACATGCTATTGCAACTGCCTCACTATACATTCTAGGTAACCTTGAACACTTGTTAGACTTGAGATCATCTGGATTCTGAACCATGGAGCTACTGCAACCTTCTTTAAGAACCCATTCATCGACTCTGAAAATTTTCGGCTAGTTTGCTTCAATGGCATTTCTTCATTCAATATCACAACTTCAGACATTTTGATGATTCATCCAGCAAGCTTTGCAACTTCAGTGCTAAGCACATCTGAATCCATTGCAGCAGCTCTCTTTACATTGGTGAGCTCCCCACTCAAACCTGAAACAACTTGCAAGAGAGTGGTTTTCCCATCAATGCCCTTAACATCAACAAGCTTGAGGAGTGTGTCCAACTTGAACGCTTGGGCATCGCCACGGTTGGTTTGGCGCATAGCCACAATGGCGACGGCACAAGAGGTTGGGCATTGGTTCTCTCTCAACTTTCACTTAAATGAAACGGTACGTTTTGTTTAAGTGTGGTCTGCCTCTGCAGTCCCCAAATATAATTTTTCTAAGCAAATACTCGCGTAGTAGATTAATGGGCTAATTTCCGAGGCCCATTGAACTTCCTAGAATGCTCATCTTTGATAAAATTTACGCCTATTATATTGTAAATAATCGCGAGCAAGGTTTAACTCTAAGCCCTAGTTTCCGTAACTACCATATTACCTTCAATATATACATTTTGAGGGCATTGTTGTGGACTAAGATTAGTGATATAAGTTCGGTTATGGGCTTAGGAAAGTACGTGCGTAGTTAATTAATAGAGGTTGTTTGTTTGAAAAGTACAGTTCATCTCATCTCAAAATTTTTCATAATTTTCTTCTTAAACAAAAGTTTTTTTTAATTTTTTCATCTAATTATTGTCTAATCATTAAGAAAGCACACACACAGTAAATTAATAGGCTAAAATTTTGAAGTTGATTGAACTTATGAAGATGCTCGTCCTTAATAAATTCACAATAAATCTTCCCAAACTCCCAACACTCCACACTCCATTTTTTTTAAAATTTTTTTTTAATTTTTTTTATTAAATAATTTTTATATGAATAGTAAATAAAAAATTTGAAATATTTAAAAAAAAATAAATTCAAAAAAAAATTTTAAAAAAATATTAAAAAATATTTAAAAATATGGAGTGTGGAGTGTGAATGAATAGTAGGAGGTTGTGTAGCAAAACTCATAAATTCAGGCCTAATAAACTATAAATAATCTTCATTCTGATGAGATCAATTAAAGAGAGTTGGAAACGAAGATCAAATTAAAAAAGAAAAAGAAAAAGATGCTATAAATCATACTCTTATCTTATTTTTCATCTCATTATGTAAAATGTGGTACTTTATCTATATATTGAATGATTATTTATTGGATGATTATTTATCATCTACTAGTAAAAAATGTGTCATATCTTATATAGTAAAACAAAAATTAGATGATAGTGTAGTGTATAAAATATTTTTTAAAAAGCACTTAAAAAAGAAAGATCAAAGAAAACTCTTTCCAATTGAATTTGACATGACGTAATCATTCAAATTTAATTGAGAGGAAAAAAATATGCGCCTGAACAATTCCCATTTATGCAAAGATGAAAGATTTCCTATATTTTGTATGGATCGAAATAGTAAGGTTATGCTTGATACATGAAATAAGATGAGAATTTTTAAAAATTTTATAAATAATGTTAAAATGAAAGTTTAAAATATTATTTTTTAATATTATTATTATTTTAGGATTTGAAAAAGTTAAATTAGAATTTGAAAATATTGAATTGTTTATTATATTTTATATAGAGATTTAAAAAAGATGTAATGATTAGATGAAATAGAATTAAGATGAAATTTTTCATCTAGCTCCCAGACATAATCTAAGAGAGCCGGCCCATTACTAAAACCTAATCAAGAGCCTTCTTGCATATCCGATATCTGAACATCGGAAGTGACGCTTTCTTCGTTGTTGGATGTTGGTGGATCTGGATGCTATTCCTTAATTATACTTCTTTTTTCCTCGGGTAAAAATTCTCACAACTTGCCTAGAGTTGAGAGGACAACTTGTTATTCTGTTCCACACCTCATTGTTGCATACAAAAGCAGATTTTTGCGGTTAATGCCACAAACCGACTTTGTAATTGCAGCCAATTCATGCAAAGTAGTAGTCTTTGACAAACTTGGAGGGTCTGAGGATGGGGTTCTCGTTGGTGTGTTCATTGGGTTCTCAAATTTTGGTGAGAAATTACCATCCAGGGAGGTCAAAGTTTCAATCTTTTAGTGAAAGAGGAACGCATACCATCAATTTCAAGTTATCAGAGGTTCGGTCTCGTTCAGCAAGCATTTCGTTCAGCAAGCGTGAAGCAATTGAATTTGAGGAGAGAACAAGCCCAGATGAGGTGATTGAAATTTGATTAAATTAGGGAACTCCAAATGTGCAACAAACAGAGCTTTTTATTGTCTGCTTTGATGGATTATCTATGCTTAAGTAGACTGAAAAGTAAGACATCAGTGACGACAACGATAGTTTTCCATCCATTTCTGTCTGCCTTGTGGTCAGGGCATATCTGATATAATACGTATAGGGTTCTTCATAAGAAAAGTTTATATACATATAGGGCTGCAATGGGTTTGGAGGCCTCCTAAATCACACAGGACTTGATGCGAATTCAGAGCCTTCATATTATTCAGCTAGGTGACTTTGTTGAACCTTCTGGCTCCTTCTGAATTAGGTCAGTTTACTACGTCTGACATTAGGACAGCTATTAAATTGACACGGGTTGTTGGTTGAGTGGTTCTCATGTATTTTGTAGGAATTGTATTGGAAGTAGATATCATCTCTATTTTTGAAGTGTGGTTTTATGGGACGTTTATGGAGGGAAGTAAGGAGGATTGTTTGAGAGACATTCCAGCAACTGACTGGGGGAGAGTTTGGTTTGGGTATTAAAAAAAGCAAACTTGCATTAGGAGCTGCAGTGTATCACATATGGATATAGAGGAATTGCAGGATCTGTGGAGGCTGAGTTCATTCTGAAGAGAGTATCTTGAAAACCATCACGTGGGATGTAAAGCCTCAGGTGTCTGGTATAGATGGTTTTAAAATCACTGGTTTGAATTGAGCTTTATGTCGTCTTTGGGTTATTGCCCTTTTGTCCTTAGCAAATGAGTCATTTGTTAGTTTGTGGGTTGGCTGAGAGTTTTTTTTATGCTCTCTGGTAGGTTGTTTTGAATTTGTGTAGCTAAGATCCTGTGTACTATACTTCATTGCTATTAGTGGAATGGCTTATTCAACCAAAAAAATCTCTAACTCCCTTCTGATATCATTATACAGTGAGAGTTGGAAGTTGCATATGCAATTTATGGATCTTAATTCCAAGACTTGGAACTTCTCATTTGTCTTGCATAAGCAAAATCGTGCAAAATCGTGATACATACTGTATTTGCAATTTTGGAGAATATGCAAAATGGTTTGGCGGCTAACTTTGTTTATTTGTCTGAAAGGTCAGAAAAGAGATAGAACAGTGCTATGAATTGATACGAAGACTTGGGAGGGGAGTTGTTTATTTGGGTTCATCAAGGATGGGACCTAGTCATTCACATTACAAGCAAGCACTGGAGTTGGGTAGAGAGGCAAGTGACTCCGTATTGCTTCCATCGTTTCTTGATTTCTGTGATGATGTAAATATTGGCATGCATCATGCATCCTGATAAGACTTAGCAGCACGCAACTACAAATCGCATCTTAGAAATAAAATTTTCTTACAGACCGAGGTTTCTTTTCCTTATGAGCTTCCTCCACTTTGCATACAACAGATTGCGAACCTTTTGGACTGCACTTCATGGTCAGGCGCTGGTCCTGGGCTAATGGATGCTGCTACTAAAGGTGCTTTACAGGCAGGAAAACCAGTTGGTGGATTTAAGATAGGTAGAGAAGCTGGTGAATGGACTGCCTCAAACTTTCATCCTTATCTGCCTTCAGAAACGTATCTGACTTGCAGGTATCCTTGCCACCTTATCTCAGATTTTGATGGTTCTCAGTTGAATGAACTGCTTTTATGGTGCAGGTTTTTTTCTGCGAGGAAGCATGGGTTGGTGGATGCTGCAGTCAGGAGCACCAGCTCTATCAGAACTGCTGTTGTTGCTCTCCCTGGAGGTATTGGTACTCTGGATGAGGTGTTTGAGATGTTAGCACTGATTCAACTGGAACGGATAGGGTCAGAGCTTCCGGTTCCCTTCCTTCTAATGAACTATGATTCATTCTATTCAAAGTTATGGACTTCCTTGATAATTGTATGGATTGGGGTACCGTGTCCAAAGGAGAGGTTGCATCCCTGTGGAATGTTTGCAACAGTAATTCAGAGGCTTTGGCTTATTTGGCTGACTTTTATAATCTCCCTCTTAGTGACAAAGGCGGGCTTGCTCAAAGTTTTCGCGGGACAGTCCCTTCGTAGTCTCCGGTGGATGATGAGCCAATTGTTATTAGATTTGTTTCAACGTGTAATGACATTAAAAATGCTGTACTGTCATCGAATCCTCTAAACTTTTTGGAGAAATAAGAAAGAGAAAATAAAACTATTCTGAAACATAACAAAATCTTTAATCAAAAATTCTTCTCATCAATAACTATTTACCATCTTATAACCTGTGAAAAATACTCTCATATCTTATGAAAAACACTCAATTCCTATGAAAAAACTAAAAAGCTATAGATTTAGAGAAGATTTGGGAGGTGAGATGAGAATTTTGTGTTTTGTTTTAGAGTTTAAAATATTATTTTTTAGTTTTGAAATTTGAAAAAGTTGAATTGGGATTTGAAAAATGTGTATTGGGATTTGAAAAAGTTGAATTGTTTATTATATTTTGTATGGAGATTTGAAAAAGGTGTAATGATGAGTTGAGATGAGAATTCTTGAGAATTCTCAGCCCCCAAACCAGCCCTTAAGGTGTGAGAGTGAATAGTAATTGATACATAGTAAATTTCATCCTTAAAACCTCAACATAGTTCACACATATATGCAGTATGCAACATAACGTGGCTGGTAATGGTTTCCAAAAAGGGTGGGAATTTGGCACCATCCCACCGCCTGCGTGGGGTGGGCTGATGAACCAAACAAGAATATAGAACTCAATTTGAATTTAACATTGCCCTTAAACTAGAAATCTACAGCATACACCATAACCACGTCTTTCTTATCAAGATTAAAAAAGAAAAAAGAAATCCCAAAATTTCTTAGTGGGACGTGGGAAGAGCACTCTTAATGCGGTTCTTCAAAGACTTGCAGAAAGGCGGAGAAGGCCCCTTTCACTTCATCCGGATGAGGGAGATGAAGTTGAAGAGGAAGTGCCATTAGGGAAGATGGATGTGCAAGTGCGGGTTGCTGCTTAAGTCCTTCGAGGACAAATGAGAATGCCACAAAAGTGAGGCAGCTCTGTAGAAGAGCCTGGGGAGCACCTGAAAAAAAAAAAACACAACGAGGGAAAACAATATCCAATTTTCAATCGTGCAGGTACATAGTTTTGCCTGTAGGAATTCTATAAATTTGCACACACTAGCCAACTATATCCGCTATAGCTTTACATCAAAAATAAATAAATATCGGCTATAGCTAAGACATTTGAACTGCCCATTTACTTGTCTTAATAAAACTTCTTATTACTTGTATAAAAATAAAAATAAAAATAAAGAAAAAAAGCTAAGATATTTGAATGTACAACAAGGACAACTTGAAATGGAAAAATATGGCAACATAAATGATATTTACAATTGTAGAGTGTGCAAATGCTGCATAACGAATAAAGACGCTCGAGTGAAATTGGACAAGAGTTACTTTATTTCACTTGTTAAGACAAATGCCGCTACATTATATGCCTTTCGTAACTATACAAGATTCGTTACGATTGGTACCTTCCATAGCGACTTTGAAACGTGTAATGGCGGGCATCACCTCGCTGTCCTAAAGATATCAAAAGATCCTAATTTTCTACCTGGTTATGTAAATAAGATGGCTATTTAATTAATTAATTTTTTATTTATATATAATCTATAGAAAAAATTTATTTACAAGTCGGTATGAATAATACATCTAGTAAAGTACTTCCTTGAAATATTTTGGCTTGGATGATAAATTTTAAAATTTGAATATTACAAATCAAATCTTAACATATAAGAGACGTGAACAGATGACTTGCACCAATTTGAGAATAGTGTTATAACTTTACGAGGAATTCTAGTAAGAGGATTTGACCTTAAAAGTTATTTTGACGTGTACCAGTTTACAAAGAATGAATAAGGCAATTGCTTTTTACAGATGCCAAGAATCATCATCTCTAAAGAATGAATATGCAATGGCATTCCTTGGGAGAGTCAGCAAATGCATTCCTCTAAACACCTAACATACAAAAACAAAAACATAAAGCGAACAAATAATTGTATGAATGAATGAATGAATGCTTGGACCCGAGTAGGGTCTGATGCAAACCAGCCCATATCACACAACAATGGCCATCACCTCCAACTCTATCTCAATAGCCGATTTTTACTTGGTAGGAAGAATTACTATTGCTATTTATATATCGCTCCAAATTCTGATCTCCATGCCTGATCAGAACGTGGGATTGCGTTGTTGTGCGCTACGTCGGAATCCTCTTGATATAGTGGTTGCAATGCAGATTCTGGCAATCTGCTCTCTGCAAGATACTTCTTCATGGTGATCATCTCCGTCTCGTGTTTTCTTTTCAGCTTCTCCATTTGCTTCTTTAACTTTTCATTGTCTTCTTGAACCCTTGTGAAGTTCTCCTGCATTGATGTGAAAATCATTATAAGCATGAGTAACGAATCAGAAAACTACTAACACTCAGCTTGTCGTGTTACAAGAATCATGGTTCTGTTCTCGACACAACGGTTCCTAAAGAAACTCTGTAAAACACAAGTCATCAAGAAGTATCGTTTGTATAAGAGACGGATGAGCTACCTCTGCAACAGATGCTGCTTGTTCAGCTTCTCTCAGCCTAGCAAGAAGTTCTCCAGCAGCATGAACAGCTTCTGCAGTGTCTCTTAGTTGAATTCTAAGACTCTTGTTCTCCTTTTTCAACATTTCTCTCTCCCTTTCCCTCTTCACCCTCCATGAAGAAAATTCTGCAACAAGGGATTTGGCAAATCGAGAGCCTGGACCTTTCTTTCCTACCTTTGCAGCTGCCTTCTTTACCTCTGCTATCCTTTCCGTGATTGCACGATGCTTTCCAGCCAAGTCATTATACCTTTCTTGTAGTTCAGTGTAGTGTTCGACCATCCTAGCATGCCCAAGGACTGCTCTGTGAAGTGCATCATCCAACTCTTCAGTGCACTTCTTCTCTAAGCTCAACTCCATCTCCACCTGCTCTGCACGTCGCCTGTGTGATTCTAGGTCAATTCTCAGTTCATCAGTTAAGGAAATCCAATCACTCTCCATTTCTGTCCATTTCTGTGTTTCCCTCTCTAGTTCTTCCTTACTATGTAGATTATCTACACCACTTTTTCGAAGTTGCATCGATCGAGACAACAAAGAGGATCTCAGTATTTCGGTATTGTCAAGAGAAGATGACTGCAACTTGCCTTTTAACCGCTCAATTTCCTTGAGAAGTGCTTCCTTCTCATTCAGATCAAAATATCTGTTCCCAAACTCAAGTTCCACGATTTCCTTCACTTCGCATTTTTCCTTTATAACCTCTGGCTGATTAGTCTCGACAGCATTACACCATAAAAGCTGCATAAACCACCACACCAAGAAAAAATTGAGACAGGAATTTCCAACATTTGAAATGCAAGGTTTAATAGAGGAAACAAGTAATGACCTTTATAGCTTCATCATTTAGCGAACGAGAACCATTATTCTTGGTATCCTTAAAGGGTACTCTTTCATTCTCTGAATCATCAAGACTAAGTGTATTGCTTACTTTATTATGCACTTCTTCCTTCTCACGTTTGTACTGCTCTACCTGTAGGAATTCAGATTATCCATAATGAAATTACAAGATTGATCCTAAATAACCCCTCAAAGGGGGTGAATAGGTGTATGCCACAATTCTTTGTCTAGTTTTAATTCATTTCAATATTATAGTATTAATTAAATTTCAAAATCAAATAAGTCCACAGGCCTCAAATCACAATATCGAACAAAAATAAAAATATGAATGATAAAGCAAAACAAGCCAACCACCACAAGACAGATTTTGGTGACAATGAAAAATCCTTTAAAGAACTTTTTTTAAAGGTAAAACCACTCTAAGGCAGCCTACCCAGAACAAACCAACTCCACTATTTGAAGATTGACAAAGTAAGTTTCTTAAAAATACTCTACAATATGGATCGCTTACTTGCCACGCAATTTGTCCATACCCATTATACTTATAAATAAATCTTATCTATCAACCCAAACTAAATAACAAACGTTACCCATTATTTTGAATTCGGATTTAGCCAATACTAAAAATACTAACATGTAATAAAACCCACATTATAAAAATTCCAGGATTTATGGAGGCCAGACAATTCTTATTACCAGTCGATTCAACTGTTCAATTTTGGCAGCTTGCTCCAAACAAACATTTTCAAGCACCACTCGCTTGCTAGATTTTCTCATAGCATTCCCTGCATCCTGAAACAGCAGGAGCAGAAAATGATTAAACAAATCAGAAATTGATTAGATTGAATCACACTTGCCTGCAACTATTAAGTGTTCCATACTTTAGGATCTTCATCTTTCAGTTGGGAATGGTTTTCCTCCTCACCAACTGCTGCAATCCATGTCCTCAAGCTATCATGGACACCATTGGAATCCTTCTCAGCTATTCTCTGCTGGCATGATGCACAAAGGAAAGAAACAGATGGTCCATTTGAAGACGGCTTCTCTTCTGGTAGCGTCTGAACAGATGCATTGGCCTTATCAACTTCTGGACAGGGTTTCAATCTCAAGTGCTCAAAGGAGAAGGAAACTAAAGATTTGTTTACTGCCGAGTTCCGCTGGTGACAGTCAATGATCTGTAAGCCTCTTTGAAGGCTAGCAGCCAAAGTCTCGGTGGGGCTTCTACGTGTCTTGCTTGACTGCATAGAAGATTTGATCTGCTCACCCTGTTTGAGGGACTGTCTTAACACATCCAAGTTGAACTTTGAACTCTCCGATACACTGTTCTGACTTCCTAAATGACTTGACAAGTTCATGCTTTTCCTATTGGAATTTCCAATTTTCGGAGATTCAGACAATGTAGGGTCTTGGAGAACCGGGGACTGAAAGCATGAGCTAATCGAAAATTTCCCTCTGGATGCAAGGTCAACAGCTGTTAAAGAGTTACAAGCACTTGCAAAATTATCTTCTGAAGCATCATTGGCCTTCTGAAGAAGTTCATTCCAAGGTTTTTCCATACTTTTGATTTCACTATCTGCATCCATAGAGTCTGTCTCACAACTTTCGTCCATCGAATAGAACTGTATGGAATCCCTATTAACAGATGCTTCTCTAATACCCTCTTCATAACTATGCAGCTTATCTAGATGCTGACGAATTTCACTTATATCATCTTCATCAACATTCATCTCTTCATCAGAATCATTATCCATGGGGTTAAGGATCAAAGAACGGTTAAGGCTTACTCTCAATTGATTTAAGCTGTCACGTACATTTTGTTCTTGAAAATATCTATTTTGACTCCCTGCTGATATACGGACATTAGACTTTGCTCTTATAAGTTCTTCCTGAAAACAGAAGATAAACCGTAAAAATGTATAAAACCACAGCTTGCGTCTAGTTACAGCCTTCAAACTAAGATTTTTTATAGAGAAATGATTAGTACAAAATCTTGTACAAGCTCTTGTAAAAAAGTGGACCCCACCTAAAAAAAAAAGAGTAAAAAAACTATTTTTTATCAGTGAAATCTACTTTTTTACAAAGGGTTTGTATGAGACTTGTCTATTTGAGACTTGTACCTAGCGTTACTATTTTTTATATGGCTCTAGAAGGAAACGTAATACCTTCAACTGACGAATTTGATCACTCAGGTCATTAACATCATCCTCTGTGATTTCATTTATTACCGGCTCATTTCTAATGAATTTCACCCGTTGTCCAAATCTGAGAGTTCTCAGTGTATCACAACTATATCTGCAAATAAAATAAAAAAATCCATTATTTCAGAGAAAAAAAAAAAAGGAAACAGAAATTTCCAGCATTGTTTCGATAGAATTTTAAAAATTTGTTCTAAAATTCCCCGTCTTATGATGATGACTGGATCTAATAATGATACTTTTTTAAAACATTAAACAAGTAATATACTTTTTTTCTGGGGATATGGCACAGATAACTGTGAGTTTGGCATTTCCACCGAATGATTCTTGCAGTAAATGTGTTAAACAGGAATCCCCGTATGAAACGTCTTCAGATTTTCCAGACTGAGAACCTTTTGCAAGAATATTCACCAAGTGCCTGCACCAGTATAAGAGAACAGTGATTATGAAACAATGTTGTTAAAACCAACCATCGCAATTATGTTGATATTTCAATCTGTCATTAGCTTCACATAAGAGGGACATAATTGAAAAACTTTAGCAATTCAAACCAGGAATTGCATTTGTGGCGCCCCCAACTTCCATGTACGGACAAGCATGGAAATCGAGACACCCGGAATGACAACACGGTCACGCACCCCAACGACACGTGCCGAGTGTGTGAAATGCAACACGTGTACAACAATTGATATGCAGCGGAAAGGTTAAGTCAGATAACTAAGTACCAGAATTTAATACAATACAAAAAATAGTACTGAAATCCACAAGTCAACATAATACAATTTTGTTGTTCGTAAAACGACATCAAATAAAATACAAATATCAAATAAAACATAGCCAAATGCCCCTACTCCTCAGGCGGAGCCGCATCCTCGGGCTCAACCTCCTCAAAACCTGCATCAAAATCTGCAGTACCAATAAATGGTACCACAGGTAAGTAAAACCCAAAAATACTCCAAGATAACAAATATAAGAATACAACAACCACTATGCATGCACATGATGACCCAAGTGCAAAACCCGAGAAAAACACCATTTCTCGAAAATCACAAGTTTTTCCCACGCACGCCAAAAATCATCATTTGGCAAAAATAATAACCAGGAATAATTACTTTTATTCCAATTTTAACCCGTATGCACCATGGCCTCCCCTAGGGACCATCCACATACCCTGGCTCACTTCGTCACTCTACAGGTAGCGACCATGCGAGTGATACAACACGAGTGATGCCCAGTTCCGCGCCCACCGCGAACATAGCCAAGCATCCTCTGATCTCCGCCAGCACGAGAGATCACGGAGTCAGATCGAGAGCGCTACCATCCCGTCCAAGGCCCGAGCAACAGCTCCAGGGGACGACACTCAGTATATTCCGCTCCCGAGTGCCCAGAGGAGCTCCACCGAGATAATAACCCATCTCGGCTTGGGGGTGATACACACACACCCGAAAAGCCTTTTCAAATTATACACCCACGCATGCGTGCACAATGCCATGAAACAGACCAAATACCAATAACCAACAGTTCTCAATAATTTTTCAATAACCAACACAGTCTATCAGATAACCAATTCACAGTTCATAAAACAGGTTATTGTAAAAATATATTTAAATCTTAAAAGTCTTTTGGAGAAATACTTACAGTGCTTTAAAATAATTATAGAGGATCACGGAGGAACTGGAAGCACCAAAACAGCAACACCACAGTGTAAAAATACACTGTGGCCGAAATACACAGTAAAACCCAAAATCACCCGAGGCCAAACGAAGACTTGGGAACGATAGGGTAGGGCCTATGGGAGGTGGGGAATCTAATGGTGGTGATGGTTGGCCGTGGGTGGCGGCCGAAACGGCGGTGGAAAGCCAAGAAACTCGGATCGAAGAGGGTGCTCGATGGGACGGCTCCGGCGACGGATCGGAGCCGGAGTTGGGTCCAAATGGTTGCTTGAGGGCCGGTGGTGGTGTGGTAGAGATATGGCGGCCGAAGGTGGCCAGACGGTGGCGAAACGAGGAAGAGAAGCCGCGGCTTGGCGGCGCGCGTGCGGGCGATTTTCGGCGAGGGACGGGCTGAAATCGGAGCTGTGGGGTCGCCGGCGAGAAAGGGACACGATGGGCTGGGCGGTGCCGGAAAATGGTGGCACACGGCAGCGCTGGGAGGGAGAGCCGATTCGCACGGGGAGAGGAGAGAGAGAGAGGGTCGGGCTGGGCTGGGGGATCCGAAGAAGAAAGAAGAAAAAGAAGAAAAGAAAAAGAGAAAAAAGAAAAAGAGAAAGAAGAAAAAGGAGATCCAATCTTTTCAACTTGCGTCCCGAAAAATCCAACGGAAATGAAATTAAAACCGAAAGTTAAATAAAATAATCCAAATACAGTGAAATATTCAAATAAAACAATAACTATTTTTAAAACAGTTAAAATAAATAAATCAATTTAACTCAAAATTAACTAACATAAAATATTAAACTCTGACAAAAACATCTTTTAAAATAAAGAGGAATTAAATTGCAGATCACTAATTAAAATTAATCAAATGCAGTGAAATGCTTTAATAAACAATAATAATTTTAAAACACATAAACAACCCAATTTAAATTAAAGATCAATTTAAATTCACCACAATAATTAACAATAAGAAAGCCCAGTAAAAATAATTTTTTTCACAATTTAAAATATTCTAAAATAATATTCCAAAACTCCAAAAATAATAATTAATAAAAATAGGAAAGTCCAATAAAATAATAAAATAAAACCTCTAAAATATTAAAACAAGAGAATTACACAAAATAAATTAAATATATCATTCATTAAAAATATACTAAAATCTGGGATGTTACAGCATTGTTTCATTGTACGGAATACAGATATCTTTAGCATGGCTAAAAATATGAAAATGTCTATATAGACCAATTGCAGAGATAGAATCACAATTCACAAACACACCATCTAAGTGGAAAACTGCAAAAAGGATTACTCATGAAACAAAATTCTCCAAGGGTCGTGGCATCATCATACCCAAGTTTTGACAAGGACCTCTTTAAATGTTTGCCTTCCCTTGCAACTTGTCTACCGAAATCGTCACCTTTATTTCTATCTAGTCCGGCAAGATCAACAAGGCAGATTCTGCTTGCTTTTGAACTATTAAAGCAATCAGATGATGTTCCCTGCGGCATCAGTTGATACAAGAACACATTAAAGTGATGGAAATACAAGCGGATAATAACAGTTAATTACAGCAAGTCAATGACTCATTGGCTATGGTGGGATGTGTGTTTAATTAAACGCTGAGATAACAATAGCACTCTCCATGAATAGGTCTATCAAAACTAAAGCAACCCTTTTTACAGATCACTGATAACTGACAAATATATCCAATGATACCTTACGCCAAGACTCAATGCTAAAAGTAAAAAGAATATGGGATCTCGAGCTCTTAGAATTTAAGCTGGTTGCTCCAACTTTTCTACTTGAAAGCCCCTGCATCAAATAAGCAAAAACCAAACAATGACCAATGTAAAATCATTGTTGAGTATGTGTAAAGCGCAAAGATATGTTAGTAAACTCAACGAAAGAAAAAAATAATAATATCCAAACATTCGAAATATAGCCAATGCAAGAGAACTTTGAATGATGGGTGCTTGCTTACCTTGATCAGGATTTGTGTCACATCCTCATAGCTAGTCACATATTCCTCAGTCAAATTCTCAATATACAATCCATTTTTGGCATCATCCTTCATCTGAAATAGTTTGACCAAACTTGTTGTTTTAGCGCAAAATGATGTCAAGTTTAAAAATGTCGAGGATTGAAAATCTTCACCTCAAGATTTCGCTGCATTGGATCAAGTAAATCGCCAATTCGTTCATTGTATATCTGTGATAACAAATCAGTTAGACAAAACATCTTAATAAAACTAATCAAGAAAAGGAGATATCACTTGTAGACTAAAAAACAAAGCAAATACCTCAAGAAAAGAGCAACGGCACTGATAATTAATATGTTTCTCTTCATTGTTCTCTTGCTCCTGTATATTACAATTCAAGCAAAACAGTCACCAACCAAGTATTATTACTTATTTCCACTTTCAATATAACTTAGAAACAAAGCTTACTCTCTGAATCTCGGAGAACAACATTTGGAAGATGCGAGGAACAATGCCCTGGCGACTACTAGCCGAGGGATCCTCAACCATGGCGCTTGGGGGACCCCACATCGTGTAAGTCTTTCCACTTCCAGTCTAGTGAGAATTCAACAAGGTTACTTCATTGCTAATTACACAATCAAATATAAACTTTTTTCTTCTTGTCTCGTTCTTGTTACTTGTTAGATATAAACCCGATAACCATGCAAGATACTTTGGTATAAGCAAATTTAAAAAATGAAACTCTAATTACCTGTCCGCATGACAAAATTGAAGTGTTGTAACCAGCTAAAGCATCTCTAACCAAGGGGACTCCAACTAACTGGAATACATCTTCCTGGTATAAACCAAAATTAGATCTCATAAATAAAAATTTTCTTACCCTTTGTTTGTTTACCAAGAAATATGAGGAAAACAGAAGGATTAAAAATAAGTATCGAAATTCAAGACAGTTGAGAATTTCAGAAAATGTAAATTGTTTCCAAAAATATTCCATTAAGTGAATGTTTAATGTTTAACCAGGTATGAGGTGAGTCAGGTGACAGATAAATTTCTTTGAACAAAGCAAAGTAATACTCAAAAATAAACTTGAATATAAAAAACATGAACATCCGGATCAAATTGCATACCTGATTCGCATTGGAATCAAAAACTGAATCGAATGTAAATTTCCGATCCCCAACAGACAATGCGTCCAACGAGATTTTCTTAACCGTCCTATCCCCTCCATTATCAGGCCTGATTCTCACAACCACCTATCAAAAGGTTCAAATTTAAATTTCCATCCGGACTATTCAGATTTTTGTTTCATAAAAATACAAAAATTTGTGACTTAGCTAAGATGTAATACCTTTACTGGTGGATCCGGTGCCAATACTTCACACTGACCCTCCGATCCTACAATCTCATCCTAAAAAACCCAACATTCTCAAGAGTAAATCTTTCAGTTTTGCTTCAGTGGAAATTTTTAAAGTGAACACAAAAATGTGATTTCAAGAACTATACCGTTACTGGCGGAGCCAGTGGTGCCGATGCTTCGCTGGCGATCGGGTGCCGCGAAGTCAATATTTTGGATGACGAGGATTCGGTCGCCCAATGGGCTTGGGGATCAGCGGTCTGGATGTTCGGATCGTTCGGCGGAGTGTTCTCTGCGTTGGATTTGGATAAATTGAAGTTTGAAGAGTTAGACTTGTGCTTGGAGATGGATCTCGGAAGAAGGTTTCGGATCGACGAGGCCGATATGGTCCCTAAGAAACGAGTCTCCGTGGTCTCTGCCATTTGACTGGACTTCATGGCTCACTGAGCGATCGAACAGGCGTGAGATAGAGAGAGGATGAGAAGAGGGAGGGAGGGAGGGAGGGCCTGGATTCGAAGTTGGTTGAGAGGGAACGGGAAGATTCGAGAAGATCGCTTTTGTCTTTTATGGCGATTTGACCGTTAGATATTCGAATTTCTTATGGTTCGTTTGGTTGTCACACACATTCCAACTCATCTCAACTTATCATTATAATTTTTTCAAATCTCAATATAAAATATAATAAATAATTCAATTTTTTCAAATTCTAAAACAATTTTAATATTTAAAAATAATATTCTAACAATATTTTATCATCTCAACTCAACTCAACCCAACTCATCCCAATATCCAAACGCACCCTTAATCGCACCTAGTTTGAAACGTGTGAAATCACTTAAATACCCTCTTTCATTCCTCTCTTCAAAATCATTTTTTTCCGTTGTTTCTCGTTTCCTTTGAGATGTGTTCGTGCAGCTGACGTTCATAAAAATTTACCATCGCGGTCGGTTTATTCTCATATTTTTTTTTGTTAAAAGTTTATTCTCATATTATTTTATCTTATTATTATAATTTTTTAAATTTTATATAAAATAAAATAAATAATTTAATTTTTTAAAATTTTAAAATAATAATAATATTAAAAAATAATATTCTAATAATATTTTATTTAACTTTCACTTAAAATCATATCATCTCATCTATAGCTAAATAGAACTTAAATTTTTAAAATTTTATTATATATATAAGCTAGTGTATTCAATTTTACAAAATTAAAATATCAATTATTTTTTAACATAATTGATGTGAAAATTTTTAACATCAATATTACCTAAAAAATAAGACTTCTAAATAGTTTACAAATTTTAATAAAAATGATCGTATTTTAGAATTCACAAAAATAATAACAAATGTCATAAAACCCATTTATGTGCCCATCTTTTATTTTTCTTTAAAATTCCAGCATAAAGTTTAAATATCTTACCTCACCTCTTAGAAATGTTCGGGATATTTATGGTGGTTATAACAATACCTTCTTTTTTTTTCTCATCGTAGACCCATATCTTTCTTTTAAGAAAAATAATTTATAACACATGAACTCATATTAAAATGATAAAAGATTGAGTCATTCTATTCTATTAGTAAGTAATATCAAATTTGGAGGGTCTGCTCTCATACGAGGTCCATTATGAACAAAAAGTCCAGTATGCAAGGCCTAAAGAAGCTAAAGAGTCCAAAGCTCAATAAAATCATACACTCACGTACAGCGTGGTACGAGATATGAGGATAACCATGCAGATACATAATCTGGTCAGTTGGGATCTCATACAAATATGTGACCAGTTCAAACCGATAAACTCGGCACCAGATAAACGTTATATCAAACCTTACATATACCAGGTAACCCTCAAAAGCAGGAGAGATTACTTTTTCTTATTTGTTGAAATTCATCTAAAACTCTTACTGACTTAAACATTGAAATTTTCTCAAGCATACAACGCCAACCACACTTTGATCCTTGTGCAAGTTAGCGGTTGCAAACAGGAAGTGAGACACGTTTTTTACAAAATTATTTATGCTAATTAAAACTTTACGTGAGAAGATTAGATTTGTAATATTTAATTTTTAATTTTTTTTTTACAAATCAAATTATAGCATAAAAAATTTTACTTATTATTCTTTATACCACATCAATTTGTCATTTTTATTTTTTATTAAAAACAATATATATTGATGTGTAGATATATATATATATTTAAATAATAAATAATAAATTATATATTAATATATAGTGTAAGAAATAAGTAGCATTAAAATTACAAAATGTATCCTCCGCACTTGTTTCTAAATAGAATAAAGCTTGAGAGCAGCCCCTGTTTTGCAGCATCCGGCGCACACGTGACGTGTCCTTCAAACGCACCGTTTCGTTTCGTTGAGATCAGTGAGCGTAGACTGCCAAGAGAGAGCCAATGAGAGAGATTCGGGATGAGAGAGAGAGCTAATGAGAGAGAGAGATCGAGTAGAGCTTTAGTAGAGAGAGAGAGAACCGGATGAGAGAGAGCACTTGAGGAGAGAGAGACCAAGTAGAGCTTGAGTAGAGGGAGAAAGAGAAAGCTTGAAGAGAGAGAGGCCGAGTAGAGTATGGGGGAGAGAGCGCTTGAGGAGAGAGAGGCTGAGTAGAGAGAGAGTTTGAGTATGAGGAGAGAGAGAGGTTAGAGAGAGGCGGGGAGACTTGAGGGGAGAGAGAGAGGGATTGAAGATTGATGGGATGTTGATGGCATGACATAAAGTAATTTTGACTAGATGAAAAGAACAAAATGGGATTGCCACGTAGGGTGTGCAAAATTGCACACCACTACAGTGACTGATGCCAATCAATGCTCTTCTAAATAAAATTCTTCAAAATATTAGGAGAACATGGGTTTGAGGGATAAATTTGTCAATCTGGAACTTTCAGATAACTAACCGTTGTAGCATGTGGATCCACTGCAGCTGTCACTTTTGGGCGATTACAGCAAAATCTCCAAAGGGTCCCAGTAAACAGAACTCAAGCGTAGCCAGATCATAGCCCAATAGGTGTCGGTTAACGTTAAACGTCGCATCGTGTTCGATTTCTTCCACTATTTACTAGCATAATGCTTCTCAACGTGGTCAAAATATATCCGTGAGGAAAATGTATGGTCGATACCCGCATATGAGGCGGTGGGTCACCCCTACTCCGCACTAATGCGGGGTGGTGTTTCTATTTCGAGTAGTTCTCCGTACAGTCTTCTTAAGAGAAATTCTCTACCGTCCTAGTGCATGAAGTGATCAAATTATCCTTATTTTTAGATTTGAATTGATTACATTACTCTTTTTGAATTTTGCTTGAAAAAGACAAACGCCTCAAACTATCACCTAAAATTTTCACAAAATTCTATGGCCTCTCTCACTTGCTATCTCTTTTCTTCGAACATGGTATGCTTATATTTCCAGAAAGGGTGAAGTCATAATCGAATGATCTAGAAGACATGAAATCGGAATCTAAAAGTGCAACATACCTCCATTTTTTTAGACCTAGTTTTTTCTTGTTTTTTTTGTTGCAACCTATCTACTATTAACAAACTCGCTACCACCATTCTCATCATCATCATATTACACTTTCCTTCTTGACTCAATATTCTTTATTCTTTTCTTTTTCAAAGGCTTCTTTGAAACTTTAGATCTCTTCTTCTTGTTTTGACCTTTATGAAAAATGGGAATTCAAGTAAAATGTTATTCTTTTTGTAACTATTTATTTCATTAATTTTTTTGGTTTAATTTTGACATGTTTTGAATAAGTTATAGAGCAAGTCTGGATTTTTTTTTCTTTTTTTAGGCTCTTTTTATGTTTTTGATTTATTTGTTGAAACAAATCGATAATAAAAGATTTTTGCCACCACATTAGTATAGTATGTCGTAAGCTAGAAATGGAAAAAAAAAAGTGAAAGAATCTTTATATTGATTTATATCTGCTATTTGATTTGATATCAATTTGTGGAATTCATGAATCTTGATAATGTTTGTGTGATTGGACTTAAGTAATTGGGGTTTTGCAAATTTAAGTCTTTTTGGTGCAAGAACAGACGGTGAGGGGAGGGAAGGTTGGTTGTGAGAGAAATTTCAACAGAAGGGTTTAGTCTAAAGGTAAGGGTTCAGATGAGGATTATGTGATTTCAGATGAAGAAAATGAGGTATCAAATGGTTGGGAAGAGGAGGATGAAGAATATATGTTGGATGGAGAAGATGAATCAGTGAAGAGAAAGAGAAGAGATGATATGAAAATGCGCAGGTGAGGCTCACGGAAAAAGACTTCGGTAACGATTTCATCCGAAGAAGGAAGCGATTCCTTTAACAAAGGGATTCCATATGCTCGTTTTCACTTTAACTAAAGAAACAAAGCGTTTCATTTAAGCTTATAAAGTAGTCCCCATTTGAGGACTGCAAATAAAATTTTTCTTCTAGTCCCGCATTCTGTTTCTAGGAGGTGGGGTTGGGGCCCCCTGCCCAGGTGCCAAGAGTGGACAGGGGGAGGGGGCGGACTTCCCCGTCAACTTCAAGAGTATTGATGCCCCATTCGACTTAAAAATTATTTATAGATCTAAAAATATTTTTTTTGACCCAAACTCAAATGATTATATAATTTAAATTGTAAATTTAAAGTAAAATATATAACAATAATTTAAAAACTGATAACATAAAAATTATCAACCGGTCAACCAGTTTCTTTGTTTTTATATCCCTAGTGACAATTCAAGTACCATGCTAAAGACTAGAGTTTGACGCAATCAATCAACTAAGACAAGACAAGAAGCATATAATGAACTAAAATAAGAGTAATGATTTGCACAAGTCTCAAATATATAAGTTTTGCATAATTTATTATCATCCAATAGTAATAAATGTGTCACTAAATTGAACAAAGAGAAATGCTACCTAGTCGTCTATACCACACACCACTCCTGGTTTATTTTTTTTTTCTTTTTAGTTTATTCCTACTAAACTAATTGAGTTGTTTTACTCATCATCTCTATACCACATACTTGCTAAGAAAAAAAATAAAAGATTAACAAATTAAAATAAGTGTGTGGTGTAGGAATGATTAGTAGAATTAAACAAAGAGTCGTGCTAATGTGCTGCCTAGCTTTGATTGCTAAGTGTTTCCACTAGCACAAAGTTGTTTTTTTTTAATCTTATTCTTCTTCTTCTTCTTCTTTTACATTGTTTTTAATATTTTTAAATATTTCTAAAAAATAAAAAAATACCAATATACCAAAAATCACTTTCTTAATTATTAAGTCAAATAAATAAATAAATACATGAGCTATAACGCCTATCCTTGTGGTGAGACATTTTATAAAATAATTTTAGAAAGGACGACGAGAGTTACCGTTCGTTTTAAAACCTTTTACTTACATACCCAGGGTACAAGACTTTGCGTTATAAAATAAAACATGCTTTGAGAATAAAGAGGTTTGTAGCGGAAAACATCAGACTTAAACTAAAAAGGCCTCTCATACATTTAAAATCCTCGTGCCTAAATTTATGTACTCTTCCCTTTGGACCTTGTCCGTCCTGCTGCACTTTGCTCATTTAGTTCCTAAGGGGGGAGAGGCATACATAAAAACTAAAATGAGTCGAATACTCAGTAAGCCAGCCATTACTTCATATTGTAAACATATAACAATATAGGGTTTCAGTCATGCATTCTTCACTCATACATACGTACATACATACAAGACAATGGGCATGCATTCATTCTGAAAACGTCATTGGACAAGGATTTTATAAAAAGGGATGGTTTTATTCTTGTAAAACATTTCTCCCGCCAGTGCTTCTTAAAAGGTCCGAACACTCACAAATTATCTTATCACTTTCCATCGACCGTTATACACTATTATGCCCCGTATGCTGGGGTTAGCGGATCAACTTTTGGACCCTGATTCCGCCTGTGGCCGTGGGTTGAGAATCCATCAATCTAGGATAGCACTGGGAGTACTACCAGCACTAATTACCTTGCATTGCAATCTGTCCATTCATTGGTATCCTCATGCATCCATCCGTTCATCATGGTCATTACGTATTTTCATACATCATAGCATTCATGCATTCATTTCTTTCTTCCATTCTTCCATTAGTCAGTTCATTCATGGAAATACATTATTAAAAAGCATAAACTTAAATATCACATCATCGATGCATCATTTGAACCATCGGTCTATGGCATCCATAAAGCATATAGTTCATAGGGACATTTTAAAACATTTTTTTCGCATCGCTTAAAGCATCGGTACATAAAAGCATGAAACGTAAGTCTCATGCTTTCATTTTAAAGGCTACATCCAATAGCTACTACGTATAGTCATCCATCACGTGCATACAATTACATACTTGAGTTGCATAAAAAAGGACTGTCGAGAATGACCATTACGTACATATACTTGAAGACTTATACTTAGCATGTTTTCGTAAAAGCTCGTTTATTTTGTAAAGCATTGAAAAGATAAATATTTTCTTTTTGTTTCTTTTGTATTGTAAAAAACTCTAGAAGTATATAAACATAATACTTGTCTGGTTTCCATACTATTTTCATACCATGCAGTCTATTCATGTGCGTGTCAGATGTCAACCAATCCACATGCATACATATAACCTTAGCGTCATTCTCTATTTAGTATATAAGCAACTAAACTATAAATAGAACTACAAATCACTTGCAAACTCAACGTTTTACTTTGAGTGCTTATCCATTAGAGTGAACCCTATGATTCACCTTAGGGTTAAGACACTAAGGCCCTCATCTTACTCTTTTTATTAACCTTATCTCGATGCATGATTTAGACCGACTAAGTCACGCATCCCAATCATAGACAATACACACATCACTTCCTACATTCGAGCCTACGCTTCCTTATCATCATCATTATTCATGCATATCACACGACTCTAAGGCAACTCTGAGGCTCAAACACCGTGCACCTATGCTTAAGACTGATTCCCCATTATATATGGTAAATCCGTCTGGCACATGTATCTAACCAGATTACATATGTACCTTACTCCCTTTTATCACCTAAGAGCAACATATATTCCACTAACGCCCTTACACAAATGGGTTTTATACTCCAATACCAATATTCCCTTACTAGGTTGGTAGGACCCTTCCTACTTTCAGTCATGTTACAAGTTCATCCTAACACTTGATACGATAGGACTCTAATCACGACTATACTTTACGTCACATCATAACTATTCTGAGACACTGTTTAACACTTCCCGACACTTCACATACACAGTACATCACATCACCATACTACACAACGAACTCCGCAAATACTAACAGCACAGTCCACAACCTAACCAACTAACTAAAATAATAATGAGAATGAGGGAAAGAGAGTTATACTATCGTCGGGATAATCCGTGCTTTTGCTCGCTGTCCAGCATGGCCAATGGCGTCGGAAGCCATTAGCTTGGGCGGTAGCAGTCACTGCTTTGACCTTAGAACATGGCTGCTACGGGGACTGAATCTTGGGTTCTAGTTGGTAGATCTGGGCTATGCAAGGGTGGCCGACATGGTGGGGAGTCCGAGGGTGGCGGCTAAAGCCATGTACAGTGGCTGCTGGCTGTATATAGTGGCGATTAGCCATGTATAGTGGTTGTCCATGATGGTTAGGGGCTGTTTGGGCGTGGGCATAGCTAGGGGTGGTATTGGAAGGGCTCATGGTGGCCTCGTGGTGGCAGTGAGAGGCAGAGCATGGAGGCATTTAGCTGTGTACAGTGCATCCAAAGGGTGAGGGTGTGTGTGAAGGCTAAGGATGACTGGAGACTATGGCTAGACATGGAGGAGCTTGAGAGGGTGCTGGTGGAGATGTGGTGGCGTTGGGTGGTGTCATGGAGGTGGATTTAGCCGTGTGTGGGAGAGAAGTTGTGAGAGAGCGCATGGATGATAGGGACTTTGGCTGGGGATGGGGAGGCTAGGGGAGGTCGCCGGTGAAGGAGGAAGCTCTTGGTGGCGGTGTGATGGCGTGGGAGGCGGCGTATGACGGTGCTATGAGAGAAACCCGTGGGTTTCGTGTGTGGCCTAGTGAGGAGCTATGGGCTTCGAGTTAAGGGGAGGAGGAAGGGATGGTCAGGGGAGACTCGTGGTGGTGCTCGGTGGTGGCAATGGCGGCAGTATGCGGAGTTGGAGGGAGAAACCGTGTTGGTAAGCCCATTTCAGGTTGCTTGAGTGTAGTTGAGGGAGGGACTACCAGAAGGGCTTTAACGGTGGAGAATGCTTGCCGGCGTGAGGGGAGGGCGGTGAGGTGGTTAGTTGCGCCCCATGGTGGAGCACGATGGCGTTGGAGGCTGAAGAATGAGAACTTGGGTGGGAGGAGGGGGAACTCACGTGAGCTGAGGGAGGGAGGAAAGAGAAAGGGAAAGGGAAAGTGAGGGAGAAAGAGAAGGAGTTAGGGTTTTAATCCCAACCCTTCATCTTGGGATCTTCAAAATGATCTAACGGTGAATTTTAAATACTGATTTGAAAATACGTAAACATTAACTTAACTAAAAGCACTAAAATGAATTAAGATAGAATATTATTTAAACTAAACTTTAGTTTATAAAATAATATTCTTTTATCATTAATAAAATGATGAAGTCTTGCTTAATATTTTTAAGAGAATAAAACCATTTAATTAATTAGAGTTTTCAATATAATTTAAATCTCATAATATTTTAAATAACTGAAATAATTTAGATGAAATGATTTTCTACAATTATAATATTTCTTAAAAAATATTATAATTGTTTTACTTAAAATCAGGTTGGGTCCAATAATACTGGAAATACTCCATATAAATATTTTCAGAATATTTAAAATATTTGTAGATTTTAAAATATTGGGCGTACTTTAAAAATCAACTGCTAACATTAAAAACGCGCATTTGAGATTCAACACAGAAAACAAGGGTCGCAATCGCTAGAGAAAATGGATGTATTGTTACATCATCTCCTCCTTATAATAAATTCCATCTTTAAAATTTACATTTTCTTTGAACAAATATCTTTACCACCATCCAAGTCACTATCGCCTAAACCGAACAAGTATCTTTGCCTCCTTGTACCTCATATTTGGATAATAAAGTGAAACTAGACATTTCACCATTCAAAATGGCAAGTTTCGATTTGTGTAGCATTATTACAAGTTTTGCTGTTTTAATAATGGAGCACCTTCTCGGTTTGGACCTTTTAAGCAGATTGCGTGGTGAATTCGGAGATTACAAATTCCTCTCATCGTCAGAAGTTGATGTGACACAATTCACAGACATCGACTTTTCATGCTTTTGTAGCAAGATTTGCACAATTATTTACCAATATTATTGCGATATTTATGGTTTATATGGCCTATCTCATAAAACTCATTTTCTCAAATATAAAATAAAAATGTGATGTTTGATTATTGGTCGTTTTACATTTTTTTTTAATGATAGTTTTTCCATTAAATGTCTTTTCTTTTTCCTTCTCTCTCTCATGATGTCATGAATGATGAAACTCTTTCCATCTCCACTCTCATTCCTATCTTTGACCCAAAAATTCATGAGTTTTGATAGGAATATTGGGTAATACACGTGAACGGAAATAAAAAATAATAAAAATCCCTTTACCTTAATTTGTGGGAATCCTATGCATTATATACGCATATTCGGGTTGGTATTTTTTTTTTTAATTTTCTTGTTCTTTTATAATGGTTAAGGCCTAAGGGTTCATTGGTATTGTTTAGGCAAAACTTTAAATAATATTTTTTTTTATATAATCATATTTAAAAATAATTAGCAATATATTCAATAATATATTTTCATATAAATAATCAAATTTATAAATAAAATTTTTCATCGAAATAATGACAATGATGTAGGAATGTGGGATTAGATGAGCATTTTTTAACGATCGAGGGAGGTAGTACCGACACGAGCTAATTTTCAAAGTCAAAGAAAGTGATTCAAAAGGAGTAAAAATTCTACTCAACCTCTTATTATTCACACCACACTTCACACTCTATCTTTTTTTTTTAATTTTTTTATCAAATATATTTTTATATGAATAGTGAATAAAAAATTATAAATAGTTTAAAAAAATAAATTTAAAAAAAATTTAAAAAAATATTATAAAATATTATAAAATATAGAGTGTAAAATATAAAAAGGATGAATAACAAAACCTAAAAAAGAGGGACTACTTGCATTGCCACAATTTCAAAACAAATAAGACGTTTATTAGTCGTCTTCTGGAAGACGATTTCAAGAAGAAAGAGTCAAATCAATATCTCTTCAAACAATATCGCATCCAATAATTTTATTTTCTTCAATTCTTTTTTTTTTTCTCAAAAGATTTCAAAGGTGTTAAAATTAGAAATAATATTTCTCCATTAAAATGAATATATATTCTAGTGACGTAAATCCCATTTCAAATTTCCACAATCTCCACCTTCCAAAATAAATCCAAGGGACCACAACATCACAGTCTTCTAGACGCAAAAGTGTAGATATTCTTGTTAATTTATTTTTAGGCGGTTTGGTATACTAAATCGTGTAATGATGCTTACATGAATTTTTTTTATCAAAAAGATAAATAAAAGAAGAAAAATTAAAAAAAAAAAAAAGATCTTCGGTATTACAAAAATCATTTTCGTCCGGTTTGTTTGTTTGTTTTTTTTTTATTATTATTTTTATTTATGGTTTAGATGCTAAATTGAACGTTTCATTCATTCAATACAAAACAAAGAGTCATAAAAAGTGCACGCAAATTACGGCACCTGATTGCCTGAACATGTAATAACATAAGTGTTAAAGTTAGAACATGAACAGGGGAAGGTATGATAAGAAAGGCAGATAGATAGATAGAAGAAAGGTACAGTAAATGACTCTTATTTCCAAGTCTCCTCTCATCCATTTCCATCACTTTCTGAAAGAAAAAGAGCGAAAGAAAACAAAAGACAATCAAGGAGGAGAAAGTGAGTTTCTTCTTTGTCAGGTTATACCCGTCATGGGAGACTCTTTTAATGCCAATAGTCACCTCAAGAGAAAAGGAAAAGTGACCTTTCTCGACAAGAGGAGAGGAGTAGGCCCATCTCTTCAAGAGTCTTCATTGGATTGGATTGCATGATTTCAAACTGACTTTTTAGCTTAATAAAGATGATTGAAATGGTGAATTATTAGTCAAGATCCCTGTCAATAAAAAATAAAAAATAATCAAGACCCCACAATCCCTCCCTAACTAGGCTTTGATTGGGAGTGGTATCCTTTGGGACCCGTGAAGGAAGCTAGTGCCCTTGAGCAGGAACTGAACTCCAAATTCAATTATTTTAATATCTTACTTTTATTAAATTAATTAAATTCTCCTACTCACTATTATTATCACATATATTTATTAAAAATAATATATAAAAATTAAAAATAAATATATAATATAAAAATGATGAGTATAATTTTTCTTTACCAAATACCTATCCTACACTCCCACTTTTAGGTAATTAATTTATTATATGCAATTCTCTTCATTTAAAAAAAAAAATAAATATTAGATATAAGTATAGTCTGAGTCTTATTTGAAAAGAATAAGTTTTTATTTTTTATACTTTTTTTTTTTATAATGAGATTTTTTTTTTTTATAGAAAGAATGCGTAGACTTTTCTATTTTTTAAAATTTATACAAATCATTATTCTCTTCTAAATAAAATGCTTTATTCTTGCAGCAAAAGAAATGTTTCCTTCATTTTACTCTTTTATTGTAAAGTCATTGTCACAATATCTCTCATGAAAAATGACAGTACAACCATTACCATAATAACAGTATATGACCGACCCTTTCAGGAAAACCCAATTATGTGTAATTTGTTAATTTGTTGCTATGCTATTATCTCCTCCATTTGAGTCTTTTGTTAGTTGGGTTAAAACAGTCGGTAATGCATCAAGTTTTTGTTCCTAATCTTAAAGATCATTGGATGTAAACATCTCTCGCATCTCAGATTATTATTTTTTTAATCTGCACGAGTTAGACAAGGATATAAATCTAAAAGATTTTATTCCTTTTGATTTATTTATTTCCTTTCTAAAAAGATGAATTCATTGTTAAAGGTCACCCACAACATGATTGCAAACCCAACTTACAAGCTGAAAAAGATGGCCTGCTGAGATGAGAATATGACAAAGTGCACAGTTGGAACAGTGTGTGCCCTTGTTCCGTGTCCCACCTTCGAAGCGCACTAACATCCTCTCTGATTGGTGTGGCCGAGGCGACGCGTGGGGCGGCATATTCGCAAATAATAAGATTATGTTTGGAAGGTAAGATGAGAATTTTGTGTTTTGTTTTAAAGTTTAAAATATTATTTTTTAGTTTTGAGATTTGAAAAAGTTAAATTGAAATTTGAAAAAGTTGTATTGGGATTTGAAAAAGTTGAATTATTTATTATATTTTATATAGGAATTTGAAAAGGTTGTAATGATGAGATGAGATGAGATGAAAATTTTATTAAAGATGAAACTTCCAAACATAATCTAAATCTTTCCAACCTCTTAATACTCTATATTCTATTTTTAAATTTTTTTTTTAAATTTTTTTTATTAAATAATTTTTATATAAATAGTAAATAAAAAAATTGAAATATTTTTAAAAAAATAAATTCAAATTTTTTTTTTAAAAATATATTAAAAAATATTAAAAAATATAAAATATAAAATATAAATAAATAGTAAAAAATTGTGTAGTAAAACCCACCTGCAAAACCCATTCTCTCTATCTTCCCAAACAATAATTAATGCAAAATATTCCATAAGTCATCAAAACAACGCTTCGATCTTAGCCGAAAAGGCTGATGAATTATTCCATAATAATAATAAAAGGCCCAGAAAGAGCAAAAACACCTCATAATTACTGGTAGACAATAAAATACATATTATCCTTCCGACAAAGCCTCAGCCTTCAGGACAGTGAAATTGGATAGATTTTATTCCGTTTCTTGATATTCCTCAATCCTCCGTCTACAAGCACTTCACAGTTTTACTTCTCCAAAACCATTTCGATTGACGAACTGGGTCGGTAACGGTTTTGGATTAGTGCACCAGATTCTAGAGGCAAATATCGGTTTGACTCGCTAGAACCCAAAGGTAAGAAAAGACAAACATAACACAGATTTTTTTTTTTGTGCCTTTTTTTAATTTATTGTTTCCTGATGTTTCTTTGTACAAAGGAATTTCAAGTGAGTTTGTTTTTGGAATCCTGTGACAGGATCTCGGTCACTGTGCTTTTCTTTTTGCTTTCCTCGTTTCACTTTCTTGGATTCCGGTTGTAGTGTTTGTGTGAAGGAAAAGTTGGCTGCTTTATTGAAATCTGTTCATATCTGGTTACTACTATTTCTGGGTCTCGCTTGCTTTTTAAGTTTGGGGTTCTGGGTTTTGGAGCAGCTCACTTGAAAGCCTCAGTTTTTTAGAAGATTAGGCGTCTGATTTTTGTTTCGTGGTTTTGGTTTTCAAGTAGTTGATGTAAAATGCTCACTTCTGCCAAGGGGTTCTATGTTTTTTAGGGTTTGAGATTTCAGCGTTAATTTTCAGCTCAGCTCGGGTTTTCGGTTCTCTCTCAAAAATGGCTTTTGTCTAATTGAAAGTTGGTCAAGGCTCCCGGCTAGGTTTTGTTAGTTCATGTGAAAAGTCTTACTCTTGAGAGTTTTACTTCCGGAGTTGCGAATCTTGCTTTTGTTTCAGCTTAGGCCGAGGATTCAGTTTGTTTAGTTCTCTGTTTGCTCAATGGATATGAGTATGTGAGCTGTTCGCAATTTGGCTTAGGTTCTGGATCTGAGGTGCTCAGTTTCTACCAGACCACGAATTTCTAATTTTGGGTGAACTTTTTTCTTAGTTTTTGGGTTGTCTTTTTTTCTGAAATATTTTGGGTTGAGTAAGAAAAATCAAAATCGTCTTCGATTTCTTTTGGTTTGGGACTGATTAGGGGAGTATAAACTTTTCTAATCTGAGGCTTTAATTTGAGGTCATTTGGTTTTTTCTTTCAAATAGATCCTTCTGTGCTTTGCCAGGTTTCATTTCTGGGTGATATCATGGATTCCCCGCAATCTGTTGTGTCACCATTCAAGAACTCCCTCGTAGCCGAGCCTGAGAAGGATAAATCCGACTTCTTCCGACGGAGCTCTGGCTCCTTGTCAAAGGGAATTGAGGTCAACAGCGAGGAAGCTGTGGTGTGTAACATGGAGGATTTCATTGGTATTCTTGAGGTTTACGTACACCAGGCTAGGGACATCCACAACATCTGTATTTACCACAAGCAAGATGTTTATGCGAAGCTTTGCCTGACTAGTGATCCTGAAAACACCGTCTCCACCAAAATCATTAATGGTGGTGGGAGGAATCCGGTCTTCAACGATAATGTTCAACTCAACGTTCGGACAATAGATTCCTCGCTCAAATGTGAGATATGGATGTTGAGCAGGGTGAGGAATTATCTTGAGGATCAGTTGCTGGGGTTTGCTTTGGTGCCATTATCTGAAGTCTTTATGAAGAACTGGAAGTTGGAAAAAGAGTTCTCTCTATCTTCAACTGATCTGTTCCATTCCCCAGCAGGGTTTGTTCAATTGTCTCTTTCCTATAACGGGGCTTCGCCCGAAGTAATGGCTATTCCTGCAATGCCAACTGCTTTGGCCACAAATGCAACTGATACAGAAATATCCGAGGCTGTACCAAGTGATTTAGATAAGATTGAGTTCCCTGATCCTAAGATTGTGAACGAAGATCAGTTGATGGTTTCCGAGTATATTGCGTTGCCATGTAACAGTGTGGATTCTCATAGCTCTGAGAGTTTGACTGCTTCTGATGCTGAAAATCATCTTAGTTCGGAAGAGGGTGTTCATGTTGTAGAAAGCTTCTCAACTGGTACAGCTGATTCCATCCAACGTCCGAAGGTCGACTCTCCTCTGAGCAGTGTGTCAACTAATGGAGTTTCTTCTCCTTCAAACCCTGCATACTTGGAGTCTCCTGACGTTCCGGAAGCATCAAAATCCTCGAATCTGGAAGGTGTTTCGGCCCCGAAAGAGAGTATTGGGGATGTTAAAGATGGTGAGAGTGAATCCTCTGGTGGGGTGGCAAGCAATGCACTGACAAAACCTGCTGTCACGGTTAACATTGAGACAGAACAGAAGGTGGTGCAGCAGGAGATAGTGGACATGTACATGAAAAGCATGCAGCAGTTTACTGAATCATTGGCAAAGATGAAGCTGCCTCTAGACATTGACAATGGAACGACCAACTCAGGTAGTTCAAGCACTGATCAAAAGTTACAGGCATCAAAGGATACTGGTTCCCGTGTGTTTTATGGGAGTAGGGCTTTCTTCTGAGCTTCTGTTAACTTGGTACAGGGGAAGACATGTCCAAGACAAGTGACTTCAGATTTAGACTGAGTATCACTAGTGGTGGAAACGTAATAATGTGATCTAGCGTGATGTTTTCCCATGTATGTTGGGATGGTTTTAATCTTTAGATGACAGGAATCGTGACACTTTTGTACCAGCTACAAGCTTTGTTTTATCGCAATTGCTGCTATTTTATATATCCAAGTATTCTGACGTATTTATCTTCTTTCTGACTCCTGAGTCCTTTCTTCCTCAACAACTTTCAATTATATATCTTATCTAATAATGTATGGGATCATGAGTAATTTTTTAGTCCCACGTTCACATGCCGATTCAAAGCTAAAACTTGGGCAGAACCATCCAAGATTTTGACTATAATTTTTTATTAATTAAAAATTTTAAAATAAATGGTAATTTGACATGATATTAGAGCGAAAGTTGTCTTTGACTTTATGATTCAATAGGTCCACCGTCCATCTAGACACATACATGATATCATTATATATTTTTGAGTGCTGGCTGACAAAAGCTTGTGAAGGTGATTGCTCACTCTGCCGCAGGCCCGCAAGTTTTAAAGATGCATTAGAGCACTTCTGCAATCCGGAGAAAATCAGCTATTTTCATTTTCTAATCTTTAAGGTATTGCGCAATTTCAAATGCGCACTTCCATCATTTCGCTTGCATTTGATGTTCATATTTCGTTTGACGTGGAATGAGCCCCATGTCTATGTCTCTATGGGCCCCTATAATCTATGCCGTCAATTGAGGGCATATTATATCCATATATCTGGCAAAGACAAGTTGGCAACCTTTTTTTACTGATAAAAACAGAGTTTGCCAACTTGTGATGCATAAGCAATGGACATATTCATCGTGCACAATATAAATAACTTTATCAACTCTTTTTTCAGTTTTTTTTTTTATTTAAATTTTTGGGTGGGGAGGGAGGAATGGCTTTAATATATATATATATATATATATATATAATATTTATAATGCAGCTCAACATTTTAAGGCTGTGATGTGATACAATAAAACCCCCAAACAATCATATCCAGGTTAATTATCAACGACAATGAGGTCTTAAATTCAATCTTACTTTTCATCATTGTTAAGCTGGTTGGTCGAAATGTATTCCAAGAATAAGAACCAATGTTTATGTATATATGTGTGCGTATGTGCGCGCACGTGGGGAGAGAGGAAGGGAGCGATGCGCACAGTCGCCTTAAAACATCAGAAACAGAAAATCAATTAGCAATTGGAAAGATCATCAAAGATACAGCTAAAGAAGCTATAAATACATCATATCCAGGATTCCAAGTTTTAACCATGTCGGGTTACTGCAATTATATTGACTACTCTAGGAGCTTAGAGAGGAAAAAAATGACTAGGCTGATCAGGATTATCACCACAAGAAAACAGGAGTGAAATCAAGCAATTCATTTCATTGGCATTGGCATATCAAGGATAAACTTCTCTGTAAATGTCCAATTAGAAGATGAACCGAAATATTCAGTAACTTATTTGATGGGGATCCTAGAAGGACATCCCTATAATGTTTCACACTAGTAATCAAACTGAACCTCACATACAAGCTGAGATAACAAATACCAAATCCCAACAATGAAAAAAAAAAACAAATCCCACTAGCAATATGAAAAGAACCGGCAACTTTGCCAGAGCAGTGAAAAAAAAAAAATCAAGACTCTATTTTCTTCTAAAACACAAAACCGATGGTGCGCCTCATCAGAGATGCATGATACATTAATGGGAACCAATCTTCCTGAGTATTTATCCCGCAATCTGATTTTACACCTCAACCAAATTCCTTGAAAGGAACCTAAGCTCTGAAGAGAGAATAAAGAAGAAAGAAATCCCAAACCATACACAAATACCTTGTAACTGCTTTCTCTCCGAATAAGTATACTTCAAATCCAGGAACCTCACTAGCTAGCTTTATACGATCAACTTCCTTGTAAGCTAAATTATCTTAATAGTGAAATTTATGAAATTCAGAATCCTTCACCTGTTTCACCAGTATCTCTTAGCCTACAGTTACAATGCGATATCCACATAACAAATCTCCTATGCAGCAATTCCTGAAGCAAGGGATAAGTTATCAGTAACTGTGAATATTTCTACGTATGTATATAAGCAAAAAAAGAGCTCAAAACCAAGTGCCAACTGGTCAAACGATTGCATAGTGATGGAAACTAATCTTCTCGTATACTTTTGAATGATTTTAAACTTCAATGACATACATTTTAACTAATCAACAACTTGGCAAATAAGGCCCTAGATCAGCAAATGCTTGCAGCATGTGGATATATAGCATGCACAACTGTAAGTACCATGAACATACTGTTAGGTAACCCACTTATAATAGTTAGTTTTTTCAAAGCCTGTCATCATGCATGTAATGCTTATATCCTGAGATGCTGGCATATAAAGAAGTTGTTATTTAACTTCAGGGAGTTTTTGCTAGATTTCAGTTATGCCCCTGCAGTTGCTGTAAATTCAACTCTATAAATCAGACCTTGCTGTAACTATAAATATGAAATGAGTTGGCCTGATTTGAGGAAACGACACACAAGCATATGGTAAGTCAGCATAGTGGCTAGTATCATGAGCAATTACAATGAGACCCGTTTTCTAATCTTGGGTTTAAACCACCCTAGATTTCTATATTGAGTTACGCCTCACATTGACCAATATTTAGCACAGAAGTAAATGTAACAGTATAATATTGCTAGAACAAATCTTTAATCAACTTCTAGCAAAAGAAATTCATCTTCTGAAGTCAGCAAGTTTAATTCAAAGTCAAGATTATGGGTTTTCTACTTCTGCTTCATTGTGCTTTTGTTATAAACCAAACTAAGTGGGGAGATGTTGACCAAAGATCATTTGATGAAGACAAAGTTTTACCTCTATTCGATTGTCTACTTGTGACATCGTAACTTCCAATATAACCCTCAGGACTTTGGCTGGTAACATCTGAAGATATATTGCCAAGCCCATAACCAAGTGAGCCAGAAATGTCCAGCTCAGGAGTTGCAGACCGCCAAGTTGAATCACCATAAATTGAACCATTATGATACAAATCACCATAGGACCCCTCATAGCCTGCAGTTGATGCAGCAAATGATAATGATGATTGTGCTACACTTGAGCTACTGTTTCTTCGATACACTCCCCCTACCAACCCAAAGCCACTGTCTCCATTGCCATACCCAATACTCTCACTATTATAACCAGGAGGACTCCCTCCACCTTGGGTTGAAACAGCAGAAGGGCCCCAATTTGCACTGCTATTTCCAAAATCCCCAAAAGCCCCACTTCCAGAACCCAAGTAAGTAACATGGCTGGAAGGGTTCGCAACATTGTTAAGACCCCCGCTTCCCCATCCATTCTGATTGGTTGAGCTTGAAAGAGAACCACCTCTACCATTACCCCCACTATACCCAATAGGAGTACCATACCTGTTTGAACTGCCACTATAATAAGGACTCAACATCCGTGCATATCCAAGACTATTGCCAAAGTTGGAACTGCCAACGAAGCTTGGGCTCAGCCCTGGTTCCAAATTCGAACCCATTCCATAACCAGTTGTACCAAATGGGGAAAACCCACCTCGACTACTTGCAACTTGATTAAACCTTCCATCCATCCTGAC